>CM033471.1:179007313-179052777 GCA_019447015.1 Hymenochirus boettgeri
AACAATGGCTGGAAACTATGGCTGGATAGATGGTAACTGGAACAATGACTGGAAACAATGGCTGAAGAGATGGTAACTGGAACAATGGCTGGAAACAATGGCTGAGGAGATGGTAGCTGGAACAATGGCTGATACACTGGCTGAAGAGATGGTAACTGGAACAATGGCTGGAAACAATGGCTGAAGAGATGGTAACTGGAACAATGGCTGATACTCTGGCTGAAGAGATGGTAACTGGAACAATGGCTGATACTCTGGCGATGAAGAGATGGTTACTGGAAACAACGGCTGGAAAACAATGGCTGGATAGATGGTAACTGGAACAATGGCTGGAAAACTATGGCTGGATAGATGGGAACTGGAACAATGACTGGAAACAATGGCTGAAGAGATGGTAACTGGAACAATGGCTGGAAACAATGGTGGGAGATGGTAGCTGGAACAATGGCTGATACAATGGCTGAAGAGAGGTAACTGGAACAATGGCTGGAAACAATGGCTGAAGAGATGGTAACTGGAACATGGCTGATACTCTGGCTGAAGAGATGGGAACTGGAACAATGGCTGATACTCTGGCTGAAGAGAGGTAACTGGACAACGGCTGGAAACAATGGCTGGATAGATGATAACTGGAACAACGGCTGGAAACAATGGTGGATAGATGGTAACTGGAACAATGGCTGGAAACTATGGCTGGATAGATGGTAACTGGACAATGGTGGAAACTATGGCTGATAGAGGTAACTGGAACAATGACTGGAAACAAGGCTGAAGAGATGGTAACTGGAACAATGGCTGGAAACAAGGCTGAGAGATGGTAGCTGGAACAATGGCTGATACACTGCTGAAGAGATGGGACTGGAACAATGGCTGATACTCTGGCTGAAGAGATGGTAACTGAACAATGGCTGGAAACAATGGCTGAGGAGATGGTAACTGGAAACATGGCTGATACATGGCTGAAGAGATGGGAACTGGAACTATGGCTGATACAGGAAGGCAGAACAAGGCAAAGGCTGGAAACGAAGGTAGGAAATGCTGCTAGGCAGACAAACAGTCTGTCCGGTAGAAAGGACTACGAATAGGCACTCGCACTCGAGTGCCTATTTGAATCTTCGGCCGATCGGCATCGGAGTGGTGACGTCACGACGCCGACGGAGCGCGGCAGGTAAGATCCTACAGTACCCCCCTTCCACAGGGGCCTCAGGACCAATGAAGCAGGTTTGTCAGGAAACTTCTATGAAAGGTTTTGATTAACAGAGGTGCATGTAAATCAGACTGTTTAACCCAGGACCTTCTTTGTCCAAATCCTTCCAATGGACCAATACTGAAGAGAACTTCTGACGGATCTAGAATCCAAGACTTTCTCCACCTCAAATTCTTGCTGACCGTTGATCATAATAGGATCAGGTGACTGAAGAGGGGAAGAGAATTGATTCAGCACCACTGGCTTAACAAGAGAGACATGGAAAACATTAGGGATTCTCATGATGTGGGCATAGAAGTCGTACTGCGTAGGGCCACCAATTCTAATATAGGGAATGGGCCAAAATTTAGGACCCAACTTAGGAGACGGAACCGTAAATTAATGTGAGAAGATGATAACCACACTTTATTCTCCACCGAATATAATGGAGGTTTGCGTCTGTCTATCAGCTGCAGTCTTTTGTACCAGGGCAGATTCTCAAGACAGTTTTTAGTAGCCTGCCAGATGGCTGACATTTCTGCAACTAAACTGTTAGTTGCAGGAACTGGCCTGAAGAAAAAAATCCTGTGGAAACCCTTTGGGTTTAAGCCAAAAACACAAAAAAAAGGAGATTTTCCGGTAGAAGTGTGGATGGCATTGTTATGGGCAAATTCTGCCCATGGCAGAAGATCAGTCCAATTGTCTTGAGAATAAGAATATAGCATCGAAGGAATTGTTCCAGACATTGGTTGGTGCGTTCTGCGGCTCCATTGGACTGAGGATGATAAGGGATGAAAATTGGAGTTTAATTCCAAGTAACTTGCAAAGTGCCCGCCGAGAGAATTTGGAGAGAATTGGGTTCCTCGATCGGACACTATTTCCATTGGTAATCCATGCAGGCGGAAAATATGAGAAATGAACATATTGAGCGAGTTCAGCACGAGGAGGGCAATTTAGGAAGAGGAACAAAATGAGCCATTTTGCTAAAGCGGTCTACAGTAACCCAGATGTTATTTTTCTTAGAAATAGGGAGTTCACAAATAAAGTCCATAGAAAGGTGGGTCCACGGTAGGGAAGGAATCGCAGAGGTTGGAGTAGTCCACAAGGAAGAGTATGGGAAGTTTTGGAAGTAGCACAAACCGAACAGGCGGCAACAAAGTTTTTACATCTGTTCTCATGGAGGGCCCACCATACTGAACGATTAAGAAGATTGAAAGTTTTGTGAACCCCAGGATGACCGGCCTGTTTGGACTCATGAGTAGTTGTAATATTTTTCCGAAGGGAGAGGGGAACAAAGGTCCTATTAGGGGGTAAGGCAGCAGAAGCAGTCCTGAGCAGATAGAATCCGATGGCAAAGTTGAGGGGTAATAGTGGCTAGGATCTTGGAGGAGGGAATGATGGGGCCTTTATCTTATTTCAGTAGAATCGTCTACAAGAAAAGACCTGGAGAGGGCGTCTCTGCTTTTTTATTCTTGGAACCAGGATGAAAGGAAATGATGAAATTGAAACGAGAGAAAAACAGAGCCCAACGGCTTGACGAGATTCAGTTCTTAAGGTTTTGGATGTATTCAAGATTCTTGTGATCGGTGAGGATGTGATAGGCTGTACTGCCCCTTCCAGTAAGTGTCGCATTTCTAGTGCGAGTTTAATAGCTAGAAGTTCACGATTCCCAATATAATAGTTTAGTTCATTGGGAAGAAATTTCTTAGAGAAGAATGCACATGGGTGGAGTTTCCCATTCTCTATTTGCCTTTGGACAGGACGGCACTGCTCCAAGATTAGAGGCGTCAACCTCGATGATGAATGGTAGACTGGGGTTGGGGTGCAGAAGTACTGGGGTGAAGAAAAGGAATCTTTTAATTTCTTGAAGTCTTAGGCGGCTGGAGACCAGATTCTGGGTTTGCCTCCTTTCGATAAGGGCCAAAATAGGAGCAATGACGGAAGAAAACCCTTTAATAAATTGCCTATAATAATTGACGAAACCAAGGAATCGTTGGATAGCTTAGTGCCAATGGGAAGCGTCCAATTGACAATAGCTGAGACTTTGGTTGGATCCATCTTGAAGCCTTGAGCTGAAACCAGATAGCCCAGAAAAGGTACTTGGGAGCATCAAAGAGACATTTTTCCAGTTTAGCTACAGTTGGTTGGCTCATAGTCGGGGCAAAAATGACAACATGGCGACGATGAGAAGAAAGATTCTTGAGAGAAGATAAAGATGTCATCCAAGTAAACTACTACTGAAATACCTAAGAGGTCTCGAAAAATGTCATTAACAAATTCTTGAAAAACTGCTGGAGCATTACAGAGACCGAAGGGCATCACCAGATATTCATAATGTCCAGTTCTAGTATTGAGGCCGTTTTCCATCATCTCCTTCCCGGATGCGGACTAGATTATAGGCTCCACGGAGATCAAGCTTGGAAAATACTTTAGCCCCTTTCAATTGGTCAAAAAGTTCAGAGATGAGGGGTAGGGGATAGCGGTTCTTGATAGTGATTTTATTGAGACCACGATAGTCGATGCAAGGACGTAATCCTCCGTCTTTTTTTCCACAAAAGAACCCCGCACCGGCAGGAGAGGTGGAAGGTCTGATGAAGCCCTGAGACAGGTTTTCTTTGATGTAATCTTCATAAGCGGTGGTTTCGGCAGGAGATAGAGGATAGGTGCGACCTCGGGGAGGAGAGGTACCGGACAACAAATCGATGGGACAGTCAGAATCTCGGAAGACTTTTTGTCAAAACATCTTTAAAGTCCCGATATTGAAGAGTGTAAAATTTAAGTTTTTTATCTTCACAGGAAACAGAGGCACAAGAGATTTTGGGTGGGAAAGACATCTAGAGAAACAGGATGGACTCCGGAGACCAGTTCGTTGTTAGTCCAGTTGATGATGGGGTTATGAAGACGAAGCCAGGGGAGTCCTAAAATGAGAGGGGTCGTGGGACTTTGTATGACCAAGAAGGAAATTGATTCACGATGAAGACAGACAATTGAAGAAGAATTTCTGCAGAGGACATGGAAATAAATTCTGTGGATAAGGTGATCGTCATAGCCAGCACTCGGAGGGGACAGGGCGAAGGAAAATAATGGAATGCCTAACAGAGAAGCAAAGGTGGCATCAATAAAATTACCGGCTGCCCCAGAGTCTAGGAAGGCTTGGGTAGAGAAGGTTCGGGACTTGAAAATGAGGGTAGCAGGCAGAAATGATTTGAGAGAATTCTTGTGGAAAGGAGATTTGAATTACCTAGAGAAGACTCCTTATTCAGGTCTAGGGTTTTCAGTTTCCCGGCTTGGAAGGACAACCTTTAACGAAGTGCCCTGGGCGGCACAGTACAGGCAGAGCCCATGAGTCCTCCTCCTAAGTTTTTCTTCGGCCGAAATGTGTGTACCCCAATCTGCATGGGTTCCTACAGGTGGAGCAGCAGTCAAAGGTCCGGTCCCTTGAGGACGAGGACAAATTTGGGGGGACCAAGACGGTTATTGGACTTTTCGGCTTGCCTTTCCCTAATACGAGTTATCACCCGTATACACACAGAAATCATTTCTTCTAACATTGTGGGAAGTTCCCGGGATCAAGTCGTCCTTGATAACATCAGACAGGCCCTGCCAAAAGGCTGCTAACAGGGCCTCATTGTTCCAGGCAGTCTCGGCCACCAAAGTCCGGAACTCGATGGCGTATTGCCCTACGAACGGGAGCCTTGTCGCAATTGCATCAGCCGGGAAGAAGCTGCAATAGTTCTACTGGAGCGTCGAAGATCTTCCGGAAGTCTCCAGAAATAAGGGAGATTCATTAACCACGGGGTCATTCTTCTCCCACAGGGGGATGCCCAGGCCAAGGCATTGCCTCTAATAGAGCAATAACAAACCAACTTTGGCACGGTCCGAAACAAAATGGGAGGGTTGCAATTCAAAATGTATAAGGCATTGGTTAATGAATCCCCGACAAGCTTGAGCGTCCCCTTCATACCGCACAGGAGGTGGTATTCGGGCTCTCTGGGGGGAACGGGTTCTCTAGGCAGAGCAGGCGGAACAGGAGGAGCCGGACCCGGGGATAATCGAGCAGAAATGGAGTCCAGAAATTGAGCTAGTTGATTCTGCTGGTGCTCAAGGGCGTCCTGCGGAGGGAAATGGTCTGAAGTGTCTTGCCTAGACTGGCTGCAGCTTCCTCAGGTACTTCCCATGGCCTATTCGTACTGTAAGGAATTGAGTCCGGAGGGGCGAAATTCACTGTACCTTTAGGAGGAGGGCTGTCAGTAGGCTGGAAAATGGAACAAGGCTGGATGATGGGAACTGAACAACGGCTGGAAACAATGGCTGGATAGATGATAACTGGAACAACGGTGGAAACATGGCTGGATAGATGGTAACTGGAACAATGGCTGGAAACTATGGCTGGATAGATGGTAACTGGAACAATGGCTGGAAACTATGGCTGATAGATGGTAACTGGAACAATGACTGGAAACAATGGCTGAAGAGATGGTAACTGGAACAATGGCTGGAAACAATGGCTGAGGAGATGGTAGCTGGAACATGGCTGATACACGGCTGAAGAGATGGTAACTGGGCAATGGCTGGAAACAATGGCTGAAGAGATGGTAACTGGAACAATGGCGATAATTGGCTGAAGAGATGTAACTGGAACAATGGCTGATACTCTAGCGAAGAGATGGTAACTGGAAAAACGGCTGGAAACAATGGCTGATAGATGATAACTGGAACAACGGCTGGAAAAATGCTGGATAGTGGTAACTGGAACAAGGCTGGAAACTATGGCTGGATAGATGGTAACTGAACAAGGCTGGAAACTGGTGAAGATGGTAACTGGACAATGGCTGGAAACTATGGCTGGATAGATGGTAACTGGAACAATGGCTGGAAACTATGGCTGGATAGATGGTAACTGGAACAATGACTGGAAACAATGGCTGAAGAGATGGTACTGGAACAATGGCGGAACAATGGCTGAGGAGATGTAGCGGAACACTGGCTGATACTGGCTGAAGAGATGGTAACTGGAACAATGGCTGATACTCTGGCTGAAGAAGAGATGGTAACTGGACAATGGCTGGAAACAATGGCTGAGGAGATGGTAACTGGAACAATGGCTGATCACTGGCTGAAGAGATGGGAACTGGAACAGGCGTATACAGGAAGGCAGAACAGGCAAAGGCTGGAACCGAAGGTAGGAAATGCTACTAGGCAGACAACAGTCTGTCCGGTAGCAAGGACTACGATCACTCGCACTCTCTGCAAGTGCCTATTTGAATCTTCGCGCCGATCGGCGTCGGACGTGGTGACGTCACGACGCCGACGTCGGCGACGTCACCAGTCCCGGACGGCGAGGGAGCGCGGCAGGTAAGATCTTACAGGTTCTTATCGTTTAAAATGGTGCTAATTTTGCCCCAACCAGATGTTAGCTTCAACTGATCTGATTGGTTGGAACAAAATTAGCACCATTTTAACGATAAGAACTTTATTGAATAACCCTGTTTGTGTTTTATACAACATAAAGTGATGTTTTAAAGGACAACTCCACCCTCATAAGAACATCTTTTAGAAAGAACGGCTCTTTAAAATATGTTGATATATCACAGTTTGTCCTATGAATTCATTACTATATGCCTGCTATGCTTCTGGATGCCTCATGGAACTGAGCATTTAAACCTGTACTGAGCCAGGGCATGCTCAGAAGAGGCAGACAGGGGATTAACATTCAGTAATTGGCTGAGGGAGTCAAATAAAGTCAAGTTTGAATTAAATACAATTAAAATACAATGGTAACTAATGTAAATGGCTAAGGGACTGGAATGGTCTGGGGAACACGTTCGAATATCCAGGAATCGATTTTACTCTCACGGCGCTACTTCGAGCTCTCGCGTTCGAATATTCGAAATTTCCCCATAACCGATATTTACTCGCGTATTGGTATAATAGACATTTTACTTGCATATTTGATAATTCGATATTTATTCGCTATTGTATATAGACATTTTACTTGCATATTCGATAATTGATATTTACCGCGTATGGTATAATAGACATTTTACTTGCATATTCATAATTCGATATTATTCGCTTATGGTAATAGACATTTTACTTGATATTCGATAATTCGATATTTACTCGCGTATTGGTATAATAGAATTTACTCGCATATGGATAATTCGATATTTACTCGCGTATTGCTATATAGACATTTACTCGCCATGATAATTCGATATTTACCTGCATTGGTATAATAGACATTTTACTGGACATTCGTTTATTTGATATTTACTCACATAATAGTATAAGACATTTTACTCCCATATTCGCACTCAAAAGTTCGAACAGTCGATAATTATCGAAAGTCCCGAAATTATTGAAAGTCCGAGAAATCCGGGATAGTTCAAGAAGTCCGAGTCCGTTCGAAATCCAATAGTTTGGCTCAAACTCGGGTTCGAATTCTAGTCCATCTCTAAATTTAACCCATACTGGCCCATCGTATTGTGCTAAAAAATCCTTACCTTACATCTCTGCTCAAAATGGTTCCTCTGCAGTGAAGAGGAAGAGGAAAGTAAGAGGAGCTGTCTCTGTAAAAAGTTTCTGCCTCTTCTCTTGCCGTCCGGGAGGTATTACAGGCATGCGCTTTGGAGCCGATCCCCCCCCTCCTCCACCACCAGATTCATTGTGCTGTAGGTCTAGTGTAGCGAAAATAATTGGTTCTGTAATGTAGTTTCTCCCCTCCCACTCGAACCGTATGGTTGTTGTAAAAAAGATAAAGAACTTACTTAACAGTATTTTGCACTGCAGTACTTCTGCAAGCCGTATTGCAAAGAGTGGTGCGTGGTGTGAAAATCAGATCCATCTAATCAGGCATCTTGGAGAATAGACAGGGCCAAAATATATGGAATCAAACCTGCCTCTGCACTTTAAAAGAATAGTTTCGCTCAACTACCCACTGAGGGTGATTATAACCACCTACAGAATCAATTATAGGCTCAAGAGAAAAAAAAAAGGTTCCCTCATAGGTGTGTACATTAGTATACAGAACTGGTTCTGTAGTAGCAAAATTAAAACAGTACATTTACTGATATGCCTTAAATCAAAGTGAGAACATTAGTTAATACAATTAGTAAAACCACCGTCTGCCAAAGCAGAAATAAAGATAGCAAGAGAGGGTGAAGACCTAATGGTGCCCATAACCATCCGACTTTGGCTGCAAATCGCCCAATGCGGCAATAGACAGGAGCATACGTCCGTGTATACTTTATATGAAATAAGCGTTTGTTCTGTAATAGATGCGAATGATTGTATTGGCACTATATACTGGTGCAACAGAAACTAGCGCCAGCTCAACTGCTTCACAACCTATCATACACAACCTACCATACACAGATTTATTGGCACCTTAAATCTATTCCTAGTGAGAAAACCCTATACGGTACAAATTATGTTCTCGTATGCTAAGATCGAGGGTAAAACAGATGCATATTAATTCAAAAGAAAAAACCAACAAACATGCAGTGACCTAAATAATATATGCTGTAGCGCCATATTGGGAGCGATAAGTGAACAAAGTGAGAATTTGGCACTTCCCCAGTCATGTATGAAGAGGGTGGATAGGAAACAGACCTGCTGTTGTGCTTAGAAAGAAAAAATGCCCTGATGCATTTCGCTCAAATGGGCCTAATCATAAATGAAGAACCCTCCTTGTAAGATTACGTTATACTGGATAACAGTTGGGTTCCAGTAAAGCAGTAAGTTTAGCTTCACCAAAACAGGTAAATAAATAGTTCCAGGACCCAAACAAGCCTTTGGTTTTACCACTCATAAATCTCTGATACATGTTTCTGCTATGTACCTGGCTTCTACAATATTTGGGCGAATTAATAAATGTGAATGTTATGTGAACTGTACACTGTGGCTCATAACAAAAATGAAAAAAAAAAAAAAAAAAAAAGAATGTAGTGTCTAGAAAAACGGTATTAAACAGTGAATATAGAACACTAGCTTTTCATGTAATTTTCTTGTCCTACCCAAACCACAATTATGGTTGCAAACATGGTCTGAACAGTTTAAAGGTAAAGTACTCTGTAAAATCAAGTTTGTTCATTCTGAAGCTGCAGCTTTAAAATACTGTTGCCATATTTTTTTTTACCTTGCCCCTCCAGAGCCTAGCTTTGTGCCTTGAAAGTTGCTGACATTTTGTTACTGGTTTGCTGAATGTTAAACTCCACCCCTCTGAGATTTCCACATGCACGTGCAACACCAGGCATTACTGTTGAGGCTCAAGCGGAGAGTGCACAGAAATCACAGGTATTACTGTTTGAGGCTCAAGCAGGAGAGTGCATGAACTCATAGGCATTACTGTTTGAGGCTCAAGCGGAGAGGTGCACGGAACTCACAGGCATTACTGTTTGAGCTCAAGCAGGAGAGTGCACAGAAATCACAGGTATTACTGTTTGAGGCTTAAGCAGGAGAGTTCATGGAAAATAGGCATTACTGTTTGAGGCTCAAGCAGGAGAGTGCACGGAACTCACAGGCATACTGTTTGAGGCTCAAGCAGGAGAGTGCACGGACTCACAGGCATTACTGTTGAGGCTCAAGCAGGGGAGTGCACGGAACTCACTCAATCAGGATAGTGCATGGAACTCACAGGCATTAGTTTGAGGCTCAAGCAGGAGAGTGCACGGAACTCACAGGCATTATTGTTTGAGGCTCAAGTAGGAGAGTGCACGGAACTCACAGGCATTACTGTTTGAGGCTCAAGCAGGAGAGTACACGGAAACTCACAGCATTACTGTTTGAGGCTCAAGCAGGAGAGTACACGGAACTCATAGACATACCATTTGAGGTCAAGCAGGAGAAGTCAGAGGAAATCTCAGAGGGGTGGAGCTTAACATTCAGCAAACCAGTAACAAGTACAACATGTATAAACTGTTAGTCCATTAAAAGATCACAGTACTCTTTTTTACTACATACATTGGACATATAAAACAATTTTTTTATTTAGAACTTTCAAGGCACAACGTAGGCTCTGGAGGGGCATAGGCAAAAAAAAAATATGGCAACAGTATTTTTAAAGCTGCAGCTTCCAAATAACTTAACTTGATTTTACAATTTTTTTTCTTATGCTTTAAGAAAATTAACTGAGGATTTGTTACCCTCCCTAGACTTACTATTAATATTAACAACACAGATGTCCTTCCTCATCTCCTCATATCCATTGCCTGAGAATACTGCTAGATTTATATATCTTCAAACGTAACCTCAAAACCAACCTCTTCAGGCAATCATATGATTATTTATGATGGATATTTTATGATGAAACTACTAATAACATTCAGTATCGTATGTACATTTCTGATGTGGTATAGGCCTGCTGTAATTAACAATACTGTGGATATAAATGTAGCCCATTTAAGCACACTGTGGACAACCCTAAATTTCAGTGTACCAGCAGCCACTAGCTATGGGATTAAAACAAATAGCATTCGCTCCAACTCTACCACTATGGTCAGTTTTTTTTTCAGTCTTGGCCAAAACAGCTGTAAGGTATAGTACTGTTTTTTGCCTTACCTGTCATAATCTCCTGAACTGCTTGCTATTTTATAATACAAGCTGCTCCAATCCCTCGCAATCCTCCCCTCCCACACCTGCCAGAAATAGCAACTTTTATCATATGCTGATTAGCAGGTCTGCACCTGAAATAGAGGATACAATGGTGATTACATTAGGTCTGGCAAGAGGGAGTTTGAGGGTTTGGAGCTGCTTTGTGCTTGATTAGAATTGCAAGCTGGATAGGAGTTTGTGGGGAAAAAACAGTCAGCCTGCAAAGTGGTCCAGCACAGCCAGTTAGGTTGGTGACAAACTTAAAGGCAAACTCCACCCTCATAAGAAATCTTTAGAAAGAATGGCTCTTATGTTGAATATCATAGTTGTCCTACGAATTCCTTACTGTATGCCTGCTATGCTTCTGGAGGTCTAATGGAAACTCAGTACATGGAACCGTACTGAGCCTGGGCATGCTCAGAATAGGCCGCTAGGGATTAACATTCAGTCATTGGTTGTGATGTCAAACTGTCAAATCCATAACTGACAGTTGCTAACTGGAAGGATCAGGAAGCAGAAACAGGGAAAAACAGGACATGTGGTCAGTATTTCAGGTTAGACTATTATATTTCAGATTTTAAACTATACCGTTTAGGTTTGGGGAGGATGATTACCTGTATGTAAGTTTTTCATTTTTGGGCTGGACTTGCCCTTTAAAGTGGCCAATAGCGTAGGGTGTCAGAAACTGCAGTATAACGTATGTGTGCTTAATAACTGTTTATAACGGGTCAAGTAGTTGCTATATAAAGGAAAGTGGGGAAATTGTTGCTATATAAAATATAGGGGACCAATAATTGCTGTATTAAATATAATTACAGTAACACTGTTGCAAAAATATAGAACTCCTATATTTGCTTTCCTATATATGGGGGACAATAGTGCTGTAAATGTAAGGGGGCAGTATTATGCTGTCAATATGGGTGGGGAACCTTCTTTTAATTATTTCTTAAAGGAATTGTACACAACTTTGCCTCATTTCAATCTATAAATGAAAAAACATGAAGCAGCAGTTACTCTGATGGTTTGTGTTGCTGTATGTATCTGATTCTTGTGAGGGGTGAGCATGCTCAGTAATCCCTATGAGGCAGCATTGTGAGAGGGAATTTCCACACATGCAGTTTGTATACCAACTGTCACCATTCCTGCTACAGCAAAACTATATATAACAGAAGAGTTGATGACACTAAGGCATGTGATTGACAGCTGAAATGTCAGATGTTAAAAGATCTAAAGAAATAGCAACAGATCAACAAAAAATGTTACAGTGATTGTAATGGGCAATTTCAAAAAAACTAATTTCCCAGTGTACATCCTTTAATTGTAATCTTTTAGATGCAAGAGGCAATAATTGAGGCAGATTTAGAGACAAACTAAGATACATTTGGTTTTTGCCGTGGAAGGGGTATGGGCAGGGCAAGGGGCATGTAAAGTGTAACATGTTCTTACTTTAAAGGTATCTCTACGCCCAAAATAAATCTTTCTTTAGTGTAGGGCACCCCCACCCCTAACCCTAACCACACGGTTTTAAGTTAAAAAAAAGCCCAGAAATCAATCCTCACCTTTGTTCCCTGAGAGTCAGCCAATCACAGACGTGGCGGGTGGGCTATGAAGAGAGCCGAGGGCCAAGGTGGGTAAGCCTAATTGGGCTTTGTTTTTTTTTACTTATAAACCTGGCGGTTGGGGGGGTGCCCTACTTACAGAAAGTTTTGTTATTGCTAAAAGATGATGCAGCTTGAAGTTGATCCAGAGGTGGAAGGAGGGGGGAGAGCTCACACTGGACATGACAGAGTCCTTAATGAGGACAGGAAGTAGCAGGCACCAGATGACACACAGACAGATCTTACAGTTTTTGGATTTTTTTAGCAGGCACTGCAGGGCATCATAAGGAGTAGGGGAGTAAGGTAAGGATTTTTGAACACTATAACTGTGGGAAAAATTGCACTAGGTCTATTAAACTAGGTTTAATCTAATTAAACTAAGTTTAATTTTGGGGGGTGGATGTGCCCTTTAAAGTTGGAGGGTATAAAAAAAGAAAAGGCTTTTTTGTTTCCTTAACATTCTGAAAGAAATATGTTGATTGTCCACATATAGGAAAAATACAGATGCAAGTTATACCTTAGGGGAGACTTTCTATTACCGTAGACAACTTAAAACTTAATTTTCGACTCTTTTTATTTAAGCAGAATCATAAACCAATAATCCACAGGGGTCAGCATTTAATAATGCAATATTCTTGCACAGCAGGTGAATTCCATTGGAAAAGCAATGCTATTTATTTGATAAAAAGTAGATTGAAGTCTAAGTGTATAAGAAGCCTTTAACATTACACTTTATACCTGACGATACTTTGTATCCCTCTGAGACAGTCAAATAATATTATAATCGAGGAATAATTAACAGTGTATTTATGTTACAACCTTAAACAATGATAATTCAGCCAGTTGGAGAGATATAGAAACAGTAACTAGAAAAGACAAAGATCCAACTTTTAAGTTTTTGTAAAATAAAAATTAAAGGAGGTTTGTGTTTTATTTCCTAGTGTTCCAGTATCGCACAGTGTGGGCACTGACCATTATGTCAGTTACATTTACTGTATTGATATTTTACAGTTTATTGGTGTTTTTAGAGGTATATGTTCAGATTCTACAGGGTAACAATTTGGGTTTAGTTCTCCTTTAGGAAGCATTTTGAAAGGATGTTTTTTTTTTGTTAAAATATTCCTTATTTTGAAATTTGCATTTGCTCTTGAAGCTCTACTTTCTGTAAGTATTTTGGGCTATGTATACAGTATACCCCCACAGATGAGGAGCTATCTTCTTAGGTCTTCACCCTGGGAAATAAAAAGGAAGAGGTGTGTTTTGGGGATTCTTATCTCTATTATCTATTTAATGACAGCAAAAATACTTTTACAGATTCAGGGGGAATAGTTAATTCATGGTCATGGTATATCTGTGGAATTCAGTTAGATCAAGTGGACTTGGTTTCAAGACAATTCTCTAGTCCTTACACATTTTGTTAATTCAGAATCTGGACAATTTCTCAGTCAAATGACTGATCATTCAGTAAACCTGGGAAATGGCAATCAATCCTATTAGTGACTTATGGCATATATGCAAGTTAAGGTAGGGTACATAGACGGATCTTAGACAATTGTAATGAAAGCAAAGCTAATTTATTGTGCAATATCACAATGTTTCAGACTTATTGGTTCTTTATAAGAGTGACATGCTTGAAAAAGGACCAAGAAGTCTGAAGAAGACTGAACTCTAAGTTGTTATGGGTATAGTTTGCCTGGTGTGCATATACATCCTGACCTCATTGTTCCCCTTTTGGTCAGATGCGGTGAGATGTTTCCTTCACAATGCCACCAGTTTAGTTTACCACTCCATTTATTATTTTACATATGAGTAAGGGGAGCTTTTAGTCTTATACTCTCCCTATCGTATAAAATTTCGTAGTGACATTGTGCCATAGGAGGTTCACAATCAGAGGCCTACGTTACACTGATGATGGCTCAATAAACAGATCTGTAGCTTGCTCTATGGTTTTGCATTTAGCTCGTGGAATGCTGTTAAAGCTCTTAGTAAGTGTACCATTTCCTAAGGGCTACCATGGAAACACGGAAAGTCTCTTTCTTTCTTATTCACAATTTGGTAGTCCCATACACCTTAGTGATATAAGGAATTTTTCCTCCGAGGAACTTACATTTGTGCTTTTTACAACTATCAGTTAAGATGATTTCAAGCCATTGCAGTTGTTATTTCTTGCCATATGACAGCAGACAGGATATAATGAATGATGAGTCCCATATGACTCCATATGTTTCAGCAGAAACCCTGTATACTGTGCAATATCTGTAAATTATACAACAAGCTACTTCACAGAATATTTAGAATTCAACTAGGTCGAAGAATTGAATTTTGCAAAATGTCCTATAAAGCAGAGATAAAAGAAAGCATTATTATATATGTATTGTATAGTCTACTTCTAAAATTTGAACTAGTAATATATATGTGAGTAATGTAATAGGAAAAGAAACTGTAATGTTCTGAACATTTGGCATGCTAACGTGGTTGAATAACCTTAGCAGGTGTGCAAAGAAAAAGATTGAATATGATAGCAAAAATTTAAAAAAAATTGAAGTAGCTGATTCAAAAGAGGTCTAAGCTATGATACATGTTTGATCATTATTGGCTAAGTGGGCCAATGAACATTTGCATCGGGCAATGATCTTACACAATTGTGTACACAATGGACCCACCTCAGCACAAGACAATGAGACTCTCACTGGGCTGGTTCTTTTGACTCTCTGGGTGAAGCACATTAAGCATGCCTATCTCAGTGGCTTGGGGAGGAATGGCTTTGCTTGAAGAGGAGTTAAAATGGTGAGGCTTAATTTTGCAAAGGCTGAAGTAGAAAGACAAATTATATCTGTACTTTGTTTAAACATTTAATTGTTGTTTTATTTCTGTAATTCAAATTATATGTATAGTTACTATCAACAATTTGACAACATGACTGGTTGGTTTCCTAACTTGTGGAATGTGCATAAATGTGGCAAGTGTCATATTTTCATGATGCTTACAGCATTTTACATTGTTTAGGAACCAATGGTGTTTAAAAGCAGACCATCTGGTGTGTGCAGAATCTGCTTATTAGTGATAGCAGGGGAAGGTTTATTAGCTGGGACAGCACTGTACTTGCAAGGATATTCTTTGTTTATGGTAACATATGGCTTCAAGCAATGTGCTAATCTTGATTGCCTCTGAAGTGGTTCTAATCATCTGAATGAGACTGCTTCTGCTGTTATGATGTTTTGTTCAAGCTGGTTATTTAGACCATGGTTTGTAGAGATATTTTTGATCTAATTTCTCTGAACAGGTTAAGAAAACAATACAAAAACCAGCATATAATTTGCAGAGCTTCAAATTAGAATCATAAACATTGGAGGCCTAATCTGCTAGGAAGCACCAGATGTTAATGGTGAGATCATTAGGTTTAGGGAACTATAGAAATATCAACTAATTATATTTGTGTATTGAGATAAGTTTCTTCGCGTGCTTCAACAACTCTCAACTCTAGAGCTACAATGCAAAGCAAATGTCAAAACATCGAAAACAAAAGTAAAATATAGTTCTGTCTCACTATTACCATTTAATGACCATCTATAAATGTATATAAAGTATAGCACTTACTTATATTAGGTGCAAGACAAAATATACAACTTATACAAAACACAAAACTTACTTACAGAGCTGAGATTATATTTTAATAGGGATAGTCAAATGGGAGCTAAACACACATGTGACTGCTAGGTGTCTCCATGTGGCAATATAGCCAATCCCAAAAAGTTCCTTTATGCCACACATGACGTGATGTGTATTGTATGGACATATACACCAAGGCTCTTATATACACCTTCACCTGCAGGTGGTATAGGTTAGTAATAAAAGACAAGACATCCCTGCTCTTTATGGCTAGGAGAATAGAAAGTGAAAGTAGTTAGAAGTGTGTGGTGTGTGCTACTGATGGGACTGATCTGTTAGGTGTTTTGACATACACTATACAGACCTGGTCAACATTAAAGTGGTGCACCATAGACAGAGACTACTCCATTACTGCAATATTATGTGGGGAACAGTTTATGTTTTGTTATTAAGGGTTGTCCTATTGGTAAGTCATATGTTTTCTTTAAAAAAAAAAAAGAAATTCAGATTGGTTCTTACAGCCTTCATTCCAGCGGCCCCTCCATTCATGGCAGCCATGCTGATTGGCTGCGTCTCAGCAAATCACAGATGCGCGGCCGGTCCGCCCCCCTGCTTGCAAGTTCCGGCAAACAGGAAGCCAGAAACAGAGAGTGGGAGTGAAGGGCTGTTTACTACCGATCGGAATGCTTTTTTAAAGAAATAACATGGTGGTTAGGGTGGGCAGGGGGAGTTACCTAAATTAAAAAAATATTTTTATTGTGGACATGCCCTTCAAATCATTGCAATAATTACAGTTAATGTAATTAAAACTGTGCCATGCTACCAAAATCATTCCATGATCAGTGAGTGGTACTAATTGTGTGGCAGCAGTGCTGGTTATACCATTTATTCTCCCTGTTTTCCTGTTTTATTTTGTTTCTCTGTATTAAGATATGGAGGGCTGCTACTGAAGTATTGATTTAAATTCTCCTGTCCTTGTACCTGCAGATGAAATACCCAATTAGACTCAGTAGCTCTACCAGGCCCAATTGCCAATTTTTTTTTTAACCTAATCCATTTGATGGGGTAACTAGGGAGTAGACTGATTTGGCTAGAAAAATATTAATTAGCAGCCACTATTAATGGTTGGGATGAAGGTGCTCGATTGCAAGTCATTAGCCTTTTGCTTAGTGGTAAAGCCAGACAGGTATACCAAGGATTTAATACTGAAATAAAAAGCAAGTTTTTTAACCAGATCTATATGAAAAATGATAAAAAGGATAATACTTTGCATGTCCCCGTCCATTTCTCTAGGTAACCTGGGAATCAGAAATATTTATTTATGTGTTAGATTATGGGCAATGCTATTATAATAACATGAGACTGTGAGGTACCTTCTGTTATAAGAAAGCTCTATTTAATTTTATACTCTGTGGGGAGCTTTAGCTCCTTTAACTCCACCTCACCTTAACCTTTAAGCTAATCAGTATTTTGTGCTCCTGAGTTCTAAGCTGTAAATCTGGAACTTCTGTGAACATAGCATGTTAATCGGATCCCGTTTAGAGTTACAGGTCACCCAAAGGTGCTGTTTAGTAGAGATGTCTGAAACTACATAGTTTCGTTCCTTTTTTGGATTCCCGGATCTCGGAAAAATCACGAAGATCCGAAAACTGAACGAATTTTCGAAGATTTTCAAATGTACAGAGCTATTTTTCGATAATTTTTAGAAAATATCTTCGAATGTTCGAAAATCCTCGGAAATACTATCGGAGATCACTTTCGAGTTTCCGATCGTATTTTCGAAGATTGATTTTCAAAAAACGATCGGAAACTCGAAAGTGGTAGCAGATCACTTGCATATTCGAGCTCTTGGGTGGAAGAGCGCGAAAAAGTGTCTTTATTCTAGGATGTTTGAAAACAAAATTTTCCAGCTTCTGTGCAGGCACAGCGTGAAAAGTGTGAAAGTTCAACACGCATGCTTAATATCATAGTCTGTATTGCATCTGTATGCATTATTAGCCATAAAACATAAATGAGAAACTGCTACAGAGAATGCTGGGAGTTGTAATTTTCACAATTTAAAAGGTCACTGAGAAATACGTGTTTATATGTTAGATTATTAAGGCAATACTATACTATAATAACATGAGGCTGTGAGGTACCTTCTGTTGTAAGAAGGCTCTATTTATTTCACATTGTGGCAGGATTGCCTGGGTATATTCTCGACCTGCAGGTTATCCTTTCGGTTTCACTGGATGCTGGTGGCTGTCTGAGTAACAGTTTAAATATATACCTGTGTAAAGATTCTATATCCACTGTATCCACACATAGCAAAACATACACACCACACAATTTCTACTGTGCACCAACGGGCACACATTTGCGTTTTATAAACATGGCTTTCAAGTTGGCCTTCTGGTTTTAAACTAGCATGATTGTGTATTATGTACTACACTAAACAAGTACAATAATTTTCTTTCCCTCATGCACAGTGTTTTGCTGGGATGACACTTTTTTATGGATTTAACTATATTAAAGCACAAGGCCACCAGGCTGAATGATTTTGTATAGGTCACAGAACTCTAGAACTTCTAACATCCTTATAATTTAATAGTAGGGGGTACATTATTCACTATATCTGTAACAGAATCAATCAAGGTTAAATTAGATTCATTTGGAATTTTGGTTCCACAGAATTTTGACACATTCCACTGAACTGGAAATCTGAATCAAACCAAATTTTAGCAGATTTTCAACTTTCAACACAGATTTTATCTTTTTGCACCACATTTTGATTAAATACCACAAAGTTCCCCCTTCAAACTTCTTTTCTAGTTCTACTGGATCCCAAATTTTCGAACCCACAGTTCCACCCCAAAGCTGGTTTGGTTGAAACTGTGACTTAATGTGATTTTTTTACAAAGATGAGTAGAAAATTTGTCATAAATAAAACATCAGTGGTAAAATGTGGCACTAGGTTTGTATGATGTGGAAGATGGCACTAATTTGTGGGCCATGTTGCCTACATATTATTAAATTATTATTAAATATTTTTGAAAATGATGTGAAGCATTAAAAATCCCCACATATAAATTACATTACGTAGTCACAAATCTATGGAACGTCTTTCATTGAAAGGGTGATGGCAGGTCCATTGGATAGTCTAAAACCAAAGAAAGTTGCATGTTACTGGTATTGATACATAAAGTAGAGTTGATCTAGGGAAATTTTGATTGCCACTGGAGTCAGGAAGGAATTTTTTCCTCCTGATAATTCTCGTGGGTTTTTTTTTTTTTTGCCTCCTCTGGATCAACAGGGAAGCAGGAAATTGGGGTATGCTGTAGGTTGGATGGATGGATGTATGTCTTCAACCTCAAAATATAACTAGAGATTGTCCGAACTTCTTGAAGTTCAGCTTCCTAATGAACTTCAGTTTCCTAATGATCCGGCTATTGTCGGGTTTCCGCATGCTACATTCGCGAGTTATCGCCAATTCAAGGGTTACTGAACGATACATTCGAGGGTTACCTAAAATCTAACTATACATTTGAGGTTTACTGAAATTGAAATTTTTTTTGAGGGTTATCGAACGATATATTCGAGGTTTATTGCAGAAACCTACCATTGGAGGGTTATCCCTGAAAACCCACAACTTTTTTGTAGATTGGGAACTTCTATAGTTTGTCCGAACTGTTATAGTTTGGGTTTGGTTCTAAGTCCATCTCTATAATATACTATACAATGGGCTATGGCAAACACTTACAAACATAAATATGTATTTATTAAGCATCCTAGATTTTTAATAATGAACTCTACTTGCAGTCACAGCCTTACACCACAGAAAATCCATTCTATAAACATAGACCACCAAAACACTAGTAGTGCTACAATTCTCTTACAAAGAATGAGAAAAGGGTCCTTAAAAGTGTAAAAAAAGAAAATGCAAAAAACCATTAGGGGGTTACATATGAGGATCCAGGTCAATGTAAATCACTGGCAAGGATGCAAAACTCCTTGGTTCCTTTCTGCTGGTTTTCATGCCATTTTGAAAGTTAAAACAAACCGGGAAATTCAATAAAGTTCTTATCGTTTAAAATGGTGCTAATTTGCCCCAACCAGATGTTAGCTTTCAAATGTTAAATAAGATCTGATTGTTTTTTTATTGAATCTCCTGAAAATTCTGTGACACAGCTGTAAAATTCTGAGATTGAATGTGTTTTCAACGACTGAAATTTCTGTAGTTCATCATCAAAATTTCATGTGAGTAGGATTTGTCCTTCAATCAGAAAATTAGAAAGGCCACCACAGAGAGAGCAAACGCATTTTAGAGGAATAGACAATTAAAGATTACCCAAGTTGTGTTTGTTTTCCCTGGACAATAGACATTTGCAAGGGGATATGAAAACATTTTACAAATCTTTTAGATATAGTTCTTGAGATGTTTTTGCTAGTCATTCCGACTGTCTTTCTCATTGAGAATAACTTGTACAAGAATCTGTGGCAATTATGTATCCTGGAAAGTCCTAATAACATATCACAGCCTGGTGTTAGAGACCTTCTGAATGCAAGCGTGATTGCATTGTGGTGCATTGCAAAGAGGTTTATTTGAACGCCCATGGTAAGGTGTCACCCTTGAGAAAGCCAGTCAGATGACTAGGAAAGATCTTCAAGACTAAATGTCCACCCCTTTTTATACTTCTTTCGAGTGTAGGGCTCCCTCCCCAACCCCAAATGCCATATTAGTTTCACACAAAAAACCCCGATCTGTACTTACATCACCTTTTTACCCCCCCCGTTGATGTGTCAACGAACTCTGCTTGCATCAAACTGCAAGCAGGGGTCCGGACCGGCAGCCGCGTCCGTGATTGGCTGAGAGGCAGACAATACAGCAGTAGGTGGCTTCCGATTGAGCAGATCAACAGGGGAAAGAGGTGATGTAAGTACAGATTGGGGTGTTTTTGTGTGAAACTAATATGGCGTTTGGGGTTGTGGGAGGGAGCCCTACATACAGAAAAGGGGTTTTGTGCTAAGGGGGAGGGAGAGAAGAACGGGAGGAAGAGGGAGGGGGAAGAGGTCTGTACTGAGCATGACAAATTCTCCCGGAGGAGGAAAGACAGGAGGCCGAGTCCTATATGGACTCTGCAGCGCTCCTGGTGGGCAGTTTTTGGATTTAGGGGGGGATTACGGACACCATTTGGAGCTGGGATGTGGGTAAGGATTTTCTACACTACATAGTGGGGAGTAGGGGCGTTATGGTTTAAATTGTAGTTTGGGGGTGGACTGCCCTTTAAGTCGACCATTTTTGAGTTTTGATCGTATTTTCAAAGGATTTTCGAATGTTTGATGCTATTTAAAAAATTATTGAAAATGCTCTGTACATTCGAAAATGCGCCCCAATCTACAGCCGCTGTCTTATATCAGACAAGCCTCGATCATCAGGAGACTTGTTGCGCTTGCTGGACACACCCCCAGGTTTGGAGCGCAAAGTATATATGCTGAGGCCAGGTATACTCTGGATAACGGCAACACCAATGGAGCTGAAAGGGACTGTAAGACAAGAAAGACAATAATACAGGATACTATGAACGAAAGAGAAGAACAATGATAATATGACAAGACAAGAACAAGATTTGGACAACTTAGAATATTATGGCTACTTGAACTAATAGCAGGGAACCACTAGCTTGGCTATACAAAACTATAACAGGAAAGGGCTAATTGACTGACAGGATTTTATAAGGCAGAGAAACCATGGGGAATGAAAGACTAGAGTCTGATGAGGGTTGGCTAAGAGGGCAAGTTTGAATCTGATTGGATCTCCTCCGCCCTTCCAAGTGTCTGCAGGAACGGAGGAAATAAGAAGAGGTGCCCGTCCGCACGGCTCCAGAAGGAGAGGCACAGGCACGAGGAAGCGCGTGTGAACCGACACCAGATGGTGATTATGTCGAGGGAAGAGGACGCCGGGGTGACGCCCGAGATTCTTGAAGCCGGCAGAGAGGCCCACCCCACGGAACACGACGGTAATGCCACGCAGACACCTGACAGTGCACATAAGATTTGGTCAACGGAAGAGAGTTAAGAAGTTAACAGTAGTAGGATATGGGAGGGCTAACAGTAATTTCTATTGCATACATTTCGATACCAGTCATTATGTTTCTCATTACACAGAGAATCACATAAATAACTTATTAGAGTTTAAGTTTTCTTAAAGATAAAAAACTAAAATTGTGTTTTTTTTTTAAATGTGGTAAAAATTTGATACTGATTTCCTGTTATTTAGAGCTATCTCTTTAAATTTGCATCACCATTTTTACTTTAATTATAATGAGCATGATGGTAATTAAAGACAGTTTTGTCTCCACAAATCTGCTTTGAGACCCTTTAAGTAACTCGTAGTGGCTATTACAGCCAAAAGTAATTCACCATCTGGGAGTGCTTCAATTACTTATTCTAAGCAAATGCACTCAAATCAAAACCATGCTTATTAGAACCTAAATGAGCTGGAAAAGAAACAACAAATATAGCTTTATTCACCAATAGCTATAGCATAACCCATACAGTGGATGGCTGAAAAATTTACTATGAAGATTTTTAACTTCTTAAGCCATTGTATTATTCAGTCTTAAAAAAAAACAAAAACGGGGGTATTTATTAAGAGTTGCAAAAGTTGCATATACTGTTCTACGCAAACAATTAGATATTATGTGTTCTAACTGTATAGATTAGGAATCTGATGGTGCTGCAAATTAAAAGCTTGGGCAAACTTTGCACCTCTTTTTGAAGGACAACTATATTGCAAAATCAACTTTTTCAAATGAAAAGCATTCCCACCTCCCAATATTGTTTTGTTTTGACCTACAGCACATACAGTTTTTCATCTACCTGTTATGGCCCTGGCCATTCTATATTAAAGATAGTGCTGAAGCATTCAGGACGACTATCAGAAGCAGTTTTCTTTCTCCTCATAGAAAGGATACGGGAGCAACACACAATGAGACACCCTCCATCGCACCCACGGCAGGTGCTCTCATGCTCAGGTATATGTAATAAAGTTTCTTCTTTCAGATCCCCTACCTTTAGTCTTTTTCTCCTGCCCTCACCACAGCAAACACAGTCAAAAGCTTCCCCACCTCACAAGTAAGGGTCTCTTAAACCTCTCCCTTTACTTTACACAAGGGGTACCAAGCACCTCTTGTTTCCTTAAAGGGAATGTACATGGTAAATCAAGTTCAATCCATTGTAAATCTGCACCTTAAATCACTAACAAGGAGATCAATAAATGTTATTATCATAAAAATGGCTTAGTTTGCCCAAACCAATCAGATGTTAGTTTGCAAATGTTAAATAAGATCTGATTGGTCAGGGCAAATTACACATCTTTACAATAAGAACATTTAGTGAAACTCCCTGTATGT
The DNA here is from genome assembly GCA_019447015.1 of Hymenochirus boettgeri. Lineage (NCBI taxonomy): Eukaryota > Metazoa > Chordata > Amphibia > Anura > Pipidae > Hymenochirus > Hymenochirus boettgeri. Next base: position 179,030,695 of record CM033471.1, read on the forward strand.
TTCTTTTATTTTTTTAAGACATTGGCAGGTCTTTCCCCTTTACTACTGGTTCTCACTCCTCCATGTAATCTCATCAAACTATTATTCCTGGAGACTTGTTGGAGGTAATGTCACTCAGTCGTATCAGGACTGCCCTGCTAGCTGTACATTACAACTTGTTCCTGTGAATTTCTTGCACACTTCAATGAAGTGTTTTTCTTTGTGTCAGTTTTCTTTTTTTTTTTGCAAGCATAAATTTTTATGAGAGTGTAACATCTGATATCGAATTTGTTTGGGGGACATTGTGTGTCAATAATTACAGTAATTTTGATAGATTGCGGTACTTTAAATGTTGGGGTTATTGTTGTGCAACATAGTCACTATTAAAGCTGAGGCCACACTGTTGCTTGTATGAGCATTACGGAAATGGACACGCAAGACACGCGCATTAAAAAATGAGGCATTGCATGCGCTCAATTAACTTATCTCAGCGCACAGTCGAGCTCCTAGTGTGGCCAGTCCTAACTGGCCAACACTAGTGTGCGATTTTTGACATGCGATCGGATTGCTTGTAAAACGCACGTGTTTGGCCTACACCTAAGGGAATATTGCAAATGTCCAAATTTTGGGGCAGATTATGTTTGGGCATAAACTCTAAAATATAATTTATGTGAGTACTTTAAAGTGTGTCATATTATATCCCTTAACAATAGGGACATATTGTACATTTTTTGCATTATCCCCTTAATAGTGAGTATGTTGCACAACAATAACGCTACAATGAAAGTACTGCATTCAACCAAATTAGTTATTAACACATAACATTCATGCTTGCAAAAAAGATGACACATAGGAAAGAACACTTTTTTTCAAGTGTGCAAGAAGTTCAAAAGAAAAGTTGTATTGTACAGTTTGCAGGGCAGTCCTGACTAACTGACCGAATGAGATTCATGTCCAACCAGTCTCACAGGATAGTGGATGAACGAAATTACAGTGGAGGACCAGGGGTAGCAAGTAAGCTTTGGAAAGGGTTAGAGTAACATCTTGTTAAAGGATAGCTTTGCAATGGACTGAATTAGATTTTATACTGCATACTCCCTTTAATGTTCAGAGGTTCATTTTCCATTTTTTTAAGCTACCTGTATACTGAAAAGTGCTGCCATCAGCCTGATCTGTCCAGCTGATATTGGACAAATCTTCCCTAAAAGTTTATTGGCTGAGAGCTTCACACTATATTTACAATCGTGACTCAGTTTTCCCCCCAGTACCTGCATGCTTACATCGGGAGCACAGTTGTTATCGGTCAAAATCTAGCCAATTGGAAAGCTCAACATTAACAGTCTGGCTAGACATGGGGATAATGTAATGTCATTTAATGCGGGAAGCTTGTTCCAGTGCACCAAGCACCAGACATTGTAATGTACTAAATTAAGCAAATTGTTCGTCGTAAATGTTCACACAATAACAAGCAATTCCTCAAAATCTAACGTATACAATAAAACAACATCAGCACTGAACACGATTCAGAAGCTAATTCAGTCCAGAGGACTCTGCATATTTCCAGATCTGTAGAATATATGATTAAAAGATGAGGACGACCTACAAAGATTTGATGTTTTCTATCAAGCCACAAGGCTAAGGTTTTTCCCCAGTTTATGAGAAATCACAGTAATCACAGGAATGGGATCTTCCAAACAAAATATTTCACTTTTACAACATGCAAACCATGTACACAATGTCACATGTCCTAAACAAAATAGTAATGGACAAAAAAAATGGGCACACCCTTAAAGTAAAACCTCCTGAAAATCAAGGGAGTTCAAGTTCAATTTCAAATTCATTATGATAGTCAAAAAGCAAGAAAGAACAAACAAATAAAAACGCATCCCACAACCTATAGCTCACAGCCTTTCTAAGATAAATGGAAATATAGCGGTATATTGCCAGGGAAAGCAAAATCATATATCACAAAAGTATATATGTTCAGCCAGCACCATAATAGTCCCACACCAACTCCCTGATAATCACAATGTATTTGTATAATGCTACCCAATACTATCACCCTACTCTCTTAAGTAAAGGCACAAATCATAAATAATTAATTTCCTAACCAAATAAGAACAAATATTAGAAACATGTGGCAGACCACATCAAGGATCAACTGCTTTTATTACCCGGATCAAAGGTATTATAATCCCTGAGGTTTGTAGTGTGGTAACGTGCAAGTGATCTTTAATCAAAGAGTCCACTGGTGTGGCATAGGGCAGTCAAATATTTTTTATACCATGCAAGTAACAAGCCGCAACCACCAACTTTGTGATTAGGCTATTGAGGTTCATTTGTATTACAATTTCTTTCTTTTTGTAGAAAGTACTATTTACAAGTGAGGGGCACAGCCATGGGTGCTAATGCGCTCCCTCTTACAAACCTGTTTTTGGGTTGGTGGGAGAGGGAGGTAGCACTTGGCAACCCTATGGCACCCTACATATGATTTGCAACATGTGGGTTTGCTACATAGACAATTTTTTTGTGTGAGCAGCCCCTTGGACCTTTTGAATGAGTACATAGAGACAAATACAATACAATTCCCTTAATACCTTTTTAACCCACAAGGTTTCTAGTACAGTTTGTTGAGATTTCTGGATGTTTGTGGTTGAAAGAAAGAGATGGTCATTTATCACCAAGTATATTTCAAACCTAGCCAAAAATTTCACTCTACATTTTGGAGAGTGCCCACCCCCCTTACCTCTGTCAAGGTTATCCCCTATTGGACAATTTTTAAGGGTACGGCGTAATTGTATGGAATCAAGGATTATTTGGAAACAGAGGATGACCTGGAAAACTGATTCAGGGAGAGTAAATACCCGCAGACCTCTAAAAAGCATGTAGAAGGGGACTAGAGGGGATAATCAATTCAATCTGTTGGAATCTAGGGTTAGAACAAAGGACAATATGTTGACATATATTTACCACCCCATACAATTATCAGTGGCAAGAGTAAAAAATATTGCCAAATAAAGGGAGATTCTTAAAAGTGATCCTCTGCTGGCAGGGTTGATACACGATAGTCCTATGATGACAGCCCAAAGATGTAAAAACCTCTCTGATAGACTCGTCGGAGCCACTTTAAAAGATATACAGAGTCTTGATAGGGGCTTCTCTCTGAAGGGTACCATTGCTCTGTGGCAGTTGAAATTGTTTTCCTTTATTAGCACAATAAAACATTTCAGAATAGTTGTGATACTAGGAACATTACCATCAGGAGGGTACTATAATTGCAACAGTTGTTTTGTGGTTTAACCTGTTCATGCCCTTTTTTATTTGTGGGAAAAACTACCCAAAAAATTTGTATGTAGTATAGTTTCTTTATAAAGCGCCACTTGGGATGGAGCGCTGTACAGTATAAGTCATACAAGGGGGATAAAACATTGCTCAGTTCATAAATATATAGATTATATAAATAGAAGTGCTAGAGCTTTGCGACAAGAGGAAAGGAGGTCCTGCCAATAGAGCGCTACAATCTAGTTAGGTGGGTAACATACAGATACAATGGAGTGGGAATAAGTGCTGGAGTGAGACGTATGCAGTGCAAATAAAACAATCTTAGACTGTGCTGGTTACCAGATAGGTAGATGTAATGATGTAATGATGCGGCAGGAACATATGGGGACACTACATAGAGAAGAACAAAGAAGAGCAGAGAGCAAAGGGCTTTAAAAATTAGGAGAAGAATTTTGTATACAATTCACTGTGGAGCCAGGTTTGTTTTCCGTGGTACAGAGGAGGAGAATTTGGGATCCTGGTTTTAGAGAGCGAAACAATACGTGTTTGCAGAGTTAGTATAGACTGAAGGGGAGACAGGTGTGAAGCAGAAGATGGTAAGTAGTAGATTGCAATGCCAGACCCGATAGGGATGAGAGCATGATAAGCATAGTGGTGGTAGAGAGGAAAAAAAAACCTGTGGATTATTGTCCTATATTGCGAAGAGGAAAAAGCACCAAGTGTTCGCAACATAGTTTAATGTGGTTATGAGAGAGAGGAGTCAAATTACACCTAGGCAGTTTGCCCATTAGATAGGGGAAAAGTGGGCTGCAACAGAGATGAGAAGATTGGGACGAGGGACCAGGTTTAGGATGGAAAACGATCAGTTCAGTTTTAGGATAGATTAATTTGAGGTTAGGTTGACGACATCCAGGAGGAGATGGCAAGGAGCATCGGAAGAGACACATGATTGGATGTCATGAGTTTAGCGTAGTTGTGGACATAATTGTTGTACGCCTGCTATTAAATATACTTTGAAGCCAAAAGAGCTGATCGATCCACCAGAGGAAATAGGTAGAGAGAGAACATTAGGTCCAAGTACAGACCCCTGCGATACCCCCCCTTAAGAGATCGAGAAGAAGGGTGTTGTTTAGCATAACGATCAGGAGGTAGTTCGTCAGAGGATAGGATAGAACCAGGATGACACTTTATTCAGATGTCCAAGAGGTGAAGTATCTGTATTAGGAGTGAATTATCAACTTTGCAAAGCAGATTATACGTCAAGGAGTATACAAATAAAAAATTGAACATTGGCCTTTGCAACTCAGATCATTCAAAAAATCACGAGCAGTCCTCAAGTAGAATGCACAGGACAGAATCCAGATTGCCAAAGGATCCAATATTTTAAGGAAAGAAATTGAGGGTCACATTCTCCAACATAATAAATGCACATAGGATATAAAGAACTATGATAAAAAAATCAGCGGGGTAGCGAAGACCATTCCCTTACTAGAACATAATTGCAGGGGAGCCTTTAAAATGAGGTCATTGATGGGGTCAAAAGAAGGCTAGAGGGTGTGATCCCTAATGATTTTTGTGAAAAATACTGTTATCCTCATGGACTTAATAAAGACTGGGGATTTGACCCCTTCAATCTAAGACTCTTAATATACAGTAATAAGTTTTTTTCAGAGGGCTGATTTTGATAGCTTTGAATGTTTTCTTCTCCTTTTTCCCTTTCCCACACAATGTGCCGTTTTCTGTAAAAGTTCCCTGGAAGCATTTAATGCCACTATCATGGCTGATGTAGTACTGCCTTCGCAGCATTTCTTCTGGGTTATAAGAATATTCTCCTTGGATCCTAGGCGTTTGCCTGTTAAATTGACCTATCTAACCCTTGGAGTGACTTCTATCTTCTTCAAGGCGTCTATCCTTTTACTATACTTTACCCGGAGACACGCCCGGGGTATGTGGGGGTGGATTGTGTTTTTAACTCTGTTACAACAACCCTGTGGAAAACATTTTTGTTTCTTACTTGATGGGACCATGCCTTTTAATTGGTGTATTGTCTTCTGTGGTATATTTTATTTGATTTTTTTCTCATAGGATGAATCAAGGTGTTTCATATGAATCTGACTCAGCACACACCTTAACTATTGATGTTTGGGGAGTGTGGCTTGCTTCCGTTACTGATGTGGGTGGTAGATGAGGCCCTCCTTTCTTAATCACACATACTTCCGCATGCATTCCGATGGGTAAGTGAATTACTTCTGCCCTTAAATGCTGGACGGCTGCCCAGAAGTAAGTGATAGTGCAGTGCGACACCATAACCAAGATATGCTAGTTCACTGTAATGGTTGTGATGGTATTTAAAGGCAGGAAATTAGCAATAACTTCTGCTGTGTGACAAGTTCTGGTAGATAACAGGCTTACTGTAGCAAACAATGCCAAGGTAGGCAAACAGACTAGAGCTAGCAAGTATATGTGTCTTGTATAATAAGGGGACTGGAAATCCAGAGCGGAAAAAATATTATTCTCCCCTCTTTACAAGCACTGGTTTAAGGCCACTTTGAATATGCGGTGCAGTTTTTTGGAATCCCTATACAAAAGGGGACAATCTGGGAAATTATAGGCAGTTCAGAGAAGGGCAACTAAATTAATAAGGGGAATGGAGGGGCTTGAATATGCAGGGATGAGACCAACGTTAGGGCTGTGTATCATTGGAAGAGAAGCGGCGGTTGTCGTGGGGACAGGATAACCTATACAAATATATTAATGGCCCAGACTGAACCTCTGTGCATTGTTCACTAATAGGTCTATCAGCAGGAACCGTGGACATCTTTAAGGTTGGAAAAAGAAGTTTCATCTTCCAAGTTAGGAGCAGGTTTCTTACAGTGAGAACGTGTGTGAAAAACTGTGGAAACGTTTCACAGGGGGGGGGGGACGGGTGGTAATGGCAAGTTCATGAACTAACTTAAAAAAGGCTGGATAAGTTTCTAAACGAAAAAAATATTGGAAATTAACTGGTATTAATGCTATAGATCTGGTTGATCCAGGGCTACTTTCCGATTTGCCGTTTGGAGTCAGAAGATTTTCTCCCCCCTTTTTTAATGGGGTTTTTTGCCTTCCTCTGGATCAACTGTTAGGTAGGGTTAAAAAAAAAAAAAAAAAAGTTGATAGGTTGGACTTATGGACGATGTTCTTTATCTCAACCTTATTACTATGTACTATCGTTCTAGTTATAAGTGCAGGAATGGACGAAAAGATCTAGCTACATTTTAATCCTGCTCCCTCTCCAGCCTTCAGCCTAATGTGTGTTAGTATATGAGTACTGTTGGCTCACTTTGGATTGGGTCTGCACACATTGTTACCATTTGCTCTTGTGCTACTCAGTGCCCCTAACGTAGAGATTTCACTTGTCTTAGGAAACGAATTATTTGATGCTATGTGCTTCTTAATCGATATGTAAGGCCGATAGTATTGGGGTAGCATGTATACATGAATACACACCGTGATACCAGGGAGTGGGTGTGTGAAATTTTTATGGTTTGCGTCCTGAACACTAGACTGTGTGATATATGATTTGCTCTACCTCCCCTTCACTGCATACTAACAGGTATATTTCCTTTTATCTTAGAAAGGCTTGGACTATGGGTCTTGGGATGTGTTTTTAATTAGGTTGTTTCTTTTCGTTCTCTTTGTATCATAATGATTTTGATATTGAACTTGAAGCTCCCTTGATTTTCAATTAAAGGAGGGTTTAACTTTATATAAACTTTAACGAAGGTGTTGCCCGTATTTCTTTTGTCCAACAACTGTTTGTGCTTATAGGATATGTGTATTAGATGGTGGATGAGCACATCTAATGGTATTATGTAACTCATAGGAAAAAAAGAGTAGCTAGGGGGCACACTCCAAAATCAAAAGCAAAATAATTTGCTGTATAACCCACCTGCAAGAAGGGGGGTATACCCCCGTAACGTTGGTGACGTGAATATGTGTGGTTTATAACAACTATTTGCTTGTATGATTTGAGTGCGACCCTCAGCTACTCTTTTTTTCTGCGAAAGCCAACTGGTTCCTAAGGAAGAGTAAGAACCACGAGGGTGTCTGCACCCACAGTTGGGTTAGAGTGCACCATCATCTTGTTTCCTGCTTGGAATTATTTGACTCATACCTTAAGGACTTAGTGCCCTATAAAATTCCTTTTGATATTGTAACCAATTGTCTACAACACGGATTGCGCAAATTGGGATTTCCCCTCTAGGTTGGCACGTCATCAGCAATAGTAGCAAGGAAACAGATGGCACCAAATAAGGTGTGGTGCTTATAAAGAGAAACTGTTTTGTTGTATAAAGTTTTCTTTTAGTAACTAAGCCAAAATAGAAAGGCCGCTCCCGAACTCTATAACTGTCACCTTAAGGAAAACCATTTGTTGTCTCACCTTCTGATTACAGCCCTATAAGGGGCATAAATAACCGGATATTGACTTACCCAACCTAGCACTCACGCTCGTTCAAGTTGATCCTGCCCGTTCTCTATACGACCAACATGCGTCTCAAAATCCCATTCATTTTGGATCGCATGCGTCGCAAAGAAGAACACGAAGTAGGGGTTCCGGCAGGATTGAACGAATGTCCGTCGAGGCGCTCGGTCGGGCAAGTATTATAAGGTATATGTATGGCCACCTTATGTAGATAGAAATCATTTTCTAGAATACTTTCGAGTAATGGAATCTATGATGTTACGCTGGCTTACTAGTGTTGCCTCGTCTGGTGGTCTAGGTACCCCAAACTACCTTCTGCACATGCGTAACTAGACTCCTGTGTCATGTTTCCCATCCCCTTACGCTAAGCTGCATGTACAGTTGAAATCAGAGTCCCCCCTTCCAGTTGTCTCCCAGCCAATCATCAGACGTAGCAGTGAAATTATAACTTATTTTTCTTGCGCAAACAGAGGGGGGAAGGTGTTACCCATTTTCCTATGTGATTTAGGAAGCAACTTGTTAACCTTTATATTATGAATTAGTTTCTGCAAGGGACTGTCAGGCTCACACTCGTGCTAGCCGGTCGCGGCGACTTTAACTCCATATTGAGTGTTGGAGCGAGGGGTTACGAGTAAATCCCTTACCGAATTGGCTACTAGGTAAAATAAGCCTTTGTGGCTTGTATGTGTTTATTTCTGCACTATATCATTTATATAGTGTGTAGATTGCCCTCCAAATGTTACATTTAGGCAAAGCAAAAATTCAACCCGTACCCCCGGTACCTAAACTCGCACAAACAATCCAACCCCAATTTTAAAGGCGTTTGCTGCTTTGTCCATTGTCATTCTGAAAATGGATGCCGAGTGAAGATACAGAAGTTTGGTGCTGATGGATACCACGGAAAAATCGAAGTGGAAAAAATCGCATCATCTGAAAAACACGTTGCGTGTGTGGCCTAGCCGTAGAGGGTGTATGCATCGGCATGATTCAGTTTTAGCCCAACAGAAGGTATTTAATGATTGGGAATTTAGCTTCTTGGCAGCAGGTCAATTTCATGCGGCTGTGTTGCCCACTCAAGTACAAAGGAGGAGATGTTCGCAATTCATGTTTTGCGATCGTGCGCTTCCGTGCATGGACGGACATTCCTGCCCATTCTGACGTTCCTGTGTGCCAAAAAAAATCCTGATCAGCCATGTGTTTGGCACCCCTGCATTGATATACATGCAGTCTCATTTCTAACCATCCTTTGGCAAGAAGGAACCCCTAACAATGTCGGCAGATGCCTCCACACATGCTAGATGTGAAGCAAAACTAATTATCTAAGTTTACAAGGCTTTACTTTGTTATTGTTTTCAGAATTATCTTCGGGTATTGTCAAATAATGACTGAGCTAAATCTCTAAATAATCAAATACACAAGTTTATAATGTATTTCTCTCTCTTTACATTCATTCAGCCAATGAAAAGGATAATTCAGACAAACTACGAACTGCATCTGTGGTATCCTGCAATTTCTCATTATTATGCAAAAAAAAGCCTTTATTCTCTACCAGTATCTCATCTATTTATTGTTTGGTTACTCATCTGGAAATTTTATACTTTCTTCAGGGGCAGGGTTGGCAATAAAAAATAGATCTATATATCAAATCTTTAAAATCCAGCTATCATTGTATGCCATAATACAGATGGAGTGGCTATCAGCTCTATTTACTGTGGTCTTTTTCTGCTTCTTCTCCAGGTTCATTGAAAGAATCAAAATAAGGTAATCTGTTACCTAAAGCTATGACATGTTCTGTGGATATTGTTTCTAGTCTGTACAAGTGATTACTTATAAACCTGACAGAAAATAAGTTTCTGTTGCTAAAAAACATTTATAATTGATGTAGATTTCTTATTTGGATATTCCTTACAGGGCTAGCTGCCATCAGGTATGGCAATACAAGAAGGTATTCCTGCACTGGGCCCTATCTATTTCCACTTGTTTAGGGACTATCGTCAGGAGCAAACAAATTCTGTACATTTGTGTCACTTGTGCTGCTGATGAAAACATTTTTCAGGAGTATGTTATAGTTAACCACTGGTGATTCTGGTATCTATGTATTGTGTCACAGTACTAAATCAGGACCCATCTGGCAGTAAACCTGCATTAATATGAAGGTGCCTCCATGTGTGTGGTACTGTATATTAACTATTTAATGATTTCATTGCTTTTTTTTTTTTTAAATTCAACTCTTAGTAACATATGTCTGTAATTTCATTAAGAAGGTGATTTTGATGTGAACTTACCCTTCTCAATGCCAAAATTTTACAGTTAAAGCTTATGATAAAGGATTACAAATGTTGAGATTGCCTAATTGAATTTGAAATCCCACCGCCAAAATTGTTCGGGTTTTTTTTGTGTGACGAAAACTGCAACTGTGAGGCAGAATTTCATTTTTGTCAGTAAATTTTGCTGATGAAATTTACCCATATATTGTTAACCAGACGATTGGCATTCGATCAAATTTTCAGAATCTCCTTCCCCTTTCCTCTTTGTGACCAACATATGTTGGCAAGGTCCACCGGGCCCATTCATTTTGCAATTGTATGTTGGTAACAAAGAAGAACGCAGGGAGCCTCGGATCCAGGGGGCCCCATCTCATTCTTTTTTCTATGGCAGATATAGCCTCCTCACAGTGAACCACTGCAGATGAAGCAGGGATAGGGGCCCCATCATAGTTTTTGCTAGGGGGCCCAGCAAATCTGAAAACATCGCCCTGAGAGCTGTACAACACCATGCCAGTAAATGGCATTCATGAAAATGTAACTTGATAAGATGTGTGTTATTGCCATGTCTGGCCTTACAGTGCCTCTTGAACTCTGTCACAAGCTTCTTTCTGTACAGTTCTGTAACAGGATTGGATAGAATCAACTAGTGGGTAAGGAATGGTCATGAGCAAAGAACATAATGGTCAGTGACGCTGTGTAATACTGGAAGGTGGGAAATAAAGCAAAAACCTCATGATAGTTAGGTATATTTCCCAGCACCCAATAAACTAGGGATGAGACACAGATTACTGCTTTATGTCAAGGTGTTCTCCCTTCTGGTTCAGTGTTGTTAGAGGCTTTAAATATATTTTGATGCCAGAATTTTAAGTCCAATAACGATTTAGCAACAGATTCACATAAATATGAATCCCTGTCCATCAGCTTGAGTTAGCGCTGTATGTTACCCATAAAATAGACTTGCAAAGTGCTGATATACAATAAATTGGCTCAATGTAGTATGTGGGTCATATATGGTTGCCAATCAGTGCCACTGTCAGGGGGAAAAATGGGGTAACCCGTATGGGGCCAGCACTTTGCAGGGACCTGGAGGTGAGGGAAACAAAGAAAAATTCCTGCCTCTGAGCTGAGTGTCAGTCAGCTCAAAGCATTTGTCTCTAATTAATTCTAAGGCATATAAAGGGGTATATTTATAAAACAAGCGTTATCTTTTCGCAATTTATAAATGGCCGGAAAGTGACCATTAAAAAGTGTCGGTAACTGAAGGCCCACCCTAATTTTTGGTACGCCCGCCCTACCCCCCACGGCGGGTGGTCGCATATAAATAGAAGCGGCGATAACTGTTGTGATAGGCCCGAAAAGTTAACGAGGCGCTAACTTTTCGCACCCGTTTCCGGCCATTTATAAATCACGTTTTTTTTTTGTGAAAATAGTGGGAAAAGCAGCCACGAAAGATAACGCTCGTTTATAAATATGCCCCATAGTATTTGTATCTAAATCACTCATTTATTTCTATATAGTGGCACGCTGTGGTTTTGCTATTTTTAATGATTGTGAATCAATTTCCACTGTTTTTAATGTAAATTTAGTAAACGTTAGGTTTTAACTTTACCCTCAGTCACCCTCACAACTTCTATTAGTGACACAAGGGGCATTACCCAGTGTTTGTCTCCCTCCAGTTCATTAACCAGTGTTGTCAGCCCTCCAGTTCATTAGGCAGTGTTGTCAGCCCTCCAGTTTCTTAGTCTGTTACTTTTAATCTTAAAAGATAAGTAAAGGAACATGAGGTAAAGAAGCTTGTCTTGCCTCCTGTTCTTTCATTAAAGGATAGGTCCACCGCCCAAAAAAACTTTTATATTTGGTTGGAAACCCCAAAACCTCAAAATTGTGAGGTTTATAAAAACAAAAGATGCTTCTAACAGTACTTACCCAGCCTCTTTCCCCCTTTTCTATGCATGGAAAAGGATGGAAGCAAGCAGAAGCGTGCCAGGGGAAAGAAGGCTATGTAAGTACTGTTAGATCTTTGATTTTAGAAACCTTGCGTGGGAGTGTACTGTGTTCGGGCGGGAGTGTACTGTGGACACTCCCCTGCCCATTCATTGGTTTCCACGCAGGGGTGTGGTGGTGATAGCGTTCTTAAGGAAGTTCTTTAACTACTAACAAATCTTTGTTTCTTTTGGAAAGTCCTGTGAGTGCATCCTTTTAGGAACATTTATATATATTATATAAGATAATATAGTTCGCTTTTAGATATGATAGCACTCACGGGACTTGAGCACCACAAGCAATTTTATTGTGTTTTGTTAGCTTGACGTGTTTCCGCTTTCACAGGAGGCATCCTCAGAACATACACACCTCGTGTCTAAAGCCCACCCCTTAAAAAACCTCCCAACCCAACCACCTCCGTGCTAGTAGATGCACCGCTAGTCAATGTCTAAGCGCCGCAGGGGCGTATCTCCAAGGTATCTCTTATGTACTAAAAATATAATACAAGGTTAAGGAAGGAGTCACACACCAATGTTTTAATGCAGAGAAAAGGCTTTATATCATCTTGTGGGCAGACGTCTATCAAGATGATATAAAGCCTTTTTATCTGCATTGCAACATTGTGCACAAGTCCTGAGAGTGATACCTGTCTTTGCTATATGAATATTTCTGCTGGTTTGAGCACCCGGGCCACTGACATTGGAAGGAGTGCCCCTGACTACCTGAAGAAACATACACCACTCCAAGGACTTTGTAATTCATCAATTTATTAAACACAGTGCAACATTTCAGTCTCAATCTATGACCCTTCTCAAGTATATTATATATATATATATATAACCAGGTTCTGACGACGGCTCCTGTGTGAGCGTAAACGCGTAAACCTGGTGATTAAAATTCATTTCTAAAGAGAAGACCCGTAAGTGTGTTCCTGTGTTTGGAATATGAATCTTATTGAACGCACCCGGGCATGAATACATTTAGTTGGAGTGCCTTCTTTGTCCTGTATATATATACATAATTATATATATAATTATATATATAATATTATATATATATAAAAAGAACTTGAAATGTATATATCGGATCAGCACTTCCAGGTAAGTATAAATTCAAAAAGAAAGAAAATAGAGATGCACGTACTTTAAGGGAAAGTCTGTGTCCCTTTAAATGTATAAAACAGAAGCATAGATAAAGCACTCTCTTGCAGAAGATCAGGTTATTGTCAGGCTTATAACTGCTCTATGCCATTTCCAGTGGTTGGGTGCACTTCCACACAGTTCATCCCAGAAGTAGCATATCAATATGTTGTTCTAATGTTGTTCTTTGTATGGTTTTTACTATCCTTACTAGACTAATTGTTTCCTTTAATACCAAATTAAATTATCAAACTTGTCTCTATCTTTGGGGCAAGTTATTACTTAATTCAGGCAACCAGTAGATCTCCAGATGTTTGAAAACCACAACCCCAAGCATTCCTTTACAAGCACTCTGTAATTAGGGAATGTGGACATCTCTAGTTTCAAACATCTGGAGAGCTACTGGTTGCCTATACCTGATTAATTGGTAATTGGTTTTGTTTTGTCCATTTTTATTTAACAGCACAGATAGAACTGGATGCATATGTGACAGTGTAATGGTGTCTCCTAACATGAGCTATTAAGTATTTCTTCTTGATCTTTTACTGTAAAAGGTAAAAATCTGCTACTTTTGGTGCAGACAAAATGTTCCAAGATCTGTTCATTTTTAAAAGCTTATGTTCTAAGGTGTTTATTGTTACACTATAATTGCCCCATTATTGCATGATTTAGTTATCTGTTATTATCTGATCTCTATTTAAAATATTACAAAAACAATCACACTTTTTTTGTTTTGTTTTTTTTCCAGTGAAGTTCATTCAGTTTTCTATGTCCACCAATCCATAAATCACAGTAGACCAGGTCCTATACTTTTTATTAGCATTCCCTGTATTAACTGCAAAATAAATCTGTCAGATCACCTTTCACTTTAATTCTGAAATACTGTGAGTATTCAGAAATGCAAGCCCTATAAACTCATTGGAGAAAATGAGTTGAATGCTGTGTATAATCTCTAGTAGTCAATGACATGAGGATACACCAGGAAGCAGAATTATAGTTCAATTTAACAGGAAAAAAAATGAAAATCCAAAGGGCTTTGCCATGTGTCTTTCTATGGTGTAGCCTGCATAGCCACACGATGATGTAATCACTACATTAAAATAGAATTATTGTTAGGAAACTATTTGTCTGCACTGAGTATCTTTCTGATCTCTGGACAAATGGTGTCTGTGAAGCCTTTATTTTTTTGTTCTTCCTTAATAGAGGATGCCAATATAACTTGCACTGTAGTGTAACAAACTCAAAAGAGGGGGAGATAACACAAATTTTTAATTCCAAAGGAGTTTTCTGAGCTGGTTTCCTAGTCCACCGACAGTAATGTGTTTGTGGGAATTCAGTCTTTTGTCTCTAAAAGAAAAAAACTAATCTACATGGTGGCCCAGTCTAGATTTGCTATTCTTTAGAATTTCTATTGAAGTCAATAAACTGGCCTGGGAACCTTCATTAATCTACTCAATTGCATAAAGTGACAGAATTCAAATCTATTTGTTTAATGCTCTTCAATTGCTTTCACTTTCTAACCTTCCAGTGAAACCCATATTTGGACATAGTTCGCTCTGCATTCGATTCTAGGACTTAAATATAAACAGGTTGCAATTTTAGGAGAAAGTTAAGACTTTTTTTTTTTTTACCAGTCTGACGTGGGACAAAATGAAAGTGCTGTGGATTTATTGTGAATTCAGACAGTGAAAGTTAAGTCTATTGTATGAGCATTGCAGGGGGGTCCCTAATCTGTCTTCCATCCAGGATAGGAAATAGATTTTAGACATGATTTTTAGAACCTAAAACAAAATTGACTAATTTATTTTGTTTAATCAACTTGTGCAAAACATGAAGGGAAATAAAATGATCCAAGAAAAATTCGCAGGATCTGGGAACATGCCATTATTAAACTTTCCAATTGAAATACATTTTCAAAAAATGTCAACATGTAGATAGCAGCCTCTATGCTCTGCACCATGCATCTTTTCCAATCAATGGAATTATTTGAGTGTGTGTGTGTGTGTGTGTGTGTGTGTTGACTTTGGACATGAGCCATTAGTGAAGATTAAATAAAAACAAAGAGGTTTATTCATCATCTGTCTGAATAGTTATTTGCTGATGGGCTTGAAATGAATGATCTAAAACACAGAATCAAGATGATTCAATCTTCTTATTTCCCCAGTGTTATTTCTATGCAGTGGTTTTCCCTGATATATGATTTAAACAGAGTATTTCCTTGATAGGAAGGTGCATAGGAAAGGTAGTTTAGTGTTTAATAGGAACCCTAGAGTCTGAAGGGAAAATGAACTGAAAATGAAAATGAAAAATTTTAGTTAAACTCTGTTTAACCCTCTTGAATGAACAATAATGTCTCTACCTGTTAATGACATTTGTTCATGTTGCTTTTTAATGTAGATACTGTATATGTTTATAGATACTGTATATTTTTGTAGTACTGTATTATATTGATAGATACTATATATGTTTTATATATATATATATGTTTGAGATCTGTATATGTTCATAGATACTATATTTGTTTATAGGTACTGTATATGTTTGTAGATAGTGTATAGTTTATAGAGACTGTATATGTTTTAGATAATGTATAGTTATTAGATATTGTATGTTATAAATACTGTATGTTTTAGATAATGTATATGTTATTAGATACTGTATATGTTTAAAGATACTGTATATGTTTGTAAAGTCTTTTCTGTCATTGTTAACCCCCGGTATAATTTGAGAGGTGACACACAGCGCATTGTGACTATGATACCCTGTAAGTAGGGACACAGTGCATGTTGGACTATGATACCCTGTAAGGAGGGACACACTACATGTTGGACTATGATACCCTGTAAGGAGGGACACACTGCATGTTGGACTATAATACCGTAAGGAGGGAGAACTGATGTTGAACTATGATACCCTATAAGGAGGGACACAGCGCATGTTGGACTATGATACCCTATAAGGAGGGACACAGTGCATGTTTGAGATATGATACCCTGTAAGGAGGGACACACTGCATGTTGAACTATGATACCCTGTAAGGAGGGACACACTGCATGTTGGAATATGACACCCTGTAAGGAGGACACACTGCATGTTGGTATGATACCCTTAGGAGGGACACACTGCATGTTGGACTATGATACCCTGTAAGGAGGGACACACTGCATGTTGAACTATGACACACCTGTAAGGAGGGACACACTGCATGTTGGACTATAATACCCTGTAAGGAGGGAGACACTGCATGTGAACTATGATACCTATAAGGAGGGACACAGCGCATGTTGGACTATGATACCCTATAAGGAGGGACACAGTGCATGTTGGACTATGATACCCTGTAAGGAGGGACACATGCATGTTGAACTATGACACTGTAAGGAGGGACACGCGATGTTGGACTATGATACCCTGTAAGGAGGGACACACTGCATGTTGGACTATGATACCCTGTAAGGACTCAGGAGGGACACATTGCATGTTGGACTATGATACCCTGTAAGGAGGGACACACTGGATGTTGAACTATGATACCCTGTAAGGAGGGACACACTGCATGTTGAACTATGATACCCTATAAGGAGGGACACAGTGCATGTTGGACTATGTACCCTGTAAGGAGGGACACACTGCATGTTAAACTATGATACCGTAAGGAGGGACACAATGCATGTGAACTATGACATCCTGTAAGGAGGGACACACTGATGTTGGACTATGACACCTCTTAAGGAGGGACACACTGCATGTTGAATATGAACCCTGTAAGGAGGGACACACTGCATGTTGAACTATATACCCTATAAGGAGGGACACAGTGCATGGTGGACTATGAATCCTGTAAGGAGGGACACACTGCATGTTGGACTATGATACCCTGTAAGGAGGGACATGCTGCATGTTAAACTATGGATACCCTGTAAGGAGGGAACACAGTGCATGTTGGACTATGATACCCTGTAGGAGGGACACACTGCATGTTAAACTATGATACTGTAAGGAGGGACACACTGCATGTTGGACTATGACACCCTGTAAGGAGGGACACACTGCATGTTGGACTATGACACCCTGTAAGGAGGGACACACTGCATGTTGGACTATGACACCCTGTAAGGAGGGAAACACTGCATGTGAACTATGATACCCTGTAAGGAGGGACGCACTGCATGTTGAACTATGACACCCTGTAAGGAAGGACATGCTGCATGTTTTTACTATGATACCCGTAAGGAGGGACCACTGCATGTTGAACTATGATACCTGTAAGGAGGGACACACTGCATGTTGAACTATGACACCCTGTAAGGAAGGACGCACTGCATGTTGACTATGATACCCTGTAAGGAGGGACGCACTGCATGTGAAACTATGATACCCTGTAAGGAGGGACGCACTGCATGTTGACTAGACACCCTGTAAGGAGGGACGCACTGCATGTTGGACTAGACACCCGTAAGGAGGGACACACTGCATGTTGGACTTGACACCCTGTAAGGAGGGACACACTGCAGTTGGACTATGACACCTGTAAGGAGGACACATGCATGTGGACTATGACACCCTGTAAGGAGGGACGCACTGCATGTTGGACTATGACACCCTGTAAGGAGGGACGCACTGCATGTTGGATATGACATCCTGAAGGAGGGACACACTGCATGTTGGACTTTGTACCAGTAGAAGTTCCAACTTCATTTACCTGGTCATATTGATATAATCCTTAAGATTGATGGATGAGGTGGTTTGAGTGCATGTAACCAGCTTTCGGTTATGCATTATAATAGGATTTGTGGTTATGGTTTGTACAAAATAAAAAAATGAAAAAACGTTTTTAGTTTATATTATTTCTCATCAACGCAGTGGGTAACCCAACACACATGTCCACAGCAAAGTGTGCACAGCAAAGTAGAGCTGTACAAGAAAGATGCTATTGAATTCAAGTAGAATTTGGGAGCTTGGTGCTGGTGCAAAGTGCTCCCAGATAAAGGAATGTAATGAATCAATTATGAATAATTATTGTAATTAACCACTTAATGTTATAAGAGAAACATCAAGATCTCCGCAGGAAAAGTAGGGGACTGTTCAGTGTAAACCACCTACATAAAGCAGGTAAGGAGAGCGCTAGACCAGGGGGATGTGAGATATATATACTATATTACATGGAATTAGATTTACATATATTTCACAATTCCAACTGCCACTGGGAGCTCTAATATCCTGCTATAGTCAGTAAAGATTAAACAATATCTTCAACAATTTCTTTATCAATAAATATTTTTTGATATAAATATGTATTTGTAGATAAGGATTTATTTATATAAAAGGGTTTATTTGTAGATGAACATTTTATTTGTATATAAATATGTATTTGTAGATAAGGATTTATTTATATAAAAGATAGATAGATAGATAGATAGATAGATAGATAGATAGATAGATAGATAGATAGATAGATAGACAGATAGATAGATATGTAGATAGATAGATAGATAGATAGATGATAGATATGATAGATGGATGATAGACGCTTACACTCCTGTCTGCTCCCCTTTCAATGTATCTCGGCTATGGCAAAAGGGATGTTTACAATCAAGAAGCTGACAGAATCAAGGCTGAGAATAACCACTAGATATTGTAAGGTGGGGAGGGGAGGGACACGGGGGGGGGGGGGAGGGGAATCTGATGGCAACAATGGGTACCAGGAGAAGGGCGGGGAGGGAAGGAAAAAGGGAAAAGAAAAGGACCAGAGCCGAAGCAGAGCGAAACGAAGGAGCGGGAGAAGCAGCTAAAATGCGCTGAGCCTAAGCCTAGCTTGGCAAATAATGTTTTCTTTATGTACGAGAAAAACCAAGCAATCAGAGGGTTTATAGTAGGGACCAAGGTCAGATTTCCACTCCCATCCAACCTTGACCTCTTAGTTCTGAAAACCACAAGGATGGCTTCCTTCCGTGGAGGGGGAGGTGTCTAAGGTGTCGTTCTCAGGAAACATATGCCAGTTCTCGTAAACAATTGCCTGTGTCCCAGCGGGCAGCAAAACTTGTGTGGGAGGCGCTGTAAACGGCGAGTCTGAACGTTTGGCGAGGGCCCGGAGAAACGACCCTTGAAACACGTGGCGCCCTTGCCCTAGGTGTTAGCACCGGAGGCTGGGCTGTCTCGCTGGGAAATTTTGATAAAGCAGAGAATCATTAAAAAAGCGGGATACTAGTTGTGTCTCAAGGCATGTAAGGATTTCTGCCTTTCGTCTTGTGCTGAGCCGAACCGCGGAGAAAAAAATCTTTGTAGTAGTCTAGGCAGGGGAAAAAGCCCTTTCCAATAAGATGAACCTTGAGATCTACACGGCGAGTGGCATATCTGTCTCGAGGCTTGGAGCCTCTGGGCATGTGCCCATGGCTGTGGGGAGAATGAGAAAAGAGATAGGGGGGCCTTATTCTGGTCGCTGTAATTGTTTCTTCAAAAAATCTTCTTTCCGTATCTCTTTTTTTTCTTCCCTTTTTGCCTTCTTTCTCGTTCTCGCTCTCCTTCTCTTGCTGGGGCTCTCCCAGTCTAGGCATCCTTTACACCTCAAGACCATAGATGGGACCAGACCTGCACAGCACAGAAGGGGGGACTTATTATTAGAGTTCAGGTAGACAGTATTCTAACAAGGAGGAGGGGAGGTTCATATATCAATTTATAATAATAATGCACCTGTAAAAGGACAATCCATTGGGATTGGGGGATATCACATAGCGCACTGCCAGTTGGATACGACTTTATTGTTATAGCCTTAAGAATAAAATGTAGCAAACGCTGAACGTTATCAGGAAAGTTGTGGAAATCACATTATCGTTAATACCTTAAAGAGTTCCCTAGAAGGTTAGAGCTCAACATTCCGCCAGGAATTGCCTCAATGGGACATAACCCACAAGCATCTATGTGGCGGGGGGTGGAACAAATCCTCCTTGGTCTATGGGACAATGCTGCAACCAGTTTCTCTTTTCTGCTTGCGTGGGCGGGGGGTGGGCGACAAAGGGGGGGGGTCACAGATCTGACTTTCTTCCTCTCCACATCTACATCTACAGTGAGATCCTGTCCTGCTGTCCTGCTATGGCTGGGGAAATCAGTGGAAGTTTCCCTTTTTCATCATCACAGCAGGGGTGGGAGATAAGCTAAGTAGTTGTCTCATGTCCTTCTCCCTCAAGTCAACTGATAGTTTTATTGGTACATGAGCAGAAAAGACGCCCTAGTGAAGTAGATCACGCGTGTCGTTCGAAGTGGGGTATGAGGGCCAGCAGGCGGGGGGGGTGAAATGGCTATTAGCTTAGATCGGAGTGCAGGAAGGGAGGGGGAGAGGGATGACATCGCCTTGGAGAGGAGGGAGGGAGCAAGAAGGGAGAGGAGGGGAAGGGAGGGGGTGGGTGGTGGCGAAGGCATAATCTTGTTTCATTACACGCTATTTATGGACACCTTGGCCAGATAGAACATCATTTCTTTGAAGACAGGCAGACAGGGTGAAAAGGTCAGAAACCGGAATTGAGGTGTGATGGCACCAGTAAACTGTGTGAAGGTATGCACTAACCCTTGCTGTGGTCTTGGCAGGACTTGTCCCTGCATTCACACTTACAATGGAGCTTACTGAGCTGTGGGAGTTGGACATGGAAATTGCTTGGCTGTGGGATTTGCTGTTGTTCTACTAGTGTTATCTGATTTGTATTGTAGTAACTTTAAGGCAGTGCTTTTAACTTTTTTACAAGAGAGGGGGAGGGGGAGGGGGTGGTGTGGGTTAAAGTTACCTGAATGGAACTAAGTTAGGACTCAGCAAGCTAATAAAAATTCACCTATAGGAGGTATAACAGAAATATTACCTAGTAGATAGTCAGATAGATGAGATAGATAGATAGAAATAGTATATATAGCTGGTCAGATCAGATAAAGATAAATAGATAGCTAGATTCGATAGATCGATAGATGATAGATTCGCTAGATAGATAGGGAACTAGATATATCGCTCTATGATACGATAGCTAGCCCGCTCCATCGATGGTAGCCTGCTCGCTCCCTCGTCGCTAGCTTAGATCTAGATGGTCCCTCGCTCCTACCTCGCTCGCTTCGCTCCGCTCGCTCGCTCGCTCCTCGCTCGCTGCTCGCTCCTCGTCGCTCGATCGCTCAGCGGCTCGCTCGATCGCGCCTCGCGGGCTCGATCGATAATGTGATTACCTCGATCAGCTCGGCTCACTCACTGCCTGCACTCGCTCGATGCAAGCTAATAGGTGCTAGATCTCAGATGGTAAGATAGATAGCTAGTTCGTGGGGGGTGGGGGCAGGTCGTCAGATAGAATAGGATAGATAGATGATAGATAAGATCGAATTAGATAGATATATATAGAGTAATATATTCGATAGCATAGATAGATGATAGATGATAGCCAAAACAGAATCGCTAGGATATAGATGTAAGATAGGCTAGATAAATAGATATATAGATAGAATTAGATAATAGATAGATAGATTATAAAATATGGTAAAGAATATATAGATAGAAAGATAGATAGATAGATAGATAGAAGATAGATAGATAGTATAATGGTGAGATAGATAGATTAGTAGATCTGAGATCGTTCGATTGATTGTCGTCTAGAGAGATTAGATACCTAGGATAGAGGCGATGTTCAAGATAGCTCGCTCAGCTCGATAGCTAATAGCTACTCGTAGGTAGGTCGGGTCGCCCGCTCTCTCGGCAGGTGGGGCGGGATCGCTACGCTGGAAGCGCGCGAACGGCCTGAGCCGATCGCCCGGCTCGATAGCTCGATAGATAGAAATAAGCTGATAGCTAGATATATAAGTTGCCTATGTATATCGGCATCTAATTGCTATTAATCTTGCTATCTGCGTATCTACCTATCTATCAATTATTACTGGTAAACCCACAACTCTCCTCACACATACTGCCTACGATGTGAATCATTGGGTAAACTCAATAAAATCT
>CM033471.1:179052918-179390418 GCA_019447015.1 Hymenochirus boettgeri
ATCTATCTATCTATCTATCTATCTATCTATCTATCTATCTATCTATCATCTGTCTGTTTGTCTGTCTGATCTATCTATCTATCTATCTATCTATCTATCTATCTATCTATCTATCTATCTGTCTGTCTGTCTGCCTTCTGTCTGTCTATCATCTATCTATCTATCTATCTATCATCTAACATCTATCTATCTATCTTATTTTAATATATCTATATTATGATAAATATTGATACATGTGTGTTCTAATTTTCTGTCCCCCCCCCCACTCCCTCCCTTATTTATTTTAGAATTTGTAGTGACAACTGACAAACCCTTATTACTAGTCATATCTGCAGATCACCTATTAGCATAAATAGTTGCAAATTACCTAAATAAAATCTGTTTGTAAATGTAAATGAATTTATACACGTGTCTTTGATTGTCTTATTGTTGGATTTAGCTAAATAACATTATTACAGAGGATACTGTTCATGGGGATTGTATTTGTTTAGGGATTTAAAGCAAAGTATTTCCACTCTAATCAGTAATAGAAGGAGAGAGGAAGAGCATACTGTATTACACCAAAGCCTTCCATCTATATCAAGTTTAACAGGTGAGCAAATGCATTAGGAAAACCCCAGCACTAGTGCAATGACTGAAGTTCTGATGGTATGGCAGTCCATATAAGCCATTCAGTCTATATATGAATTATACAGCAATCTTTATATTCTGATGGTATGGTGACCCATATAAGCCACTTAATCTATGTGTGTGTAAGCCACACAATCTATGTATGAATAATAATGTAGGAGGCTGTATATTCTGATGGCATGAACCACACAATCTATATGGGTACAATACAGTAATCTGTATATTCTGATGGTATGGCAGTCCATATACAATCTATAAATGAATAATATAATAGACTATATATTCTGATGTTATGAAGTTGGAGATATGTATCATTGAATAAGGGGGTTTCGGTGGTATCCCCAGGAATATTATTATTAACCCCATCTGGTTAAATAGCAACCCAATAAACTTCAGGGTACAATTAACCATTTTACTGGCTTGTCAGGACAGGACAACGTATCCAACTGTATCCTCAATGTAAGTTCCTCCACTGTGCCAAGACAGGTGCTGGAGAAGGTTTCTTTTTATTACCCTACTAGGGGGGGGGGGGCTGATGGTGGAATGAAGCAAGAATTTTACTGTCTAAAAAACAGCCATACATTGTAAGTGTCACGCTGTATCATTACAGTCAGATGTGCTAGGATCTGTTCTGCAGACTGTATTACCTGCAGGTTCATGGAATTATCTGTCTGGTACAGGGCATCTCTTGTTGTTTAGCAGGAGGGCAATATAATAAATTATTTCTATAAATTGTACTCATAATATATAGAGATCTAGATGTGAAATAGTGTCACTTTCTATGGAACATAAATCCATAGAGACATCAGTGAAGCCCAGAGGTTTTCTATACAATGAACTAAACAAGTGATGGGTTGAGACAGTCCCAACATTAATGACAGCCCCATTGCTTGGTCAGTAAATCACCAAATCGTTACTTAAACACGAGGAATTTAGGAGATTAAACAATTTCATTAATATTGAAATAGCTGCTGGGAATCAGATGATGTTGCTTCATATTCATTGTCACGTTTTCCAATATTAACAGAAGCTCTTGAGGACTCCTATATTGTGACCTTCTAATTTCAGGTAAAAAATAAAATAAGATATTAAAATAAAGAGTCTAATTCCACACAGTGTGTTTCATTAACCCATTGTGCCAGGGATCATTCTGACATTCTTTGCACATAGAGTAGACAAATACATGGTGTATTTCTAGGTTTTTCAATAATGAAGGATTATTAATCTTCTCATTGCAGTTGGATTATGAAATTACATGGTGACTGTTTAGTTTTAATTTTATATTTTATTGTGTGGCTATTTGATTGTTGCTGTATTTTTTGCTTAACTTATAAAATTCTATTTGTATTAAATCTTTACCAACAAATTTAATTTTTAATTTTTTTATTTAGTTAGCCAATAAAAGGTATCACAGCTCTACTTCCCTTCTCTTACTATCTATTTGTATTGAATCCTTACCATCAGGTGGATACAGTGTGGGACATTATACATTGTTATCTATTTGTATTAAATCCTTACCATCAGGTGGATACAGTGTGGGACATGATACATTGTTATCTATTTGTATTAAATCCTTACCATCAAGTGGATACAGTGTGGTACATGATACATTGTTATCTATTTGTATTGAATCCTTACCATCAGGTGGATACAGTGTGGGGCATGGTAACTTGTTACCTATTTGTATTGAATCCTTACCATCAGGTGGTGGATTACCGTGTGGGACTTATAACATTGTTTACTATTTGTATAAATCCTACCATCAGGTGGATACAGTGTGGGACAGTATACATTGTTATCTATTTGTATTAAATCCTTACCATCATGGATACAGTGTGGTACATGATCAATTGTTATCTATTTGTATTGAATCCTTACCATCAGGTGGATACAGTGTGGGGCATGGTAACTTGTTACCTATTTGTATGAATCCTTACCATCAGGTGGATACAGTGTGGGACATGATACATTGTTATCTATTTGTATTGAATCCTTACCATCAAGTGAATCAGTGGGACATTATACATTGTTATCTATTGTATTGAATCCTTACCATCAGGTGGATAGAGTGGGGACACGGTACATTGTTATCTATTTGTATTGAATCCTTACCATCAGGTGGATACAGTGTGGGAGCATGTACTTGTTATCTATTGTATTGAATCCTTACCATCAGGTGGATACAGTGTGGGACATGGTAACTTGTTACCTATTTGTATTGATCCTTACCATCAGGTGGATACAGTGTGGGGCATGGTAACTTGTTACCTATTGTATTGAATCCTTACCATCAGGTGGATACAGTGTGGGATCTGATACATTGTTATCTATTTGTATTGAATCCTTACCATCAGGTGGATACAGTGTGGGGCATGGTAACTTGTTACCTATTTGTATTGAATCCTTACCATCAGGTGGATACAGTGTGGGATCTGATACATTGTTATCTATTTGTATTGAATCCTTACCATCAGGTGGATACAGTGTGGGGCATGGTAACTTGTTACCTGTTTGTATTGATCCTTACCATCAGGTGGATACAGTGTGGGATAGGTACATTGTTATCTATTGTATTAATCCTTACCATCAGGTGGATACAGTGTGACATGGTCATTGTTACTATTTGTTATTGAATCCTTACCATCAGGTGGATACGTGTGGGGACATATACATGTTATCTATTTGTATTAATCCTTACCATCAGGTGGATACAGTGGTGGACATGATACATTGTTATCTATTTGTATTGAATCCTTACCATCAGGTGATACAGTTGTGGGACATGATACATGTTATCTATTTGTATTGAATCCTTACCTCAGGTGGATACAGTGTGGGACTGGTAACTTGTTCCTATTGTTGTATTGAATCCTTACCATCAGGTGGATACAGTGTGGGGCATGATACATTGTTATCTATTTGTATTGAATCCTTACCATCAGGTGGATACAGTATGGGACATTATACATTGTTATCTATTTGTATTGAATCCTTACCATCAGGTGGATACAGTATGGGACATTATACATTGTTATCTATTTGTATTGAATCCTTCCATCAGGTGGATACAGTGTGGACATGGTACATTGTTACTATTTGTATTGAATCCTTACCATCAGGTGGATACAGTGTGGGACATGGTACATTGTTATCTATTTGTATTAAATCCTTACATCAGGTGGATACAGTGTGTGACATGGTAACTTGTTACCTATTTGAGAATCCTTACCATCAGGTGGATACAGTGTGGGCATGGTAACTTGTTACCTATTTGTATTGAATCCTACCATCAGGTGGATACAGTGTGGGATCTGATACATTGTTATCTATTGTATTGAATCCTTACCATCAGGTGGATACAGTGTGGGGCATGGTACATTGTTATCTATTTGTATTGATCCTTACCATCAGGTGCATCAGTGTGGGGCATGGTACATTGTTATCTATTTGTATTGAATCCTTACCATCGGTGGATACAGTGTGGGATATGGTACATGTTATCTATTGTATTGAATCCTTACCATCGGTGGATACAGTGTGGGGCATCATTGTTATCTATTTGTATTGAATCCTTACCATCAGGTGGATACAGTGTGGGGCATGGTACATTGTTATCTATTTGTATTGAATCCTTACCATCAGGTGGATACAGTGTGGGATATGATACATTGTTGCAAGTTGCTGTGTATAGGGAAAGCTGACAATTAGTTGCAGTTTTTCTTGTGTGTTTTGTTGTACATGTGAACCTTCATTGAAATTCCTTTATATTGTGGAAGTTGGTTTTATTGAAATCAGTTTTTTACTAATTCGTTTTAAACAAATGAAATTTTGTGGCTATTCCATTTTCTTCTATTAAAATTGATTCAGCCGTTCACATTTGTCCGTATGTACGAAATCCGCCTTGCCCGGTGTTCCCCCAAACAACGATTGTAATGAATACGCAAAGTTTAGCACCAGTCGCTAATTAGCCTGCCATCGCAATCTGCAGTGCTAACAAAATGTGGTTCTTTTTTTCCTTTTGCAGTGGTTAATCACTGTATACATGGGGGAAACATCTTATATTTGGGATTTAAAGTGAAATTTCCATTGTAAATAAAGGGCAAGTCAATAAAAGTTTTTTTAGAGACTTATTTAATAAGAAGCTGGGCAGTGTTTGGGATAAAATCCACATAAGTCAATTCTATCAATGTGCAAAGCAAATGGGCATCTATGTCCAGCCAGGGCTATTCAGCCTTTCTATGATCGGCAGGCTCAGCTTTCTGCATGAAAGAATCCCAATGGTCCCAGCCCCAATAGGACCCCACACATTTACAGATTGGTAATAATTTATGCTAATTTCTGTCCCATAAATCCACAATTCGTTTCAGTGGCATGAAGACTGATCAATGGCCAAGGGAAAGCCAGAATAATAGTGACTTAACACAATATTGGTTTTTATTCCTTATGGTTCCAATGCAGTGTGGTGTGTGTGTGTGTGTGTAGGGACCAGGATCAGTCTCACAATACAGAAAAGGACACCCCCCCCCCCCCCCCAAATGAACCAGTGCTAATATTTACACTATAGAGAGGAGGGAGAAAGTTAAAGCACTTCGTATAAGAATCTCCCAGGCTTGGAACAATGCAGATGAAACCCCACTCTCTCCAACTGAAAGTCAGTGCAGGCATTTCTACTAAGTCCTAGATTCTATTTGATGAACTTACTGCCATCCTTCTGTTTGCCTATGGACAGAATTTCATTTGAAACTTTTCTTTTATGCAGCTGCAGGTTTTCTGAGTTTACCAAAGTGATTTTCCTGCCTATGGGAACCAGGAGACAATGGAGAGCTCTTTGTCCACATCCTGTCCTGTCTTTACCAAATGGACCACATTGCTGTCAGGTCTGCTATTCATTCTCCCTATGACACAAGTACTGAGCACAATCTGCTGTCCTGCTAGGGGCTAATTAGCTGCCTTGTCATCGTGTGTACCAAGCACTGTGTGATATTAGATTATTTGTACATGTTTTGTAATATATGGAAGTATTGTTACAACTTTATTCTGTGGTATGGAAAGTCTTGAATTTTCTTTGTGAACAATCCAATGCAAATAATTTAATCCACACATCTGCCATTAAAAAAAAAAAAAAGCAACAAATTTTATATTGTATTGATTAGTATATTGATGGTCCTGCAATTCATTCATTCATTTACATTAGACCCTTCCTGAAGAACTTACAATTTGAGAACCTTATCTGTTGTGGTTGTGGGTAAAACCCGAGATCATCCATGGGTTTTAACCCAGCGGTGAAAGACATGAGTTCAACAACAGAGACACCATGGTGGCTATTGCTCTGGGTAAATATCACATTTGCGCTGTGGGTAAATCCCGAAAGGGGATTACTACAGTGGGATTTTAACGATAGCTATTTGCTGGCTTAAATTCCAGCACTAAAAGTAGCGCAAAGCAATATTGAATTGCAAGCGTCGGTTTGGCAGGTGTCTTTTGCGTAGCCCATGCATCCGGCACTAATATGGAGTTATAGTCACGCTAACCGGTAGCGAACCTGTTAGTGCGACTTTAACTCCAAAATATGCCCAGCACATCTGGTTAATCGGCCCCATGCATGCTTTTAATAGTCACTAGGCTATGGCAGGGAGATCATTTTTTTCTTTTTTGCCTAAAGAATAACTGATTGTCAATGCTTCTCCTATACAGGTTTATACACATTCCAATGTATTGATGATATAATTGACCACACGGAGAGTGCACAGTAAAGTGTGTGAAATGTGCAGTATCACAATATAGTCAGTTTTATGTTTACATGCACTGTAATGCACTGCCATGCGATTCTCACACACGCTATTGAGCAAATGCTAGCGTAACATGTAAAACATTCCAGTGGACATAGACCTAAAGGTTCATACACATGTGTGATCGTGAAGCTGACCCGCCGGGTGGATTATTGAGTCTCCATCAAATGGCCATTTTGGGCTCCAAAGTGACATCGTGGCACAATTGTCGGCCGTACATACACATCGTGTGTCACAGGTCGGTCCCCACGATTGCCAGTGTGTATGAGCCTTTAGCATTGACTTATTCTGGCCATACTCTGATTAAATTAAGGTTACTTCTGACAACGTCTAATTGTCTTTAAAGGGCATGTCCACCCCAACACCAACAATGACTATTCTGCAGGAAATCCCCCAAACCTAGACTTGCTTGGTTGAAATGGCTACAATCACCCTCTAAATGTACCTGTAAATCTGTAGAAAAAACACAATATGTTTCTTGGAACACCTTGGTGCCCCCTCAAACAATATCCGGTAAGGTGTAAACTTTCCCTTTCATTATAGTTGTTATTTGTTAGTACATCAATGATGAAATAACACTTACATACTTCACTTTAAATGAGATAAGCACCATACAAAAATTATCACCTGTAAGCATAATTGTGTTTATATTCCATCTATTTACTTTGATTTTCATTTAGGATAGGTACACACAAGGGGATCATTCAGTTGACCTGATTGGACTAGAAGCTATTACAGTTTGGCCAGCTGAGTGACGATTATCACCAGCCCAGCCCAAATAGCTGCATGATATTTTCGGCTAAAATTTACAGACATTCTGATTGAACTTTTGTTTGATTTGGACGAAGGTTTGGCTGACATCGTCAATCACAGCCGAAATAGCACACCAATATTTGAGCAAATCAATTGAAATAATGGAATATAGGTTGATTGACCTAAAATATCCCCGTGTGTAGCTAGCCTGTTTTCCTTCCTAGGGGCATATTTATAAAGAAACGATAATAGCGCAAAATTAACGCCGCACATCGCGGCCACGAAATGCGCATCGCCTGTATTTATACGCGCGAGCGCTATTCCGCGATACTATGCGGCCGCGATGTGCTGCGGTAATTTTAAAATCCCTTCCCGACGCCGCTCCTAAGGGGCGGGGCATACGCCCACCCACACCCCCCCCCCCGCGGCGGCGACCACCCGCCGCCGCTTCCCAGCAGCCCCTCCCAACCCGTTTCCCGCTCGCGGCAATCTCGGAACGGAGGCTAGGAGGGGCTGCCGGAAGGGGCCGCAGCAGGTGGTCGCGACCACCCGCCGCGCACCCCCTCCCCGGCAACCCCTCCAAGCCCCCGCCCCGGCCGCTCCCGGGGAGGGGAAGGGAGGGAGCCGTGGGGGGGTGGAGGCTCCCTCCAGCGGGCCTGAGAAGGGCCTTTTGGGGCTTAGGGGGTCCCCAGCTCGAACTGGGACCCCCCCTCCCCGCCCTTATAAGGGCCCTTGCGGCACTGACAAGTGCCTTTGGCGGGGGTCCCGCAGCTCAAACCGGGACCCCCAGTGCGGCTCTTAAAGAGCCCTTGGGCGGCGTCTTCTTTCTTCCAGTCCCGGCGACCCCAGCTCCGCTGAGGCCGCCGACCCCCGAGAGGTACCCCTGCGGCCGCCAGGGGTACCCCCGGCGGGCGCCGGCGACCTCAACGAGGCCGTGTTTGCCGGCGTCTTGATCCGACGCGACGTCTTCGGGCTGGCGACACCAACCCCACTCAGGTTGCCGATGCAGGCAGACTCACTGCGGCCGCCGTGAGCCTGCTGGCACCGCCGGCCTCAGCGGAGCCGATGTTGCCAGCCGCTTCTTCTTCTTCTTTCTCAGCCATCTACTGCGATGGCATCTGAGTTCCGCGGTGGAAAGCTCCTCTTTATATAGGTTTGCAGAAATCCATAATCCGTTTCTGATTGGTCATTTTTTAATACTTGCTTTATATTAACCATCAGATTTCGGAAAGTTCCCTCCCAACCGTTCCGAATTGCCGCGAGCGGGGAACGGGTTGGGAGGGGCTGCTGAATGCGGCGGCGGGTGGTCGCCGCCGCCGCGGGGTGTGGGGCGGGGTGGGCGTGTCTCCTGGGGCGGGAGCGACCACCCGCAGCGGGTTGCCTGCCCATCCCCGCCGCGGAGGTTAGTATCGCGCCGCGGGAGGTTATATCGCTGACTTCGCCACCTTCAAGGTGGCAAGTAAAACAGCCGATACTAGCCGAGCGAAACCAGTACCCGCAGCGCTTAATAATCGAAACGGGGTAACAGGTAAGTATCGCCGCGAAAGGTTAACGCTTCGTTAACTTTTCGCGGCCGTTTTCGGACTTTTATAAATCGCGGTAAACGCGATTTATGCGTTAATGTCCGCAAAACGGCCGCGAAAAGTTAACGAACCTTTATAAATATGCCCCCTAGTCACCTGTTCACACGAAATGTAATTGTATGCTTCTTCATTCCTTGTATATTGGTTAAATTCTGCCTTTTCCAAGTTTTGGTTTGTTAGATAGACTGATATTTTATTCGGCATATCTGGTGATATAATTATTATATATTTGTAAGTAACCAAGGGACAATTATTTGTATGTTTTTTTTTTTAAATATGGTGCATATACAAGTAAATGCAACATGCTAACATCTGCTAAAAGCCCCCAGTAAGTATACTAGTGCCAGTCAGACTCACGGATGCCATTGACAGTACTTCACATTGAAAATCATCAGGGAAATTAAAATGTCAGTCTCTGTCCTTGTTACTACTGAGGCAGGGTTCTTCCTTCTAGAAAGAAGGTGCATCAGTGCCACTCATAGATGTTATACACAAAAATGTGGTTCTTCCATGGCAAGGCAGAATATGCATCAGTACCAGTTGTGAATGCCATGAAATGAGTTTCTCCCACCCTCATGACAGGATATAATAGGTGTAACCATAGATTTCATAGAGACTGGCAATCCCCATCCATTAAGAACAGCAGGGTGCTTGTCTATTGGTTAGTTTACATGTTGGATCCAACAGGATTTAGCAATTGTCATACATTTGTTTGCTTTGTAAATTTAGTGTATAACAATCCTGCTATTGGCAATGGGACTGCATTAGGAAACTGGCAAGTTGTATTCCGACAGTGGTTCTGTGGAACTTATTGATGTTAGGAAACATTCAAACCCAATTAAATCAGAAAAGTTCAAAATCTGCAGATTTTTAAACCAGCAGTTCCAAATCGAAAGCAAGTTCATTACAAAACCGGGGACCCATCACAACTGCCCATTCCTGACAAAAGTTTGTATCTTTCCCATTGACCCTCAAGACACATACATGTTCCTAAAACCACAGATCTTCACTGCAATGTTGGACCCACATTCTTTAAGGTTCTCTATTAAAGGTGTACAAGCTCATTACAAGCTTGCACATGCTCAGAGGTGGTGGATTGGGCCGAAGTCAGTCAATGATGTCAGCCCTCACAGCTATGGTTCACTGCTGCTATGGAGATAACAGAAGGGGGCCACAAACACAGTGAAAATCTGGCTTCAGCAATATCCATAACCTACTGTAGGTTTGTGGTTTGGATGGTGGGGAAGGTAAGTGGTGAATAGATGAGGCTAGGTGGTAATGTATATGTAACTGATCCCCAAACAGTGGATCAGTGTGTGCTTTTTGTGAATGTCCATGCGAGGCTCGTTTCACTGGCAGGTTTCATGGAATATGCTACAAAAAAATATTACTGGTAAACCAAAAAATCTCCTCACACATACTGCATGAGATGTGAATAAATGTAAAATCAATAAAAATCTATCTATCTATCTATCTATCTATCTATCTATCTATCTATCTATCTATCTATCTATCTATCTATCTATCTATCAATGGTAAGCAATGGAATGCTCTCCTAGATGGCTTAATGAAGCTCAGTGATTGGTTGCAGGATTAGCAACATGTAGTTTACTGCAGGTGTCAACATCGAGCACTAATGACTGTTGTGAATAGCACACATCATGCTCGTGGGAACAGAATAATCCTTCAGATAAAAAATCAAAGCAGGATTGTACAGGAAAAACGTCTTTTTATGCAAAAGTGGGAGATGTAGTTTAACATCATCTGAAGAGTCACATGTTACCACAACCCCTGACTAAGGCTGAGGTCCACTATGGTGGACGGCGACGCACATGAAAATTGCACACGCATGTGTGCACGTTTCACATGCGTTACCATCTGTTTGCGCTGCAATTTGCACAGTAAGCCGCAATCAGAGTGCATGCAAAGAAATGGTGACCGCTTATGCTCCGAAACTGGATTGCAATTCATGCGAAATGGCTACCCATATTGACATGCACTGCTTTGCAATACCCTTATGAGAAAACACGGCAGTGTGG
Source organism: Hymenochirus boettgeri (assembly GCA_019447015.1). NCBI lineage: Eukaryota > Metazoa > Chordata > Amphibia > Anura > Pipidae > Hymenochirus > Hymenochirus boettgeri. Next base: position 179,063,713 of record CM033471.1, read on the forward strand.
CTTAGTCACAACACATATTTTTCCAGAAGGTGTATTAATGTGCCTATCAGCTGAAAAGGAGCCAAGATGTGCACCGGTAAGGTAAGCTTGCAGTGTTCCCGGGGATCATTTTTTACTTTTTTGCCTAAAAAATAACTGATTGTCAAATGCTTCTCCTATACAGGTTTATACACATTCCAATGTATTGCAGGAGATCTCACCAGCCTTCATTCACACTCCATTGATGATTAATGACACACGGACAGTGCACAGTAAGTGTGTGAAATGTGCAGTCACAATATAGTAAGTTTCACGTTTACATGCACTGTAATGGACACTAATGAGCAAAATGCTATCGTTAGCATGTGAGAACCATTCCAGTGAGACATAGACCTAAAGGTTCATACACATGTGCGATCATGGAGGCTGACCCCCGGGTGGATTATCGAGTCTCGGTCAAATGTCCATTTTGGGCTCCAAAGTGCATACGCGGCACAATAGTCGGCCGTGTATACACATTGTTCGTCGCCACGATTGCTAGTGTGTATGAGCCTTTAGCATTGACTTTTCTGGCCATACACTAAATAGTAAATATCTGTTGTATCAATTAGATCAACTGGACTTGAAGTTTAGTTCTTGAGACCAGTCTTCAAGAACGATCCGTGTGTGTCTGTGGTGTTGAATAACACAAAAGCCTGAATTATGGTTGGTGTCTACTGCAAGTGGGTGTGGTTTATTTGGATATGGCCATTTTAGGGATAAATATATCATATTCAGTTTTGTATGGCAGCATAATTTATATAATATGGTAGTAAATCAAATCGCACACAGCTGTCACATACATTTAACAAATAACAACTACACTGTAAAAATTGACTTTAAAAAATAGGAGGTAGGATTGATTTCCAAAATAATTTCATTGTAGAGACTCAATAAATATGGTTTTCATCTGGCAGGATTAGTGCCCGGGCTTACCTGTATTAAAGGATGAAACAAGACGGCCGCACTTCCGGAACTTTAAATACACATAGTAAAACCGTACAGCATCATCCGACGCATTTCAGGGACCGCCCCCTTAGCATAACTTAAAGAAGCACAGATGAAGTCTAGCAGAATCAGTTTTCTTTGTGCTGGTGCTCAACACATAAACAAAATTGGAAGGTAGGAATCCTGGGGTAGTGAGAAACCATTATTCCTCCCTACCCTAGGTACTTTTCATTTTAACTGTTAAAAAACCTTTTTATGCACTATAGTTTTCCTTTAAAATGATATTAGATCTATACACAGAGCTCTCTATGCAAAATGAGAATTGTTTTAGGAAGCCTGTCAGTCCAAAGGAAAGATCCAGTTGTTAAATAATTCATGAGACTTGTAAGAATGTCATCTCATTTTATTGATGCAGTAAAGCAATTTACACACAAAACTGGTTATTTAAGTAAAACAAAATGTTAAAGTGCATGTCCAAAACTAAAATTAACCCCTACTGGCCTCACTGTATGTTAAAAAGTCATATATCTACTCTTCTGCTCCAAAAGGTTCTCCTGCAGTGCCTGTTCAAGGTTCCAGAAATGAAGAGTAGAGGTGCCTGCTGAGTCCTTGTTGGGTTTCTTGCATGCACAGGGGAGCCCCCCCTCCCACCCTCCGGATCCCTTCATGGCTGCCATTCCACCCAACATTAAATATTTTTTTCTGTATGTAGGGTATCCCAGCCCCCTCAACCGCCCGCATTAGTTTTGTAAAACAAGCCCCAGACTCTCAGACTCTTTTATTTGTTGACTCTCAGCCAATCACAAACGTGGCTGCCCCTGTTTGTGACTTCCGGCAAACAGGTAGTCGGGAGCTGAGCACTGAAGGAACGATCACTGGTAAGTCTGTTTCTGGAGCTTATTTACAAACTAACATGGCGGTGGGCTGGAGTAACTTACTCCTGCAGAGAAATTGAGTTTGGAGGGTAGAGATACCCTTTAAGTTAAGACTACCACCACTTAAAGGTCTTGCTTTTGGAGGTGGGTTATAAGCTATATTTTTCCCCATATGATGTTTAGAAGAACCACACATGGTATTCACGTCCTGTTTACCCAATACAATAAATAACTTCTATGCTATGAGCCATGTAGACCTAAAGCACTGCTTAAGGCCACTTTCAATTGAGCGTCTGAATTTCTAAAGTTTTAGTGTCGATAATGGCCCCTCTAGCGCATTTTGTGCTCTGTTTGCACTTTGTATCCACAATGCCATTTTATTTATAATGTAAATCGAGGAAGTAGCCCCACTCTGTGCGAACCATTGCGTATTCTTATGTATGCGATCACCATTTTGTTCTGTTTCTGTCAAAATCGCACTTAATACTTTCATGCAAGTGCATGAAAAAAAGCAGACACAAGTGGATGCAGTGGACCAAATTAATAAGCTGTTTTATAAGGATTAAACTATAGCGTTACAAACGTTTTTTAAAAAACTTTTTAACAAAAGTACTTGAAACGGAGATTAAGGACTGGTTTTTCCTACCTCCCAAAATGTTTCTGGAGGAGAACCAGCCCAAGAAAACCAATTCTGCCAGTCTTCCTCCTGTCTTCAGCACTATCTTAATCACAGAACTACTCCAGGACTAACCGGCAAAAAAATTGTTCATGCTGTAGATCCTCAATGAAATTATATTGTGATATTTTTACATTATAGTTATCCTTTAGGTCTAGGCCACACTGGCGAATTTAATTGGCAATTCGATCACAATGCGATCCAATCGCACATTAAAAGAGAATTGGTGTTGGCCAATTAGTCTGACCACACTAGCAGGGATCAATAAAAGTTCTTATCATTAAAATGGGGCTAATTTTGCCCCAACCAGACAGATTTCAAATGTAAAAGATCTGATTGGCAAAATTAGCCCCATTTTAACAATAAGAACTTTTATTGAATCTCCCTGTAGGTGTGCTGTGTTGTACTGTGATCCGCTTTTTATCTCCTGACATAGTGTGGCCTCCAGCCTATATGCTACACTACACATAAGCAGTTACATGGGGCAAAATTTATAATAGATTTTGATAGCAATATATCGAAATAACGATAATTCAGTTCATTATTTTACAATAACGCCGGCACAGCTTACCCACGTTGTTATAGTAAAGTTACGATTGTTAGTTTATGATAATGCCCACATCCCTGTATTAAACTAAGACCAGCATTATCATATTTACGAACGGAAAAGAATGGTTATTTTACTAAACATCTTTTATCAATTTTGCCCTTGACCTCAGCTTTATTAGTGTTAACACATCAACTTGCCGCTGCGTGTTAAAGTAGCTAAAAATAGGTAGCCATATTTTTTGTGTCCTTGATCAGTTAGTCCATTTAATTGTTTTAATATCATTTCATTTTTTACCAGCCTAATCAATATAGTTGTAAAATCAATCCTATTGTTTGCACACACCTGATCAATTTGAGAGACAGACTACATATACAACAATGAATTACACATTAAACGAGTCCCTTGTTTCTGGCTCTGCAGTTGATACAATTTTGTCGGGGGATCCTTGTAGTTTTTATTAAACAAGTCAAAAGAAATCATTTTAAGTGATTAGTGTTTGGATAGCTTAACTCTGCTTAGAGATGTTCGAAACTGATGAGTTTCGTCCCGTTTTCGGATTTTCGAAAAAATCCGAAAAGCCCATAGAAGTCTATGGAAGAAAAAAATTCTAAAGTTTCTATCAATTTGAAGGGTGAAATAGTAATAGTAGGTTACTGTAAATCACACGGGACCTTGGGAATGGTCTGGGGAACTAATAAAATATAAATCATTCTTTCCTCATGATCAGGCTGTTTTCGAGCTTTCGCAGGCTTTTTTCGGGGTTACTGAAATCGAACACTACTTTCGAGGGTTACCGATATACAAATATGAGGGTTACTGAAATCAGCTTGTACATTCGAGGTTGGCGAAATCGACACAAACATTCGAGGGTTACCGAAATCGTTCGCTACTTTTCAAGGGTGATGTGGACTTACAGATTTCGAGGGTTACCAGGATTCGTACAATTATCGAGGGTTACTGAATCGATCTCCACCTACGATACAAGTTTTCGAGGACTTCGAAACCGCCGCATCGATTCGAAACTGGGTTCTATTAGAACCCAAAATACATCTCTACTCTGCTTTCACCACTACAAATAGTTTTTGCTTATGTGAAAAATGTATATGGAAATGAAAACCCTTTTAATTTTAAGTTTTATCAACCCATCAAGGGTCAGAGGTAAAGCCAATGAGTATAACACACATAAGAGATAATTGCTTTAATTGACACATGTAGCTGGCTGAACCATGGAATTCATTATGACATGTTTGAAATTTTCCATGCAATAGTCTCTATAAAGCTTAATGCTTGCTGCCTTATGGACCTGTTTCCCAATAGGTTCAATCAACAAAACTGGGTGGAATCGCCATAAATCAGTAGTACAATAAACATTTTGATTTTGTTCTGGTTAACACTTTATAAATATATATATCATTGTTGTGGTTTCTAAGACAAATATCCTCACAATACAGCTTGTGCTATCGAATTTTGCAAACTTGCCTTATGTGTCTATGGAAATATTTTTCTTTTCTAAACAATTACTTTTAAATACAAACCAAACCAGAAAAAGACTTTTCCCACCACACAGCTATGCCATTGTTTCAGTCCCCCACCACCCATTTAACAACAGGACAACATTTTAGCTTTATGGCTAGGTACCTAAAGTTTCTGTTTTTATATATAGATGGTTAAAGCAAATAAAATAAGAGTTAAGATAAAGGGGGCAATTGAATTGGATTATGAGAAAGTAGGATACTTAATCATCAAAACAAATCTCCACATTTTTCTCTGTTGGAAATATTGCAAATGTAGAGAATGCCAACCTTGGTATTGGAAGGATTAGCTTTATCCCCAACCCGTAACTCCACTGTAAAGGCAGCAGTAGATCAACTGTATAATGTTTGCACTGTTTGGTCATTTGTACGAGCCGAACAAAGTTTGAGCTTAGCCAAATTGCATTGCACTTGTGAACTGAGTCCCAATTTGAAGTATCTTTTACAGCAGGGGAATGAGAACAATTTTGGTGTGTTCTGAAAAAGGGGGGAATAACAAAGCCACTTTCTAGAGCACTCAAAGTGGAGTAGTGAGGCGTGAATTCCCAGGGTGACAAGAGACAAAGAAAGGGTCAGGGGGATGAAAAAGAGAATCAAACAGCCACTTTCACTTGTCTGCCTCATAACTGCTGCACCTCTCCATAAAGGAAAACAAATGTTTAAAAGGGGGGAATTGCTTCAATCCATTCAAAATAGCAAATGATAGCTAAACACATTGTCAAAACGAAATCAACTTCTATGCAGTGCCACCCAGAGTAGCCATTGTGAGGAATTTAATAAGAGACTGCGTCACTTTAACTCTGCTTAAACATTGGTGACTGACAGCCCTAAATCTGAGGCCCTTGCAAGATTACTGAAATCTGGGTAATTGTATATACCCACCCTAAAGGCCACTAATCTTGTTATTTGTATTTTTTTATTTACTGATGTTCAGATAAGATGTTATTTTCAGAAATTGCAATTTCTTTTCTTTTAAACTTTCGAGAGCTTTTTATTTCCCTGGATCTTTGATAAAAGCTGTACCTCTCGTTCATTTGTTTGTTTGTTTGTCACCCGTTAGACGGCTTTATCTATTTATTCTGCTAATCATATACATGGTTTAGTATCCAACAGTTTTATATTGGCTCTTCAAAAGGTTAATAGAACTCTATTCTTTCATTCAATTCCTCTTCTTTATTCTCTTTCCTCAATTCACCACTGCATTGCACCCCACAAAGCTGGCAAAAAAGAGCTATGTGATTTAACTAACCTCCAGTGAACCAAAGGATGGCTAATTCCTAATGTCTAAAAGCAGCATTGATCCCTTTCCAATGAATGATCTTCACATTCACAAAACCCAAGCCTTTCTACAGGAAAAAGGTCACTTGCAAACCTGAGAACATGAAAGACTTTTACACACAATATAGTTCCCCCCCATTGGTTAAAGTAAGAATGGATCAGCTTGGATATTAAACTACCTCTGGCCACATTGACTGAATATATTAGTTTATATTCACATGAAAAAACTTAATTTCAAAAATATAACACTGATTCTGCCTATCATTTGTTATTATATATATATTAAATATTATACTTTATCTAATAACCCCAAATACAACAATGCAATGAGACAATCCTCAATGTACATGTGATAATTTTACATTTATTGTAAAACATTTCAAATTAAACAAATTATCGCTGTCTTAACATACACACAATGGACCATATTTTACGATATCGATTGTAATCCTACGATACCGCTATCGTAAATTTACTGTACCGTTAACAAAAAATACCTATCGTTATCGTAGAATACCGACCATTATCGTAGAATACCGACTGTTATCGTAGAATGCCGAACGTTATTTTACGATTCAATGGTAACGTCCGCTATTGTACGATAATATCGGTATTCTACGATACCGATCGGTATTTTACGATATCGCTTCCGTAGATTTATGATCGATATTGTAGGATTACGATCGATATCGTAAAATAACGGTCCAATCGTACACCGATCATATTTTTACGATAACGATGTTTTACAAATATGGCCCAAGACACCAGTGCATTCAACTGAACGTCTTAAAATGGTGTCTTCTTTCTGGGATTATCAACCTGTGGCTAACAGTTGATTCTGAAATGCAACTAACATCAACACTGTCAGAGAAGGATTCGGATTTTATAAGTTTTCACCTCTAGGGAAACAAAATTGGACTAAATCTCCACTGTATACATTCAGAATATTTGTCAAGACATAAACATCTACATTGACTCAAGAAAATATGAATATATATTATATATATGTTTTAAACTGTAAAAGCAAATGACCTCCTGTTGCACTTTTCTACTCAAAATAATATTAAACTTTAATCCTATTGCAAGTTCCTATAATCCCCAGTTTTAAAGCAGAATATATTTTTCACTTGTTTAATATTTAATTCTAGGAATGTGTTCTTTAGATCTGACTTTAGAAAGGATTTTCCCTGTAGCAATTTCCTCCTTTGTGTTTTTCTCTGTAAGATATCACACAGATAGGCTGAATTTAATCACTTGCCTAAAGTAGAGAGTCTCACTTTCTTACAAGTGAAAACTTTGTGATTTGGAAATATGTTCAGCACTAAGTTTCTAAATGAATACATCAATGATGTACAGTGTAAGTAGAACTATACATCAGGAATTTGCCACCTCATTCAGAAACGTGTTATAAACTTCAGAAATATTCCAAGGCGGTTGTAAGATGCTTCCTCTTTAATTCATTTTATTATCTGATTGACTTCTGTTATTATAACAGGAGGTATGTATAATCATATTAATAATAAGGACTGGACATAATTTATGGGTGTTAAAGACTAGTAAAGTTTAAAAACCATAGGGTGTTGTTGGGGGATAAAATGTGTCAAACATGAATGAAACATTTTGCAAGGCTACATTTGGAGGTGCTAATGAAATTTTCTCCTCGGTCCCTAAAATATAAGTGTGTTTGTTACTTTTAAAATTTCTAAAACTTGGTACACAACTTGCTGTGATTGCCCACGACCCACCACCTCTAACTGCCACACGATCATTAGCTGCCAACCTGATGAGACACCCTAAATAATGCTACCTGTGGGTCCTAATCTGGTGCCCAACTTGGGCCCATTAGACTTTGCATTTCAGGCAAGCCAGAGCCAATTCACCAGTGGCCAGATAGATCCACCTGTTGTTGTAAGTCCTACAGGAATACTCTACTGTCACATAAGTGGACATGGTGTTTGTCCCACAGAGGCAGCCACCTAGCAACAGCGGTGGTGGCTTGGCGCTGCCTCCCGAATCCATCGCTATTAGAAATTTGGAGCCGCGCACTCCAGCAACTTAGTGCCTGGGCGCGCCAGGTCTCATAAGGTCCGAGATCTCGCAAATCTCGCTCCTAAGTCAGATTTTTTAGCAGCGGCAATGGAGGAGGACAGCGTCAGTGGGCTGCAACAGGTACACTCCCCGAAGTATTTAACTTTGCCAACTTGCCTTCAGGTCCACCTAGTTAAAGAAGACCACCTGTCCTACGAATTATCTAGAGGTCCCTGATATGCAGGCCCTCATAGTCCCTGAGCTAGACCCGCCCTGCTATCCACTTGCACGATCACAGATCTCAGGGCTCTCAGATGGACCAGACACTGCGTGACATTCAATTTAAATCACACTCAGCAGGACCGTTATTGTTCATGCAGTCCAAGCTAAACAAGAAGGGAACATAGATGCAGACAGTCCTCCACCCTCCTTCTCTCCTCCAAAACAGCCCTGTTAAAGGCCACTAGCAGAGCTACCTTAATAATTGGGCAGACCTGCAATGACTTACCAACACAAGAAGGACACATTGGCAACTTCCCGTGGCTAAGTCCCACGAATACCCAAACACAGACTCCAGCTGCCTATTCGGAGAGGACTTTACAGGAGGTCAAAGGCAGATATAAAGTGAAAAAGTATTTGTAGAATTCAAAAACCCTAGATATATCTCCACGACCAAGAGACCCTTTTGTCAAGAGGGCCACCACTTCAAAGCCCAGGGACACCAAAACTTCCAGAAGGGCAACTCTGGCAAACTTACCAGAGGACAATTCGCGACTAGACGCCTTACTCTCCAGACAAGCACCTCAGTAAGTACCCATTCTAAGCAAGGATAGATATAGGAGGAGCACACTACTGTAGTGAGAATTTCTTTATTTTAGTGCAAAAACAGCATACAGCATACAACGTTCGGGACTCTAGCCCCTTCCTCGGGAAGGGGGCCTAGAGTCCCGAAACGTTGTATGCTGTAGGCTGTTTTTGCACTAAAATAAAGAAATTCTCACTACATTAGTGTTGGGGGTACTTATGGAGCCCTGGAAGTAGGGGGCTAAGAGGATTGCACCTACGAACTTGTCTGGCTAGTCAGCCAACAGCGGTGTGCCACAGTACACTTGAAACTCTTGGAAAGTACCCATTCTACCCACATAATTCGATCAGCTCAGTTTTTCCCAGCATGGGAGGCCACTTGTTCAGACCGATGGGTCATCAAAGTGATAAAATATGGCCTATCCATCCCGCTGGTAAAATTCCCTTACCAATTCAGAACACCCAGGTTTTCCGCACACACAAGCCTGGGCAAGGTACTAGATCTGGCCCTGTCGCAAGGCAAGATAGAGCCTGCACACCTAAAACAAAGGGTGGATAAAGCCATTTTTTCCTGTGCAAAACAAGGGTGGCTCATATCAGGCCAATCCTAAACATAAAACCCTATACCAAGGATTTACTGTAATACTGAAATAAAAGCAGTTATCAGTTATTAAAAATTGCTCTAAAGCAACTTTTTTTCAATTAGATCTGTATAAGAGTATATAAAGGATAAATCCATTTCTTTAGGTAAACTGGGAAGAGAAATGTTTGTTATACGTTAGATATCAGGGCAATGCTATTACAATAACATGATGCTGTGAGGTACCTTCTGTTTAATATATGAGGTACCATCACCACTTGCCATGGTGAATATAATAAGTATTAACCTAGCAGTTTAGTTTCAACCACACAGTGTAGCAGGATTGCTGGGTCTACTCTCCGGCAGGATTATCCTGTTTGGTTCCTCTGGAAGCTGGTGACTGCAAAACATCACAACACATAATTTCCATTGTACACCAACGGGCACAAATTTGCTAGTATAAAATATATAACGTTACTTGGCTTGGAAAGGGACCTAGAAAGGTACCGAAACGTTGCCTACACTATGTTGTATTGAACACAATAAAAGATTTGGATGAATAAGACCCAGGAGTGCATTGAATCCAATTACCATTATTTATGATTTGATAACCTCAACAGCACCTAGGCTTCTAAAGAGGGTGGTGAATTGAGTGCCTGGACTATTGCAAGATATATATATATATATATATATATATTCCAGATGTAGGAACACACTCACGGGTCTTCTCATTGAGTAAATTTAATCACAAAGGTTGATAACAAAAGGTTGGTAACCTTGTGATTAAAATTTACTCATAATGAGAAGACCTGTGGTGGTTCCTACATCTGGAATATGAATTTTATTGAACTGCACCGGTCGTTGACTATATTTAGTGTTGAGTGCCTTCTTTGTTCTGGAATATATAGTTTTTATATTTTTAATTATAATATATATTATATATATACAAAGCAGGAGCCAGCGCACTCTAGGGGACTTTCAACGATATTTTATTAAACGAGGAAACAATCAACGCGTCGTCAGCCATATTGAACAGGCGCTCATCAGGACAATCCTGATGACGGCCTGTTTCATATGGCTGAAACGGGTTGATTGTTTACCTCGTGTTAATAAAATATCGTTTGAAAAGTCCCCTAGAGTGCGCTGGCATCCTGCTTTGTATCTACCCTATCCTCCAGCGGCACCGGGGCAATCGGAACTTCGGAAGGGAGTGCTTAGGACCCAGCTACATTGTTTGTTTGTTCTAATATATATAATATATATATATATATATATATATATATATTATATCGCACGTGTTAGTTTGTTAGTGATGCTAGTTTTAACAAAAGAAATTCCAATGGTGGAACTAGTATATGTATAAATATATCCATTTTGCACATTTTAATTGCATATATATGTAACACCAGAATATTGATGCAGTATTTGCATTGAAACTTTGTGGTTTCAAAAAAATTAACCATGGCAGGTTTGGGTTTATTTTCTTTTTTCCATTTTTGTTACAAACCTACTGATCTTTGCCTCTCTTTACCGTTCGATGGACTAAAGCCTCATATACACGTGCGATAGCGGGGGCCGACCCGTGGCGTATGATGTGTATGCATGGCTCCTTGATGATTCACCTAGCGGATCGGACAACAAACCCCGACTGAACTGCCATTTTGCCTCACAAGTGTCCATACACAGCACGATTAATGGCCGTGAATACATGTTGTGCGTCATGAGCCAGCCCACTCGCTCGCACATCTGTATGCACCTAAATGCTTGTACTTAGGACCAAGTTGCATTGAAGGTCAGAAGATGGCTGTTGAGAGGGCAGGTGGCTACCTATAATGATGTTTATGTGCACTGTCAATAGAAAAGAGGGTTACAAAGATAAATAAATCCTATAAACCTGCAGAATTCCAGATGCTTTCTCCAAAATGCTGTTAATTTTAGAGGTGTGAGCAAATGTGCTGTTTAGGAATTATTGGCTGTTTTCAGGGTTGTTTATATTTTAACTTTAGTTCTTCATTAAATATGAATGAATAAACACCTTAATGTTTTTCTTCCTGTGATATAATTGATGTAAAATGGCATTTTTTGCAAGAGGTGCACCAATATACAACTGTATGAAACAGCTAAATCTATATGTGCCCATGTGGACGAACTAGCATGTGTGGAGGTATCTGTCAACATTGTTTATTGATCTGTCCTGCTAGATTGCTATACAATATCAGTGAGTGATGGTTATTTGTATCCCATGACATCAGGATCTTCGTCTAGCTCTGTCTAAACCCTTCCATCCCAATGTTCTAAACTGGCTGCTCTCCTACTGCCAAGCAGTCTGTCTGTATGGAGATAGTTAGATAAAACCTGCTTGGAGTGATGAGATCATCAAACATTTGCTCCTAACAAGATTCATCTAATATGGGCCGTAAAGCTATTTCAGGAGTTTTTACACATAAGTATAATGTTTCAAAAATGTTTATATATAATTAAGTAACAAACTTTTATGTTTTTGTATTGTACTTGAATTATTTGTGGTCTACATACTATAAATATTGTGATTGAGGTGGGAAAATTAAAAAACAAAAAAATGCAGATTTATTTTATGCAGCCACAGAGGAATGTATCATTGGGAAGATAACGCAAATCACCACAGGTTAAAAACTAAGAGGAGTTTGTTTGAAGGGATAGAAATGCATATTTATTATACACATGTAGGAATTAACAATGTAAATTACACCGCCAGCATTAGCTGGTTGTTTATTCATTAGATCTTTATAAAATCTACATTGCCTCTAGATAAAAGGATAATAATGTGAAATACACAAGCAGATACATATTTAGCTCTATGTACTTTACACATCATTACTAGGTGTCACAACAGGTTTTTGGGAATTCATTAAGTAAGCAGATTTTCATTTTCCCCCTTGTCTGTTGTATCTAAACTACTAATGATAATACTGTAGGGATATAGGACTTACTGAAAATGTTGTAGCAATATCATGTGTACATGTTTCACAGTGAACAAAGAGGGTTGAAGCAACAAAGATAATAAAACTATAATTTTATTCACAACTTTCTGGAATGTAACATGACACATTCCAGATATTTATGGAATATAAATGTTTCTTTAAAATCTTGAGGGAAACAATAAAGAACCTTGAAAAATAAATGCAAATCTATCTATAGCAAATGTATAAAGTATTACCTTTCAGGAGAGTAAGAAAGAAGGGTTTGAGGGAATCTAGGCACTGCAAACCTCATTTGTCCTAGGGAATAGGACAGTCACCTAGCAACAGCTGGTGGGCTTGGCGGCTGCCTCCCGAATCCACCGCTCTCAGAAATGTGGAGCCGCGCGCATCCAGGAACTTAGTGCCTGGGGGGCACGCGAGGTCTTGCGAGGTCCGAGATCTCGCACCTAAGTCAGATTTTTTACCGGAGTTATAAGGAATAATTATAATTATTATTACTCGTGATTGAGATTGATTAAAGACATGAAAGTTGGATAGGTTTGAACTTTTTATTCAGTAACTAGAACTCATTTGATTTTTTTGTTATACATGAACACGATAAATATATATATATAACTGGGTAACAGACTGGCGGAGATGCTGGTCCATCCTGGGCGTCTGTAGGCAGAACAGTGGAAGCCTGGGCAAGAAAATAAATCTCGTAACTAAAGGTAGTATCAACTTATTAACACTGGTTGTGGTGCTGGACTTTTGGTCTACTGATTGTAGATGCAGTCACTTTCTGCTATCTGTCTGAGCAGCTGGGTTCTGTCATTTCTGAAAACCTTGGATGGCCTGGAGGTAGAGATGGATAGAGAGAGAAGGATTGTAACTATTGGCATTACTTAGAAGACTATGTCGCAATGGCTGGAGGGCTGTATACTTATTTTCTCTAAGGTACTCAATTATTATAACATTGACATATTGTATTTTACAACAAATAGGAATTCCCTTAGGAGGGCAGGGTTGGGTGCTGTTGCTAGGTGGCTTTCCTATTCCCTAGGACAAATGAGGTTTGCAGTGCATAGATTCCTGCAAACCCTTCTTTGTCCCACCAGCAACAGCTGGTGGGCAGAGTAGCACACACCTGGTTGTTGCCCTTGTGAAGATAAGTCTCTCTGGTTCTGTTGGTCTCCAGTAATGTCTGAGGACCACGTTCTGTCAATGGACCACCGGGCTGCTTTCAGTATTGTCTGTAGGGAAGGCCCTTGGAGGCTGCCTTTGTGGTGGCTGAACTTCTGAGTGAATGGAGACGGAATATCGAAGTGTCGATATTAGCGCCGTCCATTGCAGAGAGTATCCAGCCTCTTATCATTTTAGAACAAGCAGGTCTGAATGGGGTCTGGATGTGATGAGCAGTTGAGTGGTGTTCCCTCTTTGTTCAGCAGAGAGTTCTATATATCTGTTCAGGTGAAATACTATGCACAAGGAAGGGTCCTTGGGGAGGTCCATTTCCACCAATTCCGGGGAAATGTGTGTTGTTTTGGTTCTCCCCTTGAGGATTAAGTGTGCTCCTCCTGGTGTAAATGAAAACCAGGGCTTGTGAATATGTATTAAGGTAAGCTCAGATGATCTAACAGCGAAGGCTAGGGCTAGTAAACATGCTAGTTTAATTCCTAGGGACCAAAGGGGTTGAGATGGTAGGTCCAAAGGAAATTTAGGAGGATGCTGATATCCGAAGTGGATGTATATCTCGGCCTTGGTGGTCTGGAGAGAGATACTCCTTGTAGCAACCTTATGTACAGAGTGTTTGTTGTCAATTCTGGAATGATGTTATTTAAGGCAGATCCGTATGACTTTAAGGTATTAGATGATAACCCTGACTGGAATTTGTGGGAGAGGAATTCTATTGCGTCCCAAAGGTCACTGGGTTGGGTTATTCTCTGGTTGTGGACCATGACAGAAATTCTGATATAAGGTTTTTATATTTTGTGATCTTTTTACGGTGCAGGAACGAGTCTATTAAGGTATTGGATGTGGAGGATAGCAGCTGGATCCACATTAATCGTGGCAGCTTGGATAAAAGGTCTTGGGAACCCTGGAAGCAGTTGACTGTCATGCCTAGTGTTAGTTTCTGTCCCAGTATTAGTGGTTGTATCTTGGGGAACCATAGTTCAGATGGCCATAGTGGGTATACTAGGACTAAATCCCTCACTCTGTCTGTCACAATTTTGTGCAAGACCTGTGGCATCCGTATGGGGGGAGGGAATGCATACAGGTTGGGTAGGTCTGTCCATGGTAAGGACAGTGCGTCCACTCTCCATGCATGTTTCGACCACTGTCTGTGCCAACATTTTTGAGGCAAATAGATCTATCTGCCTCTTCCAAAAGGTCTGGTTTATTTTTGTGAACAGTGGGTGTCTGAGGCAAAGAATTGATAGAGACATCTGGTGTCTGGATAATGCAGGTTCGATCGACTTGCCTGGGACATATTGGGCTACTATATCTATATGGAGGGCTAACGCAGTTTTCCAGATCTCTAGGGCTTCTAGGCAGAGGAGTTCTGATTTTGTTCCCCCTCTCCTGTTGATGTATGATAGTGCTGTTCAATTGTCCAACTGTACCTGGACTGTTTTCTCCGACAGCGCCTCCTTGGGTAATCTCTCTAGGGCCAGTTTCACTGCTCTGAGTTCTAGGAGATTTATGAGGAGATCTGATTCCTTGTGAGACCAGCGTCCCCTGGGCACTATTGATGGTATGAATGCACCCCAGCCCAGCAGAAATGCATCTGTGGTGATTGTCAGGTCTGGGGATCCTCACCTGAATGGGCGAGGGCAGAGACGGGGAATCTGCAGTATCTGTCGTATCTCCTGTCTTATTGCCGTGCAGGGGTTTACTAATTGACCCCATGAGTGACCCCCCCGGAGATGATCCCTTAGGAACATCTGGGTTTGTCTGCATAACAGTGGGTTTTGTATGGTTCCTTGGTCTAGGGCTATAATTTCCCCTATGATCTTCGCAATTGTTTGGAGTGGAAGATATTGAAGGGGAAAGATTTCCCGAAGGAAGGACTGTATCAGTTTCCACTTGTGCTCTGGATCCTGAATTGTGAACTGTTGTGTGTCTATTTGGAATCCTAAGAACTCTAGTGTCTTTGTTGGATTTAGAATGGACTTTTGCTGGTTTAAGAACCCCAACTTGGAAATAATATGATCTCTCTGTTGGAGAATGACATGTTCTTCTGGAGCAAACACCAGCAGGTCGTCCAGGTAAATTAATGACATGATGCCTTTTTGTCTGAAATGTTGGATTACGGGTTTTAAAATCCTGGTAAATGTATAAGGATTGTTGGATAGGCCAAACACCATTACGTTCCAGTGGTATACCTGACCATTCCAATGGAACTGAAGGAGATGTCTGTGACTCTTTGAAATGGAAATTGTATGAAATGCATCTTTTAAGTCTATTTTCATCATGAAATAGTCTTTATTTATGAGGTATTTTAGGTCTGACAGGCTCTCTAACCTGAATCTCTTCCGCTTTATGAAGTGGTTGAGCGATTTTATGTACCATGTTCCCACACGTATCCACCTGATGGTAAGGATTCAATCAAAATGATAACAATGTACCATGTCCCACACTGTATCCACCTGATGGTAAGGATTCAATACAAATAGATAACAATGTTAATGTCCCAACTGTATCCACCTGATGGTAAGGATTCAATACAAATAGATAACAAGTATAATGTCCCATACTGTACCACCTGAGATGGTAAGGATTCAATACAATAGATAACAATGTATCATGCCCCACACTGTATCCACCTGATGGTAAGGATTCAATACAAATAGATACACAAGTTACCATGTCCCACACTGTATCCACCTGATGGTAAGGATTCAATACAAATAGATAACAATGTATCAGGTCCCACACTGTATCCCTGATGGTAAGGATTCAATACAATAGATAACATGTATCATGTCCCACACTGTATCCACCTGATGGTAAGGATTTAATACAAATAGATAACAATGTATAATGTCCCACACTGTATCCACCTGATGGTAAGGATTCAATACAAATGATAACAATGTACCATGTCCCACACTGTATCCACCTGATGGTAAGGATTTATACAATATAACAATGTACCATATCCCACACTGTATCCACCTGATGGTAAGGATTCAATCACACAGAACAAGTTACCATGCCCCACACTGTTCCACCTGATGGTAAGGATTCAATACAAATAGATAACAATGTATCAGATCCCACCACTGTATCCACCTGATGGTAAGGATTCAATACAAATAGTAACAAGTTACCATGCCCCACACTGTATCACCTGATGGTAAGGATCAATACAAATAGATACCAATGTATCAGATCCCACACTGTATCCACCTGATGGTAAGGATTCAATACAATAGGTAACAAGTTACCATGCCCCACACTGTATCCACCGATGGTAAGGATTCAATACAAATAGGTAACAAGTTACCATGTCCCACACTGTATCCCACCTGATGGTAAGGATTCAATACAAATAGATAACAAGTTACCATGCCCCACACTGTATCCACCTGATGGTAAGGATTCAATACAAATAGATAACAATGTACCGTGTCCCACACTCTATCCCCCTGATGGTAAGGATTCAATACAAAGATAACAATGTATAATGTCCCATACTGTATTCACTTGATGGTAAGGATTCAATACAAATAGATACCAATGTATCATGTCCCACACTGTATCCACCTGATGGTAAGGATTCAATACAAATAGTATACAAGTTACCATGCCCCACACTGTATCCACCTGATGGTAAGGATTCAATACAAATAGATAACAATGTATCATGTACCACACTGTATCCACTTGATGGTAAGGATTTAATACAAATAGATAACAATGTATCATGTCCCACACTGTATCCACCTGATGGTAAGGTTTAATACAAATAGATAACAATGTATATGTCCCACACGGTATCCACCTGATGGTAAGGATTCAATACAAATAGATAACAATGTACCATCCCCCACACTGTATCCACCTGATGGTAGGATTTAATACAAATATACAATGTACCATGTCCACACTGTATCCACCTGATGGTAAGGATTTAATACAAATAGATACAATGTACCATATCCCACACTGTATCCACCTGATGGTAAGGATTTAATACAAATAGATAACAATGTGTCATATCCCACACTGTATCCACCTGATGGTAAGATTCAATACAAATAGATAGTAGAAAGGGAAGTAGAGCTGTGATACCTTTTATTGGCTAACTAAATAAAAAAATTAAAATTAAATTTGTGTAAGATTAATAATACAAATAGAATTTTATAAGTTAAGCAAAAATACAGCAACAATCAATAGCCACACAATAAAATATAAAATTAAACTAACAGTCACCATGTAATTTCATAATCCAACTGCAATGAGAGATTAATAAATCCTTCATTATTGAAAAACCTAGAAATACACCATGATTTGTCTACTCTATGTGCAAAGAATGTCAGAATGATCCCTGGCACAATGGGTTAATGAAACACACGTGTGGAATTAGACTCTTATTTTATATCTTATTTTATTTTTTACCTGAAATTAGAAGGTCACAATATAGGAGTCCTCAAGAGCTTCTTTAATATTGGAAAACGTGACAATGAATTGAGCCAACATCATCTATTCCCAGCAGCTATTTCAATATTAATGAAATGTTTTAATCTCCAAATTCCCGTGTTTAAGTAACGATTTGGTGATTTACTGACCAAGCAATGGGGCTGTCATTAATGTTGGGACTGTCTCAACCCATCACTTGTTTAGTTCATTGTATAGAAACCTCTGGGCTTCACTGATGTCTCTATGGATTTATGTTCCATAGAAAGTGACACATTTCACATCTAGATCTCTATATATTATGAGTACAATTTATAGAAATAATTTATTATATTGCCCTCCTGCTAAACAACAGAGATGCCCTGTACCAGACAGATAATTCCATGAACCTGCAGGTAATACAGTCTGCAGAACAGATCCTAGCACATCTGACTGTAATGACAGCGTGACCTTACAATGTATGGCTGTTTTTTAGACAGTAAAATTCTTGCTTCATTCCACCATCAGCCCCCCCCCCCCTAGTAGGGTAATAAAGAAACCTTCTCCAGCACCTGTCTTGGCACAGTGGAGGAACTTACATTGAGGATACAGTTGGATACGTTGTCCTGTCCTGACAAGCCAGTAAAATGGTTAATTGTACCTGAAGTTTATTGGGTTGCTATTTAACCAGATGGGGTTATAATAATATTCCTGGGGATACCACCGAAACCCCCTTATTCAATGATACATATCTCCAACTTCATAACATCAGAATATATAGTCTATTATATTATTCATTTATAGATTGTATTGTGCTCATACCATCAAGAATACAGATTACTGTATTGTACCCTATAGATTGTGTGGTTCATGCCATCAGAATATACAGCCTCCTACATTATTATTCATACATAGATTTTGTGGCTTACACACACATAGATTAAGTGGCTTATATGGGTCACCATACCATCAGAATATAAAGATTGCTGTATAATTCATATATAGACTGAATGGCTTATATGGACTGCCATACCATCAGAACTTCAGTCATTGCACTGTGCTGGGGTTTTCCTAATGCATTTGCTCACCTGTTAAACTTGATATAGATGGAAGGCTTTGGTGTAATACAGTATGCTCTTCCTCTCTCCTTCTATTACTGATTAGAGTGGAAATACTTTGCTTTAAATCCCTAAACAAATACATCCCCATGAACAGTATCCTCTGTAAATGTTATTTAGCTAAATCCAACAAAAGACAATCAAAGACACGTGTATAATTCATTTACTTTACAAACAATTTTATTTAGGTAATTTGCAACTATTTATGCTAATAGGTGATCTGCAGATATGACTAGTAATAGGGTTTGTCAGTTGTCACTACAAATTCTAAAATAAATAAGGAGGAGAGTGGGGGGGGGACAGAAAATTAGAACACACATGTATCAATATTTATCATAATATAGATTATTTAAATAAGATAGATAGATAGATGTTAGATGATAGATAGATAGATAGATAGATGATAGACAGACAGAACAGACAGACGACAGATAGATAGATAGATGATAGATAGATATATAGATAATAGATAGATAGATAGATAGATAGATAGATAGATAGATAGA
Source organism: Hymenochirus boettgeri (assembly GCA_019447015.1). Taxonomy (NCBI): domain Eukaryota; kingdom Metazoa; phylum Chordata; class Amphibia; order Anura; family Pipidae; genus Hymenochirus; species Hymenochirus boettgeri. The sequence goes on from CM033471.1 coordinate 179,083,187, forward strand.
TAGATCAGACAGACAACAGACAGATGATAGATAGATATAGATAGATAGATAGATAGATAATAGATAGATATAATGATAGGTAGACAGACAGACAGAAAGACAGACGATAGATAAAAGATAATAGATAGATATAGATGAAAGATAGATATAGATAGATAGATAGATAGATAGATAGAATAGATAGATAGATAGATAGATAGATAGATAGATAATTTTTATTTGATTTTACATGTATTCACATCGTATGCAGTATGTGTGAGGAGATTTGTGGGTCTACAGTATAATTGATAGATAGGTGATAGACATATAGAACGACAATCAATAGACCGATCTACATATCTAATTATCTATCTATCTATCTATCTATCTATCTATCTATCTATCTATCTATCTATCTATCTATCTATCTATCTATCTATCTTTCTACCTACCTACCTCCTATCTATCTATCTATCTATCTATCTATCTATCTATCTTACCATCTCTCTATCCATATTATCTATCTATCTAGAACGACAATCATCGACCGATCTATATATCTACTATCTATCTATCTCACCATCTATATCTATCTATCTATCTTCTATCTATCTATCTATCTATCTATCTACTCTATCTTACCACTATATCTATCTATCTTCTATCTAATCTATCTATCTATCTATTTATCTATCTATCTTACCATCTATATCTATCTATCTGTCTGTCTATCATCTATCTATCTATCTATCTCTATCTATCTATCTACTATCTATCTATCTATCTATCTATCTATCTATCTATCTATCTTCTATCTATCTATTTATCTATCTATCTCCATCTATATCTATCTATCTATCTATCTATCTATCTATCTATCTTCTATCTATTACTATCTATCTATCTTACCATCTATATCTATCTATCTTCTATCTATCTATCTATCTATCTATCTACTATCTATCTATCTATCTATCTAATCTATCTATTTTCTATCTACTTACCATCTATATCTATCTATCTATCTATTTATCTATCTATCTTACCATCTATATCTGTCTATCTATCTATCTATCTATCTATCTATCTACTCTATCTATCTATCATCTATCTATCTATCTATCTATCTATCTATCTATTTACTATCTATCTTACCATCTATATATCTATCTATCTATCTATCTATCTATCTATCTATCTATCTAGGTAATATTTCTTTATACCTCCTATAGTGAATTTTTAGTTAGCTTGGCTGATGTCCTAACTTAGTCCATTCAGGGTAACTTTAACCCAACCACCCCCCCTCCCCTCTCTTGTAAAAAGTAAAAGCACGCCTTAAGTTACTAACAATACAATCAGATAACAATATAGAACAAACAGAATCCCACACCAAGCAATTTCCATGTCAAACATCCCACTGCTCAGTAGCTCCATTTGTAATTGTGAATTGCAGACTAAGCTCCCTCCCAACCCACAGAAAGGTTAGTGCATACCTTCACACAGTTACTGGGTGCCATCACACTTCAATTCCGGTTGCTGAGCCTTTTCACCCTTTGCCTTGTCTTCAAATGGAAATGATTTCTATTGGCCCAAGGTGTCCATGTAAATAGGTGTAAATGAAACCAGATTATGCCTTCCACACACCCACCCCCCTCCTCCCCCTCCTCTCCCCTCTGCTCCTCCCTCCTCCTCCCAGGCGATTGTCATATGATAGCAAAGAAGTGGCACATTAATGAAGCTCCTCTACAGGGGTCTTTTCTGCTCATGTCACCACATAAAACTATCAGTTGACTTGAGGAAGGACATGGAGACAACTACTTAGCTTATCTCCCACCCTGCTGAAAGAAACCTTCCCCTGCTTCCCCCAGCCACTAGCCAGACAGGATCTCACTGTAGATGTTGGAGTGAAGTCAGAGTCTGTGACTGGAGCAGACCAGAGAAGGTGCCGCATTTCCATAGACCAAGGAGCTGCTGTGGGTTATGTCCATTGAGCTGCATCCTGGATGTTGAGCTCTAACTTCTAGGAACTTTAAGGTAAGATAATGTGATTTCCAGACTTTCCTATAACTTTCAGCTGTTTGCTACATTTATTCTTAGCTTAACAATAAAGTCTATATCCAATGGATGTTATATCCCCCAATGGATGCTAGTGCATTATTATATCTTGATATTACTGACCCCCTTGTTATAATACTGTCTACCTGAACCTAATAAGTCCCTTCTGTGCTGTGCAGGTCCCTTCTCTGTTCTGTGAAGATGCCTAGACCTGGGAGAAACACTTACAGCGACCAGAAGCCCCCCTATTCTTACTTCTCCCTCACAGCCATGGCCATCCAGAGTCCCAGGAGAAGATGCTGCCACTCAGTGAGATCTACAAGTTCATCATGGACAGGTTCCCCTACTACAGAGAGAACACCCAGAGGTGGCAAACCTCCCTGAGACACAACTTATCCTTTAATGACTGCTTTATCAAATCCCCAGGAGACCAACCAGCCTGGGAAGGGCAGTTTCTGGGCCCTTCACCCCGTGTGTGGGGACATGTTTGAGAATGGCAGTTTTCCTGAACGCAGGAAGAGGTTCAAGGTGATGAAATCTGACCATTTGGCTCCTACTAACCCTCTGATGCTGCTCAGTACCTCCAGCAACAAGCCAAGCTTAGGCTCAGCGCTTTAGCTGCTTCTGGTACCCATTTGCCCCAGATGTCCACTTACAATCTCGGGGTATCTCAGACTTCCAGCTTTAAACATCCCTTTGCCATTGAACATTATTGCCAAGAATACAAAATGCCAGGAGGACTTGCCTTTTCCACCATGCAGCCAATGACAGCTGCCACCCTCTCCTAACCAGCTGACTACTGTTGGAAGTCCCTTGGCACTGGCTGGCCTCACATGTACAGCTCCAGCATGCTGGACACCACCACCCCCATTTCAATGGCAACTGATTACAGTGTGAGTGCCTATGGAGTACCCATCAAACCCTTTGTCATGGGGGACAAACTTTACCAGCCATTCCAGTACCTATAAAACCAACTCCTGCATCTCCCCACACTGCCACACATATACCGCATCCTGTCGAACTCTTCTCCATCACTGAGTCCAACCTCCCACAAACAGCAACAAGCCAAAGCAGCCCTGCTACCCCCATTGACACTCTAATCAACCCCCCTACTGCCCTCCTGTCTGTGGCTGTACACGACCGGCTGCTGGGGACATTGCAGTTCTGTCCGGTTTAAGAAACGAGAAAACTGTCACTCCAGGCAGCAGTTACTTGTCGCGTTATCCTACCACCTGGACATCCAAACTTCTGGCCGATTATTTCACACGGGGCACTTTATACTGAACAAATGGATCGTTCCTAATATTAACTGTTAGGGGAACCCAGTTCAAACTGCCAATGAATGAACTTAACACATCGCCATGTCTAGGGAAATCTGGAATCTGATATAACCTGCCAATTACTTAACGTGATTCTCCCTCCATGCCAACACATCTCCTATATCTATGTGTCTATATATCATTGTATCTATAGATATATATTTACCCTAGATTTTACATTTCCTCTCTTTGCTAATGACAATACTTTAATTCCAGACACAGACAGTCAGTTTCTTGTTTTGTATCTTTGTGATTTTTGTGCACAGAATGTATTTTGTGTTGTCCCAGCTGTGCCCCACTATTCCACTATTCTGTGACTATTCTGAGTTTACCAGCTCAATGATATACATGATTATATATCTATATCTATAGATATAGATATATATATATATACATTCTTGCAAATAATTCAAGATAAAAAGTATCCTTGTGATTCTGTACACAGAATGTATTTTGTTGTTGTCCCAGCTGTGCTCCACTATTCATATATCTATATCATCTATCTATACTATATATTATATATATATATAATATATATAATATATACCAATTGTGTACATGTGAGAGCAGATTTCCAGATTTCTGTCTGTCCCAAACCTTCCAATGGTCAGTGGTTATAGTTTCAGTGCCCAAAGCTCCATTGACCCCCTGGACCAGCCCATATGACAATTAGAGGGTTTATTATTATCAAGGAGAACAGGACAATTAAAAACTGGAGAAAGGTTCCAACATGGGAACACCTCCTTCGGTCTAGGGACCCTAGAATGTTAATGTGAATAGGGTGGGTATACATTGTGAATAGTAATTATAAGAATTCTAATGCACTTTTAACATGTTTTCCAATAATAATTTAGATTATTTCGAAAACTGGTAAAAAAAAAAAAAAAGAATCACGCAACCGTTTGCTGTTTTCTTTACTAAGTTATTGACCCTGTAAAGTGATGACCCTTCCTATTGCTTATTGTACAGGAGCAGCATGGCATTTCTAGTGTTGGTGTTCCCATTCACAGCATGTGCGGTTAAAGGCCAATTTAAAAGGGCGACTGCGTTAAATTATCATTATAGATGTCAAAATATTATTTTCTCATTAAAATGGAAAAAAAAAATCTTTCTACTGTTTGTCTTCATTTATTGGAGGATTCTGTGATAGGTGGGTAAATTTGCACATAAGTTTTATTTTAAAAAGAAAATAGGATACGGATAATATACAGCTATTTGTAAAACAGAAAAGCCTCAAGAAATTCAAGTTGTGATTTTATTCATTCATAATATTGCAGATAAAATAAGAAACTGGAACAGGGGTCCCATTCATTACTTACAGCCCTGACACCTGGGTTTATAATATATTACTGTCCACAGCAAATACCCTTATAATCTAAGTAGATTTATTACAGATAATAATTATATCCTTTATAATCTAATTACTTTATACACAAATAACCATTATATCCAAATAATTACTTATATACACAATAAACCATTATATCCAAATAATTACGTATATACCAAATAAACCCTTATATCCAAATAATTACTTATATACAATTAAACCCCTATATACAAATAATTACTTATATACACAAATAAACATTATATACAAATAATTCTAATATACCAAATAAATCCTATATCAAATAATTCACTATATACACAAATAAACCTTATTACAAATAATTACTTATATACACAATAAACCCTTACATACAAATAATTACTTATATACACAAATAACCCTTTTATACAATAATTACTAATATACACAAATAACCCTTATATACAAATAATTAACTTATATCACACAAATAAACCCTATACATACCAATTTTATATAACACAAAACCCTTATATACAAATAAATTACTAATACACACAAATAAACCCTTATATACAAATAATTACTATATACACCAAACCCTTATATACAAATAATATACTTATATACAAATAACCTTATATACAAATAATTACTTATATACACAAATAACCCTTATATAAATAAACCCTTATATACAATAATTATTATATACCAATAAATCCCTATATACAGAATAAATCATATAAAAAAAATCCTTATATACAAATAAATCGTTATATACAAAAAAAATCCTATATCAAATTATTATTTAAAAAAAAAATCCTTGTATATAAATTAATTATTATCCAAAAAAAATCTTTATATACAAATTAATATTATATCAAAATCCTTATCTACAATTCATTATTATATCTAAAAAATCCTTATTTACAAATTATTAATCAAAAATTCCTTATATACAAATTCATTATTATATCCAAAAAAATCCTTATATACAAAATCATTATATAAAGAAAATAAATACCTTATATCAAATAAATTATTTGTCATAAAACCCTTTGTTCATCTACAAATAAACCCTTTTATATAATAAATCCTTATCTACAAATACATATTTATATACAAATAAATGTTCATCTACAAATAAACCCTTTTATATAAATAAATCCTTATCTACAAATACATATTTTATACAAAAAATGTTCATCTACAATAAACCCTTTTATATAAATAATCCTTATCTACAAATACATATTTATATACAAAAATATTTATTGATAAAGAAATTGTTTGAAGATATTGTTTAATGCTTTACTGACTATAGCAGGATATTAGAGCTCCCATTGGCAGTTGGAATTGTAGGAAATATATGTAAATCTAATATCCATGTAATATAGTATATTATCTCACATCCCCCGGGTCTAGCGCTCTCCTTACCTGCTTTATTGTAGGTGGTTACACTGAACAGTCCCCTACTTTTCCTGCTGGAGATCTTGATGTTTCTCTTTATTAACATTAAGTGGTTAATTACAATAATTAATTCATAATTGATTCATTACATTCCTTTACTGGGAGCACTTTGCACCAGCACCAGCTCCCAAATTCTACTTTGAATTCAATAGCATCTTTCTTGTACAGCTCTACTTTGCTGTGCACACTTTGCTGTGGACATGTGTGTTGGGTTACCCACTGCATGTTGATGAGAAATATATAAACTAAAAACGTTATTTTCATTTTTTTATTTTGTACAAACCATAACCCACAAATCCTTATAATGCTAACCGAAAGCGGGTTACATTGCACTCAAACCACCTCATCCATCAATCTTAAGGATTATATCATATGACCAGGTAAATGAAGAGTTTGGAACTTCTACTGGGTATCAAAGTCCAACATGCATTGTGTCCCTCCTTACAGATGTCATTTCCAACATGCAGTGCGTCCCCTCCTTACAGGGTGTCATAGTCCACACATGCAGTGCGTCCCTCCTTACAGGGTGTCATAGTCAACATGCATGTGTGTCCCTCCTTACAGGGTGTCATAGTCCAACATGCAGTGTGTCCCTCCTTACAGGTGTCAATCCAACATGCAGTGTGTCCCTCCTTACAGGGTTCATAGTCCCATGCAGTGCGTCCCTCCTTACAGTGGTCATAGTTCAACATGCAGTGCGTCCCTCCTTACAGGGTATCATAGTTCAACATGCAGTGCGTCCCTCCTACAGGGTACATAGTTCAACAGGCAGTCGTCTTCCTTACAGGGTGTCATAGTTCAACATGCAGTGTGTCCCTCCTTACAGGGTATCATAGTTTCAAACATGCAGTGCGTCCCTCCTTACAGGGTATCAATATTAACATGCAGCATGTCCTTCCTTACAGGGTGTCATAGTTCAACATGCAGTGCGTCCCTCCTTACAGGGTATCATAGTTCAACATGCATGGTGTCCCTCCTTACAGGGTGTCATAGTCCCAACCATGCGTGTGTCCCTCCTTACAGGGTGTCATAGTCACATGCAGTGTGTCCCTCCTTACAGGGTGTCATAGTCCAACATGCAGTGTGTCCCTCCTTACAGGGTACATAGTTTAACATGCAGTGTGTCCCTCCTTACAGTGGTATCATAGTCCAACATGCACTGTGTCCCTCCTTACGGGTATCATAGTTTAACATGCAGCATGTCCCTCCTTACAGGGTATCATAGTCCAACATGCAGTGTGTCCCTCCTTACAGGATGTCATAGTCCAACAATGCACTGTGTCCCTCCTTATAGGGTATCATAGTTCAACATGCAGTGTGTCCCTCCTTACAGGGTATCATAGTTCAACATGCAGTGTGTCCCTCCTTACAGGTGTCATAGTCCAACATGCAGTGTGTCCCTCCTTACGGATGTCATAGTTCAACATGCAGTGTGTCCCTCCTTACAGGGTATCATAGTTTTAACATGCAGTGTGTCCCTCCTTACAGGGTATCATAGTCCATGCACTGTGCCCTCCTTATAGGGTATCATAGTTCAACATGCAGTGTGTCCCTCCTTACAGGGTATCATAGTTCAACATGCAGTGTTCCCTCCTTACAGGGTATCATAGTCCAACATGCATGTGTCCTCCTGAGTCCTTACAGGGTATCATAGTCCAACATGCAGTGTGTCCCTCCTTACAGGGTATCATGTCCAACATGCGCTGTCCCTCCTAAGGGTGTCATAGTTCAACATGCAGTGTGTCCCCTTACAGGTATCATAGTCCAACATGCACTGTGTCCCTCCTTATAGGGTATCAAGTCCAACGCGCTGTGTCCCTCCTTATAGGGTATCTAGTTCAAACATGCAGTGTCTCCCTCCTTACAGGGTATTATAGTCCAACATGCATTGTGTCCCTCCTTACAGGGTGTCATAGTTCAACATGCATGTGTCCCTCCTTACAGGGTATCATAGTCCAACATGCAGGTGTCCCTCCTTACAGGGTATCATAGTCAACATGCAGTGTGTCCCTCCTTACAGGGTGTCATAGTCCAACATGCAGTGTGTCCCTCCTTACAGGGTATCATAGTTCAACATGCAGTGTGTCCCTCCTTACAGTAATAGTCCAACATGCACTGTGTCCCCTCTTATAGGGTTCATAGTCCAACATGCGCTGTGTCCCTCCTTATAGGTATCATAGTTCAACATGCAGTGTCTCCCTCCTTACAGGGTATATAGTCCAACATGCAGTGTGTCCCTCCTTACAGGGTATCATAGTCCAACATGTATGTGTCCCTCCTTACAGGTATCATAGTCCAACATGCACTGTGTCCCTACTTACAGGGTATCATAGTCCACCATGCGCTGTGTGTCACCTCTCAAATTATAACCGGGGGTTAACAATGACAGAAAGACTTTACAAACATATACAGTATCTTTAAACATATACAGTATCTAATAACATATACATTATCTAAAACATATACAGTATTTATTAACATACAATTCTAATAACATATACATTATCTAAAATATACAGTCTCATAAACTATACACTATCTACAAACATACAGTACCTATAAACAAATATAGTATCTATGAACATATACGTATCTACAAACATATATTAGTATACTATAAACAATATATAGTATCTTCAATATAATACGTATCTACAAAATATACAGTATCTATAACATCATAAGCTACATTAAAAGGCAACATGTAACAAATGTGCATTAACAGGTAGAGACATTATTGTTCATTCAGAGGGTTAAACAGAGTTTAACTAAATTTTTCATTTTCATTTTCAGTTCATTTTCCCTTCAGACTCTAGGTTCCTATTAAACACTAACACTACCTTTCCTAATGCACCTTCCTATCATAGGAAATACTCTGTTTAAATCATATATCAGGGAAAACCACGCATAGAAATAACACTGGGAAATAAAAGATTGAAATCATCTTGATTCTGTGTTTTAGATCATTCATTTCAAGCCCATCAGCAAATAACTATTCAGACAGATGATGAATAAACCTCTTTGTTTTTATTTAATCTTCACTATGGCTCATGTCCAAAGTCAACACACACACACACACACACACACACACTCAAATAATTCCATTGATTGGAAAAGATGCATGGTGCAGAGCATAGAGGCTGCTATCTACATGTTGACATTTTTTGAAATGTATTTCAATTGGAAAGTTTAATAATGGCATGTTCACAGATCCTGCAGAAATTTTTCTTGGATCATATTTATTTCCCTTCATGTTTTGCACAAGTTGATTAAACAAAATAAATTAGTCAATTTGTTTTTAGGTTGTCTAAAAATCATGTCTAAAATCTATTTCCTATACTGGATGGAAGACAGATTAGGACCCCCCCTGCAATGCTCATACATAGACTTAACATTCACTGTCTGAATTCACAATAATCCACAGCACTTTCATTTGTCGCCACTGCAGACTGGTAAAAAAAAAAAAGTCTTAACTTCTCCCTAAAAATTGGCAACCTGTTATATTTAAGTCCTAGAATCGAATGCAGAGCGAACTATGTCCAAATATGGGTTTCACTGGAAGGTTAGAAAGTGAAAAGCAATTGAAGAGCATAAACACAATAGATTTGATTCTGTCACTTTTGATTGAGTAGATTAAATGAAGGGTCCCAGGCCAGTTTATTGACTTCAATAGAAATTCTAAAGAATAGCAAATCTAGACTGGGCCCCCATGTAGATTTAGTTTTTTTTTTCTTTTAGAGCAAAAAGACTGAATTCCACAAACACATTACTGGCTGGTGGACTAGGAAACCAGCTCAGAAACTCCTTTGGAATTTAAATTTGTGTTATCTTCCCCTCCTTTTAGAGTTTGTTTAGTGAAGGTTGTTATCTATTTGTATTGAATCCTTACCATCAGGTGGATACAGTGTGGGACATGGTAACTTGTTACCTATTTGTATTGAATCCTTACCATCAGGTGGATACAGTGTGGGGCATGGTAACTTGTTACCTATTTGTATTGAATCCTTACCATCAGGTGGAATAATAGACTTTTCTTGCATATTCGATAATTCGATATTTACTCGCGTATTGGTATAATAGACATTTTACTCGCATATTGATATTCGATATTTACTCGCGTATTGCTATATAGACATTTTACTCGCATATTCGATAATTCGATATTTACCTGCATATTGGTATAATAGACATTTTACTGGCACATTCGTTTATTTATATTTACTCACATAATAGTATAGACTTTTACTCCCATATTCGCACCTCAAAAGTTCGAACAGTCGATAATTATCGAAAGTCCCGAAAATTATTGAAAGTCCGAGAAATCCGGGATAGTTCAAGAAGTCCGAGTCCGTTCGAAATCCAATAGTTTGGCTCAACTCGGTTCGAATTCTAGTCCATCTCTAAATTTAACCCCATACTGGCCCCACGTATTGTGCTAAAAAAATCCTTACCTTACATCTCTGCTCAAATGGTTCCCTGCAGTGAAGAGGAAGAGGAAAGTGAGAGTAGGAGCTGTCTCCTGTAAAAAGGTTTCTGCCTCTTCTCTTGCCTCCGGGAGGTATTACAGGCATGCGCTTTGGAGCCGACCCCCCCCTCCCTCCCACCACCCAATTCATTGTGCTGTAGGTCTAGTGTAGCGTAAAATACTTGTTCTGTAATGTAGTTCTCCCCTCCCAACTCGAACCGTATGGTTAGTTTGTAAAAAAAGATAAAAGGACTTACTTAACAGTATTTGCACTGCAGTACTTCTGCAAGGCCGTTTGCATAAAGAGTGGTGCGTTGTGTGAAAACAGATCAATCTAATCAGGCCATCTTGGAGAAATAGACAGGGCCAAAATTATGGAATCAACCTGCCTCTGCACTTTAAAAGAATAGTTTCGCTCAACTACCCACTGAGGGTGAATTATAACCACCTACAGAATCAATTAGGCTCAAAGAGAAAAAAAAAGGTTCCCTCATAGGGTTGTTACATTAGTATACAGAACTGGTTCTGTAGTAGGCAAAATTAAAACATACTCTCTTTTTTTTATTACCGCAATTGGTATAATAGACATTTACTGGCACATTCGTTATTTGATATTTACTCACATAATAGTATAAGACATTTTACTCCCATATTCGCACCTCAAAAGTTCGAACAGTCGATAATTATCGAAAGTCCCGAAAATTATTGAAAGTCCGAGAAATCCGGGATAGTTCAAGAAGTCCGAGTCGTTCGAAATCCAATAGTTTGGCAAACTCGGGTTCGAATTCGTCCATCTCTAATTTAACCCCATACTGGCCCATCGTATTGTGCTAAAAAATCCTTACCTTACATCTCTGCTCAAAATGGTTCCTCTGCTAGAGTGAAGAGGAAGAGGAAGTGAAGAGTAGGAGCTGTCTTCCTGTAAAAAGGTCTGCCTCTTCTCTTGCCCGGGAGGTATTACAGGCATGCGCTTTGGAGCCGATCCCCCCTCCCTCCCACACCCAGATTCATTGTGCTGTAGGTCTAGTGTAGCGTAAAATACTTGTTCTGTAATGTAGTTCTCCCCTCCAACTCGAACGTATGGTTAGTTGTAAAAAAAGATAAAAGGAAAATTACTTAACAGTATTTTGCACTGCAGTACTTCTGCAAGGCCGTATTGCATAAAGAGTGGTGCGTTGTGTGAAAATCAGATCAATCTAATCAGGCATCTTGGAGAAATAGACAGGGCCAAAATATATGGAACAACTGCCTCTGCACTTTAAAAGAATAGTTTCGCTCAACTACCCACTGAGGGTGAATTATAACCACCTACAGAATCAATTATGGCTCAAAGAGAAAAAAAAAGGTTCCCTATAGGGTTGTTACATTAGTATACAGAACTGGTTCTGAGTAGGCAAAATTAAAACAGTACATTTACTGATATGCCTTAAATCAAAGTGAGAACATTAGTTAATACAATTAGTAAAACCACCGTCTGCCAAAGCAAGGATAATTCGATATTTATTCGCTTATTGGTATAATAGACATTTTACTTGCATATTCGATAATTCGATATTTACTCGCGTATTGGTATAATAGACATTTTACTCGCATATTGGATAATTCGATATTTACTCGCGTATTGCTATATAGACATTTTACTCGCATATTCGATAATTCGATATTTACCTGCATATTGGTATAATAGACATTTTACTGGCACATTCGTTTATTTGATATTTACTCACATAATAGTATAAGACATTTTACTCCCATATTCGCACCTCAAAAGTTCGAACAGTCGATAATTATCGAAAGTCCCGAAAATTATTGAAAGTCCGAGAAATCCGGGATAGTTCAAGAAGTCCGAGTCCGTTCGAAATCCAATAGTTTGGCTCAAACTCGGGTTCGAATTCTAGTCCATCTCTAAATTTAACCCCATACTGGCCCCATCGTATTGTGCTAAAAAAATCCTTACCTTACATCTCTGCTCAAAATGGTTCCTCTGCAGTGAAGAGGAAGAGGAAAGTGAAGAGTAGGAGCTGTCTTCCTGTAAAAAGGTTTCTGCCTCTTCTCTTGCCTCCGGGAGGTATTACAGGCATGCGCTTTGGAGCCGATCCCCCCCCTCCCTCCCACCACCCAGATTCATTGTGCTGTAGGTCTAGTGTAGCGTAAAATACTTGTTCTGTAATGTAGTTCTCCCCCTCCCAACTCGAACCGTATGGTTAGTTTGTAAAAAAAGATAAAAGGAACTTACTTAACAGTATTTTGCACTGCAGTACTTCTGCAAGGCCGTATTGCATAAAGAGTGGTGCGTTGTGTGAAAATCAGATCAATCTAATCAGGCCATCTTGGAGAAATAGACAGGGCCAAAATATATGGAATCAACCTGCCTCTGCACTTTAAAAGAATAGTTTCGCTCAACTACCCACTGAGGGTGAATTATAACCACCTACAGAATCAATTATAGGCTCAAAGAGAAAAAAAAAGGTTCCCTCATAGGGTTGTTACATTAGTATACAGAACTGGTTCTGTAGTAGGCAAAATTAAAACAGTACATTTACTGATATGCCTTAAATCAAAGTGAGAACATTAGTTAATACAATTAGTAAAACCACCGTCTGCCAAAGCAGAAATAAAGATAGCAAGAGAGGTGAAGACCTAATGGTGCCCATAACCATCCGACTTTGGCTGCAAATCGCCCAATGCGGCAATAGACAGGAGCAATCGTTCCGTGTATACTTTATATGAAATAAGCGTTTGTTCTGTAGATAGATGCGAATGATTGTTATTGGCACTATATACTGGTGCAACAGAAACTAGCGCCAGCTCAACTGCTTCACAACCTATCCATACACAACCTATCCATACACAGATTTATTGGCACCTTAAATCTATTCCTAGTGAGAAAACCCTATACGGTACAAATTAATGTTCTCGTATGCTAAGATCGAGGGTAAAACAGATGCATATTTAATCAAAAGAAAAAACCACACAACATAGCAGTGACCTAAATAATATATGCTGTAGCGCCATATTGGGAGCGATAAGTGAACAAAGCTGAGAATTTGGCACTCTCCCCAGTACATGTATGAAGAGGGTGGATAGGAAACAGACCTGCTGTTGTGCTTAGAAAGAAAAAATGCCCTGATGCATTTCGCTCAAATGGGCCTAATCATAAATGAAGAACCCTCCTTGTAAGATTACGTTTATACTGGATAACAGTTGGGTTCCCAGTAAAGCAGTTAAGTTTAGCTTCACCAAAACAGGTAAATAAATAGTTCCAGGACCCAAAACAAGCCTTTTGGTTTTACCACTCATAAATCTCTGATACATGTTCTGCTATGTACCTGGCTTCTACAATATTTGGGCGAATTAATTAAATGTGAATTGTATGTGAACTGTACACTGTGGCTCATAACAAAAATGAAAAAAAAAAAAAAAAAAAAAAGAATGTAGTGTCTAGAAAAACGGTATTAAACAGTGAATATAGAACACTAGCTTTTCATGTAATTTTCTTTGTCCTACCCAAACCACAAATTATGGTTGCAAACATGGTCTGAACAGTTTAAAGGATAAGTACTCTGTAAAATCAAGTTATGTTCATTCTGAAGCTGCAGCTTTAAAAATACTGTTGCCATATTTTTTTTTTACCTATGCCCCTCCAGAGCCTAGCTTTGTGCCTTGAAAGTTGCTGACATTTTGTTACTGGTTTGCTGAATGTTAAACTCCACCCCTCTGAGATTTCCACATGCACGTGCACTCACAGGCATTACTGTTTGAGGCTCAAGCAGGAGGGTATTACTGTTTTGAGGCTCAAGCAGGAGAGTGCATGGAACTCATAGGCATTACTGTTTGAGGCTAGAGTGCACGGAACTCACAGGCATTACTGTTTGAGGCTCAAGCAGGAGAGTGCACAGAAATCACAGGTATTACTGTTTGAGGCTTAAGCAGGAGAGTGCATGGAACTCATAGGCATTACTGTTTGAGGCTCAAGCAGGAGAGTGCACGGAACTCACAGGCATTACTGTTTGAGGCTCAAGCAGGAGAGTGCACGGAACTCACAGGCATTACTGTTTGAGGCTCAAGCAGGGGAGTGCACGGAACTCACTCAATCAGGATAGTGCATGGAACTCACAGGCATTACTGTTTGAGGCTCAAGCAGGAGAGTGCACGGAACTCACAGGCATTATTGTTTGAGGCTCAAGTAGGAGAGTGCACGGAACTCACAGGCATTACTGTTTGAGGCTCAAGCAGGAGAGTACACGGAACTCACAGCCATTACTGTTTGAGGCTCAAGCAGGAGAGTACACGGAACTCATAGACATTACCATTTGAGGCTCAAGCAGGAGAAGTCAGAGGAAATCTCAGAGGGGTGGAGCTTAACATTCAGCAAACCAGTAACAAGTACAACATGTATAAACTGTTAGTCCATTAAAAGTATCACAGTACTCTTTTTTACTACATACATTGGACTAATAAAACAATTTTTTTATTTTTAGCAACTTTCAAGGCACAAAGCTAGGCTCTGGAGGGGCATAGGCAAAAAAAAAATATGGCAACAGTATTTTTAAAGCTGCAGCTTCCAAATAAACTTAACTTGATTTTACAATTTTTTTCTTATGCTTTAAGAAAATTAACCCTGAGGATTTGTTACCCTCCCTAGACTTACTATTAATATTAACAACACAGATGTCCTTCCTCATCTCCTCATATCCATTGCCTGAGAATACTGCTAGATTTATATATCTTCAAACGTAACCTCAAAACCAACCTCTTCAGGCAATCATATGATTATTTATGATGGATATTTTATGATGAACTACTAATAACATTCAGTATCGTATGTACATTTCTGATGTGGTATAGGCCTGCTGTAATTACCAATACTGTGGATTTATAAATGTAGCCCATTTAAGCACACTGTGGACAAACCCTAAATTTATCAGTGTACCAGCAGCCACTAGCTATGGGATTAAAACAAATAGCATTCGCTCCAACTCTACCACTATGGTCAGTTTTTTTTTCAGCTCTTGGCCAAAACAGCTGTAAGGTATAGTACTGTTTTTGCCTTACCTGTCATAATCTCCTGAACTGCTTGCTATTCTTATAATACAAAGCTGCTCCAATCCCTCGCAATCCTCCCTCCCACACCTGCCAGAAATAGCAACTTTGTATCATATGCTGATTAGCAAGGTCTGCACCTGAAATAGAGGATACAATGTTGTGATTACCATTAGGTCTGGCAAGAGGGAGTTTGAGGGTTTGGAGCTGCTTTGCTGCTTGATTAGAATTGCAAGCTGGATAGGAGTTTGTGGGGAAAAAACAGTCAGCCTGCAAAGTGGTCCAGCACAGCCAGTTAGGTTGGTGACAAACTTAAAGGACAACTCCACCCTCATAAGAACATCTTTTAGAAAGAATGGCCTCTTATGTTGATATATCATAGTTTGTCCTACGAATTCCTTACTGTATGCCTGCTATGCTTCTGGAGGTCTAATGGAAACTCAGTACATGGAAACCTGTACTGAGCCTGGGCATGCTCAGAATAGGCAGCTAGGGGATTAACATTCAGTCATTGGTTGTGATGTCAACTGTCAAATCCATAACTGACAGTTGCTAACTGGAAGGATCAGGAAGCAGAAACAGGGAAAACAGGACATTGTGCAGTATTTCAGGTTAGACTTATATATTTCAGATTTTAAACTATTACCGTTTAGGGTTTTGGAGGATGATTTACCTGTATGTAAGTTTTCATTTTTGGGCTGGACTTGCCCTTTAAAGTGGCCAATAGCGTAGGGTGTCAGAAACTGCAGTATAACGTATAGTGTGCTAATAACTGTTTATAACGGGTCAAGTAGTTGCTATATAAAGGAAAGTGGGGAAATTGTTGCTATATAAAATATAGGGGACCAATAATTGCTGTATTAAATATAATATACAGTAACACTGTTGCAAAAAATATAGAACTCCTATATTTGCTTTCCTATATATGGGGGACAAATAGTGCTGTAAATGTATAGGGGGCAGTATTATGCTGTCAATATGTGTGGGGAACCTTCTTTTAATTATTTCTTAAAGGAATTGTACACAACTTTGCCTCATTTCAATCTATAAATGAAAACATGTAAGCAGCAGTTACTCTGATGTGTTTGTGTTGCTGTATGTATCTGATTCTTTGTGAGGGTGAGCATGCTCAGTAATCCCTATGAGGCAGCATTGTGAGAGGGAATTTCCCACCATGCAGTTTGTATACCAACTGTCACCATTCCTGCTACAGCAAAACTATATATAACAGAAGAGTTGATGACACTAAGGCATGTGATTGACAGCTGAAATGTCAGATGTTTAAAAGATCTAAAGAAATAGCAAACAGATCAACAAAAAATGTTACAGTGATTGTAATGGGCAATTTCAAAAAAACTAATTTCCCAGTGTACATATCCTTTAATTGTAATCTTTTAGATGCAAGAGGCAATAATTGAGGCAGATTTAGAGCACAACTATAGATACATTTGGTTTATTGCCGTGGAAGGGGTATGGGCAGGGCAAGGGGCATGTAAAAGTGTACATTGTTCTTACTTTAAAGGGTATCTCTACGCCCAAAATAAACTCTTTCTTTAGTGTAGGGCACCCCCCACCCCTAACCCTAACCACCAGGTTTTTAAGTTAAAAAAAAGCCCAGAAATCAACTTCCTCACCTTTGTTCCCTGAGAGTCAGCCAATCACAGACGTGGCTGCTGGCTATGAAGAGAGCCGAGGGCACCAGGTCGGGTAAGCCTAATTTGGGCTTTGTTTTTTTTTTTACTTATAAACCTGGCGGTTGGGGGGGGTGCCCTACATTACAGAAAGTTTTGTTATTGCTAAAAGATGATGCAGCTTGAAGTGATCCAGAGGGTGGAAGGCAGGGGGGAGAGCTCACCTGGACATGACAGAGTCCTTAATGAGGACAAGGAAGTAGCAGGCACCAGATGACACACAGACAGATCTTACAGTTTTTGGATTTTTTTAGCAGGCACTGCAGGGCATCCATAAGGAGTAGGGGAGTAAGGTAAGGATTTTTGAACACTATACTGTGGGAAAAATTGCACTAGGTCTAATTAAACTAGGTTTAATCTAATTAAACTAAGTTTAATTTTGGGGGGTGGATGTGCCCTTTAAAATGTTGGAGGGTATAAAAAAAGAAAAGGCTTTTTTGTTTCCTTAACATTCTGAAAGTAAATATTGTTGATTGTCCACATATAGGAAAAATACAGATGCAAGTTATACCTTAGGGGAGACTTTCTATTACCGTAGACAAACTTAAAACTTAATTTTCGACTCTTTTTATTTAAGCAGAATCATACACCAATAATCCACTAGGGGTCAGCATTTAATAATGCAATATTCTTGCACAGCAGGTGAATTCCATTGGAAAAGCAATGCTATTTATTTGATATAAAAGTAGATTGAAGTCTAAGTGTATAAGAAGCCTTTAAACATTACAGCTTTATACCTGACGATAACTTTGTATCCCTCTGAGACAGTCAAATAATATTATAATCGAGGAATAATTAACAGTGTATTTATGTTACAACCTTAAACAATGATAATTCAGCCAGTTGGAGAGATATAGAAACAGTAACTAGAAAAGACAAAGATCCAACTTTTTAAGTTTTTGTAAAATAAAAATTAAAAGGAGGTTTGTGTTTTATTTCCTAGTGTTCCAGTATCGCACAGTGTGGGCACTGACCATTATGTCAGTTACATTTACTGTATTGATATTTTACAGTTTATTGGTGTTTTTAGAGGGTATATGTTCAGATTCTACAGGGTAACAATTTGGGTTTAGTTCTCCTTTAGGAAGCATTTTGAAAGGATGTTTTTTTTTGTTAAAATATTCCTTATTTTGAAATTTGCATTTTGCTCTTTGAAGCTCTACTTTCTGTAAGTATTTTGGGCTATGTAATACAGTATACCCCCACAGATGAGGAGCTATCTTCTTAGGTCTTCACCCTGGGTAAATAAAAAGGAAGAGGTGTGTTTTGGGGCATTCTTATCTCTATTATCTATTTAATGACAGCAAAAATACTTTTACAGATTCAGGGGGATATAGTTAATTCTGGTCATGGTATATCTGTGGAATTCAGTTAGATCAAGTGGACTTGGTTTCAAGACAATTCTCTAGTCATTACACTATCTTTGTTAATTCAGAATCTGGACAATTTCTCAGTCAAATGACTGATCATCTTCAGTAAACCTGGGAAATGGCAATCAATCCTATTAGTGACTTTATGGCATATATGCAAGTTTAAGGTAGGGTACATAGACGGATCTTAGACAATTGTAATTGAAAGCAAAGCTAATTTATTGTGCAATATCACAAATGTTTCAGACTTATTGGTTCTTTATAAGAGTGACATGCTTGAAAAAGGACCAAGAAGTCTGAAGAAGACTGAACTCTAATGTTTGTTATGGGTATAGTTTGCCTGGTGTGCATATACATCCTGACCTCATTGTTCCCCTTTTGGTCAGATGCGGTGAGATGTTTCCTTCACAATGCCACCAGTTTAGTTTACCACTCCATTTATTATTTTACATATGAGTAAGGGGAGCTTTTATGTCTTATACTCTCCCTATCGTATAAAATTTCGTAGTGACATTTGTCCATAGGAGGTTCACAATCAGAGGCCTACGTTACACTGATGATGGCTCAATAAACAGATCTGTAGCTTGCTCTATGGTTTTGCATTTAGCTCGTGGAATGCTGTTAAAGCCTCTTAGTAAGTGTACCATTTCCTAAGGGCTACCATGGAAACACGGAAAGTCTCTTTCTTTCTTATTCACAATTTTGGTAGTCCCATACACCTTAGTGATATAAGGAATTTTTCCTCCAGAGGAACTTACATTTGTGCTTTTTACAACTATCAGTTAAGATGATTTCAAGCCATTGCAGTTGTTATTTCTTGCCATATGACAGCAGACAGGATATTAATGAATGATGAGTCCCATATGACTCCATATGTTTCAGCAGAACTCCCTGTATACTGTGCATATCTGTAAATTATACAACAAGCTACTTCACAGAATATTTAGAATTCAACTAGGTCGAAGAATTGAATTTTGCATAAATGTCCTAATAAAGCAGAGATAAAAGAAAGCATTATTATATATGTATTGTATAGTCTACTTCTAAATTTGAACTATGTAATATATATGTGAGTAATGTAATAGGAAAAAGAAACTGTAATGTTCTGAACATTTGGCATGCTAACGTGGTGCAATAACCTTAGCAGGTGTGCAAAGAAAAAGATTGAATATGATAGCAAAAATTTAAAAAAAATTGAAGTAGCTGATTCAATAAGAGGTCTAAGCTATGTATACATGTTTGATCATTATTGGCTAATGTGGCCAATGAACATTTGCATCGGGCAATGATCTTACACAATTGTGTACACAATTGGACCCACCTCAGCACAAGCACAATGAGACTCTCACTGGGCTGGTTCTTTTGACTCTCTGGGTGAAGCACATTAAGCATGCCTATCTCAGTGGCTTGGGGAGGAATGGCTTTGCTTGAAGAGGAGTTAAAATGGTGAGGCTTAATTTTGCAAAGGCGTAAGTAGAAAGACAAATTATAATCTGTACTTTGTTTAAACATTTAATTGTTGTTTTATTTTCTGTAATTCAAATTTATTATGTATAGTTACTATGCAACAATTTGACATACATGACCTGGTTGGTTTCCTAACTTGTGGAATGTGCATAAATGTGGCAAGTGTCATATTTTCATGATGCTTACAGCATTTTTACATTGTTTAGGAACCAATGGTGTTTTAAAGCAGACCATCTGGTGTTGCAGAATCTGCTTATTAGTGATAGCAGGGGAAGGTTTATTAGCTGGGGACAGCACTGTAACTTGCAAGGATATTCTTTGTTTATGAGTAACATATGGCTTCAAGCCAATGTGCTAATCTTGATTGCCTCTGAAGTGGTTCTAATCATCTGAATGAGACTGCTTCTGCTGTTATGATGTTTGTTCAAGCTGGTTATTTAGACCATGGTTTGTAGAGATATTTGTAGTCATAATTTCTCTGAACAGGTTAAGACAAACAATACAAAAACCAGCATATTAATTTGCAGAGCTTCAAATTAGAATCATAAACATTGGAGGCCTAATCTGCTAGGAAGCAGCCAGATGTTTAATGGTGAGATCATTAGGTTTAGGGAACTATAGAAATATCAACTAATTATATTTGTGTAATTGAGATAAGTTTCTTCGCTGTGCTTCAACAACTCTCAACTCTAGAGCTACAATGCAAAGCAAATGTCAAAACATCGAAAACAAAAGTAAAATATAGTTCTGTCTCACTATTACCATTTAAATGACCATCTATAAATGTATATAAAGTATAGCACTTACTTATATTAGGTGCAAGACAAAATATACAACTTATACAAAACACATAAACTTACTTACAGAGCTGAGATTTATATTTTAATATGGGATAGTCAAAATGGGAGCTTAAACCACACATGTGACTGCTAAGGTGTCTCCATGTGGCAATTATAGCCAATCCCAAAAAAGTTCCTTTATGCCACACATGACGTGATGTGTATTGTAATGGACATATACACCAAGGCTCCTTATATACCACCTTCAGCCTGCAGGTGGTATAGGTTAGTAATAAAAGACAAGACATCCCTGCTCTTTATGGCTAGGAGAATAGAAAGTGAAAGTAGTTAGAAGTGTGTGGTGTGTGCTACTGATGGGACTGATCTGTTAGGTGTTTGACATACACTATACAGACCTGGTCAACATTTAAAGTGGTGCACCATAGACAGAGACTACTCCATTACTGCATATATTATGTGGGGAAACAGTTTATGTTTTGTTATTAAAGGGTATGTCCTATGGGTAAGTCATATGTTTCTTTAAAAAAAAAAAAGAAATTCAGATTGGTTCTTACAGCCCTTCATTCCAGCGGCCCCTCCATTCATGGCAGCCATGCCTGATTGGCTGCGTCTCAGCAAATCACAGATGCGGCTGCCGGTCCGCCCCCCTGCTTGCAAGTTCCGGCAAACAGGAAGCCAGAACAGAGAGATGTGGGAGTGAAGGGCTGTTACTACCGATCGGAATGCTTTTTTAAAGAAATAACATGGTGGTTAGGGGTGGGCAGGGGGGAGTTACCATAAATTAAAAAAAATATTTTTATTGTGGACATGCCCTTCAAATCATTGCAATAATTACAGTTAAATGTAATTAAAACTGTGCCATGCTACCCATAAATCATTCCATGAATCAGTGAGCTGGTACTAATTGGTGGCAGCAGTGCTGGTTATACCATTTATTCTCCCTGTTTTCTCTGTATATTTGTTCTCTGTATTAAGATATGGAGGCTGCTACTGAAAGTATTGATTTAAATTCTCCTGTCCTTGTACCTGCAGATGAAATATCCCAATTAGACTCAGTAGCTCTACCAGGCCCAATTGCCAATTTTTTTTTTAAACCTAATCCATTTGATGGGGTAACTAGGGAGTAGACTGATTTGGCTAGAAAAATATTAATTAGCAGCCACTATTAATGGTTGGGATGAAGGTGCTCGATTGCAAGTCATTAGCCTTTTGCTTAGTGGTAAAGCCAGACAGGTATACCAAGGATTTAATACTGAAATAAAAAGCAAGTTTTTTAACCAGATCTATATGAAAAATGATAAAAAGGATAATACTTTGCATGTCCCCGTCCATTTCTCTAGGTAACCTGGGAATCAGAAATATTTATTTATGTGTTAGATTATTAGGGCAATGCTATTATAATAACATGAGACTGTGAGGTACCTTCTGTTATAAGAAAGCTCTATTTAATTTTATACTCTGTGGGGAGCTTTTAGCTCCTTTAACTCCACCTCACCTTAACCTTTAAAGCTAATCAGTATTTTGTGCTCCTGAGTTCTAAGCTGTAAATCTGGAACTTCTGTGAACATAGCATGTTAATCTGGATCCCGTTTAGAGTTACAGGTCACCCAAAGGTGCTGTTTAGTAGAGATGTCTGAAACTACATAGTTTCGTTCCTTTTTTGGATTCCCGGATCTCGGAAAAATCACGAAGATCCGAAAACTGAACGAATTTTCGAAGATTTTCAAATGTACAGAGCTATTTTCGATAATTTTAGAAAATATCTTCGAATGTTCGAAAATCCTCGGAAATACTATCGGAGATCACTTTCGAGTTTCCGATCGTATTTTCGAAGATTTGATTTTCAAAAATACGATCGGAAACTCGAAAGTGGTAGCAGATCACTTGCATATTCGAGCTCTTGGGTAGGAAAGCGCGAAAAAGTGCTTTATTCTAGGATGTTTGAAAACAAAATTTTCCAGCATTCTGTGCAGGCACAGCGTGAAAAGTGTGAAAAGTTCAACACGCATGCTTAATATCATTAGTCTGTATTGCATCTGTATGCATTCATTAGCCAATAAACATAAATGAGAAACTGCTAACAGAGAATGCTGGGAGTTGTAATTTTCAAACATTTAAAAGGTCACTGAGAAATACGTGTTTATATGTTAGATTATTAAGGCAATACTATACTATAATAACATGAGGCTGTGAGGTACCTTCTGTTGTAAGAAGGCTCTATTTTATTTCACATTGTGGCAGGATTGCCTGGGTATATTCTCAGACCTGCAGGTTTATCCTATTCGGTTTCACTGGATGCTGGTGGCTGTCTGAGTAACAGTTTAAAATATACCTGTGTAAAGATTCTATATCCACTGTATCCACACATAGCAAAACATACACACACACAATTTCTACTGTGCACCAACGGGCACACATTTGCGTTTTATAAACATGGCTTTCAAGTTGGCCTTCTGGTTTAACTAGCCATGATTGTGTATTATGCTACTACATAGAACAAGTACAATAATTTTCTTTCCCTCATGCACAGTGTTTTGCATGGGATGACACTTTTTTATGGATTTAACATATTAAAGCACAAGGCCACAGGCTGAATGATTTTGTATAGGTCACAGAACTCTAGAACTTCTAACATCCTTATAATTTATAGTAGGGGGTACATTATTCACTATAATCTGTAACAGAATCAAATCAAGGTTAAATTAGATTCAATTTGGAATTTTGGTTCCACAGAATTTTGACACATTCCACTGAACTGGAAATCTGAATCAAACCAAATTTTAGCAGATTTTCAACTTTTCAACACAGATTTTTATCTTTTTGCACCACATTTTGATTAAATACCACAAAGTTCCTCCCTTCAAACTTCTTTTCTAGTTCTACTGGATCCACAAATTTTCGAAACCCACAGTTCCACCACAAAGCCTGGTTTGGTTGAAACTGTGACTTAATGTGATTTTTTTACAAAGATGAGTAGAAAATTTGTCATAAATAAACATCAGTGGTAAAATGTGGCACTATGGTTTGTATGATGTGGAAGATGTGGCACTAATTTTGTGGGCCATGTTGCCTACATATTATTAAATTATTATTAAATATTTTTGAAAATGATGTGAAGCATTAAAAATCCCCACATATAAATTACATTACGTAGTCACAAATCTATGGAACTGTCTTTCATTGAAAGGGTGATGGCAGGTCCATTGGATAGTCTTAAAACCAAAGAAAGTTGCATGTTACTGGTATTGATACATAAAGTAGAGTTGATCTAGGGAAATTTTGATTGCCACTTGGAGTCAGGAAGGAATTTTTTCCTCCTGATAATTCTCGTGGGTTTTTTTTTTTTTTGCCTTCCTCTGGATCAACAGGGAAGCAGGAAATGTGGGTATTGCTGAGTAGGTTGGACTGGATGGATGTATGTCTTCAACCTCAAATACTATACTAGAGATTGTCCGAACTTCTTGAAGTTCAGCTTCCTAATGAACTTCAGTTTCCTAATGATCCGGCTATTGTCGGGTTTCCGCATGCTACATTCGAGAGTTATCGCCAATTCAAGGGTTACTGAACGATACATTCGAGGGTTACCTAAAATCTAACTATACATTTGAGGTTTACTGAAATTGAAATTTTTTTTTGAGGGTTATCGAACGATATATTCGAGGTTTATTGCAGAAACACTACATTGGAGGGTTATCCCTGAAAACCCAAACTTTTTTGTAGATTGGGAACTTCTAGTTTGTCCGAACTGTTATAGTTTGGGTTTGGTTCTAAGTCCATCTCTATAATATACTATACAATGGGCTATGGCAAACACTTACAAACATAAATATGTATTTATTAAGCATCCTAGATTTTTAATAATGAACTCTACTTGCAGTCACAGCCTTACACCACAGAAAAATATCCAGTCATAAACATAGACCACAAAACACTAGTAGTGCTACAATTCTCTTACAAAGAATGAGAAAAGGGTCCTTAAAAGTGTAAAAAAAGAAAATGCAAAAAACCATTAGGGGGTTACATATGAGGATCCCAGGGTCAATGTAAATCACATGGCAAGGATGCAAAAACCTCCTTGGTTCCTTTCTGCTGGTTTTCATGCCATTTTGAAAGTTAAAAACAAACCGGGAAATTCAATAAAAGTTCTTATCGTTTAAAATGGTGCTAATTTTGCCCCAACCAGATGTTAGCTTTCAAATGTTAAATAAGATCTGATTGTTTTTTTATTGAATCTCCCTGAAAATTCTGTGACACAGCTGTAAAATTCTGAGATTGAATGTGTTTTCAACGACTGAAATTTCTGTAGTTCATCATCAAAATTTCATGTGAGTAGGATTTGTCCTTCAATCAGAAAATTAGAAAGGCCACAGAGAGAGCAAACGCATTTTTAAGAGGAATAGACAAATTAAAGATTACCCAAGTTGTGTTTGTTTTCCCTGGAAAATAGACATTTGCAAGGGGATATGAAAACATTTTACAAATCTTTTAGATATAGTTCTTGAAGATGTTTTGCTAGTCATCCGACTGTCTTTCTCAATTGAGAATAACTTGTACAAGAATCTGTTGGCAATTATGTATCCTGGAAAGTCCTAATTAACATATCACAGCCTGGTGTTAGAGACCTTCTGAATGCAAGGCGTGATTGCATTGTGGTGCATTGCAAAGAGGTTTTATTTGAACTGCCCATGGTAAGGTGTCACCCTTGAGAAAGCCAGTCAGATGACTAGGGAAAGATCTTCAAGAACTAAATGTCCACCCCTTTTTATAACTTCTTTCTGTAGTGTAGGGCTCCCTCCCCCAACCCCAAATGCCATATTAGTTTCACACAAAACACCCCCGATCTGTACTTACATCACCTTTTTACCCCGTTGATGTGTCACGAACCTCTGCTTGCATCAAACTGCAAGCAGGGGTCCGGACCGGCAGCCGCGTCCGTGATTGGCTGAGAGGCAGACAATCACGGAGGTGGCTTCCGATTGAGCAGATCAACAGGGGAAAGAGGTGATGTAAGTACAGATTGGGGGTGTTTTGTGTGAAACTAATATGGCGTTTGGGGTTGTGGGAGGGAGCCCTACACTACAGAAAAGGGGTTTTGTGCTAAGGGGGAGGGAGAGAGAAACGGGAGGAAGAGGGAGGGGGAAGAGGTCTGTACTGAGCATGACAAAATTCTCCCGGAGGAAAGACAGGAGGCAGAGTCCTATATGGACTCTGCAGCGCTCCTGGTGGGCAGTTTTTTGGACTTTAGGGGGGGATTACTGGACAACCATTTGGAGCTGGGATGTGAGGTAAGGATTTTTCTACACTACATAGTGGGGCCAGTAGTGGGTTAAATTGTAGTTTGGGGGTGGACATGCCCTTTAAGTCGACCATTTTTGAGTTTTTGATCGTATTTTCAAGGATTTTCGAATGTTTGATGCTATTTACAAAAATTATTGAAAATAGCTCTGTACATTCGAAAATGCGCCCCAATCTACAGCCGCTGTCTTCACCTATAGACAAGCCCTCGATCATCAGGAGACTTGTTGCGCCTTGCTGTACACACCCCCAGGTCTTGGAGCGCAAAGTATATATGCTGAGGCCAGGTATACTCTGGATAACCGGAACACCAATGGAGCTGAACAGGGACTGGAAGACAAGAAAAGACAATAATACAAGGATAACTATGAACGAAGAGAAGAACAATGATAATATGACAAGACAAGAACAAGACTTGGCAACTTAGAACTATATATGGCTACTTGAACTAATAGCAGGGACCACTAGCTTGGCTATACCAAAACTATAACAGGAAAGGGCTAATTGACTGGACAAGGTTTTAATAAGGCAGAGAAACCAATGGGGAATGGAAAGACTAGAGTCTGATGCAGGGTTGGCTAAGAGGGCAAGTTTGAATCTGATTGGATCTCCTCCGCCCTTCCAAGTGTCTGCAGGAACGGAGGAAATAAGAAGAGGTGCCCGTCCGCACGGCTCCAGAAGGAGAGGCACAGGCACGAGGAAGCGCGTGTGAACCCGACACCAGGTGATTATGTCGGAGGAAGAGGACGCCGGGGTGACGCCCGAAGATTCTTGAAGCCGGCAGAGAGGCCCACCACAGGAACACAAGACAGGTAAGTGCCGCGACCTGACAGGTGCTACATAAAGATTTGGTCAACCGGAAGAAGTTAACAGTAGTAAAGGATCATGGGAGGGCTAACAGTAATTTCTATTGCATACAATTTTAGATACCAGTACATTATGTTTCTCATTACACAGAGAATCACATAAATATAACTTATTAGAGTTTAAGTTTTCTTAAAGATAAAAAACTAAAATTGTGTTTTTTTTAAATGTGTAAAAAATTTGATACTGAATTTCCTGTTATTTAGAGCTATCTCTTTAAATTTGCATCACCATGTTTACTTTAATTTATAATGAGCATGATGGTAATTAAGACAGTTTTGTCTCCACAAATCTGCTTTGAGACCCTTTAAGTAACTCGTAGGTGTGCTACTTACAGCCCAAAAGTAATTCACCATCTGGAGATGCTTCCAATTACTTATTCTAAGCAAATGCAACTCAATTACAAAACCATGCTTATTAGAACCTAAATGAGCTGGAAAAAGAAAACAAATATAGCTTTATTCCCAATAGCTATAGCATAACCCATACAGTGGATGGCTGAAAACATTTACTATGAAGAATTTTTAACTTTCTTAAAGCCATTGTATTATCAGTCTTAAAAAAAACAAAAAACGGGGGTTTATTTATTAAGAGTTGCAAAAGTTTGCATATACTGTTCTACAGCAAACAATTAGATATTATGTGTTCTAACTGTAATAGATTAGGAAATCTGATTGGTGCTGCAAATTAAAAGCTTGGGCAAACTTTGCACCTCTTTTTGAAGGACAACTATATTGCAAAAATCAACTTTTTCAAAATGAAAAGCATTCCCACCTCCCAATATTGTTTTGTTTTGACCTACAGCACATACAGTTTTCATCTACCAGGTTATGGCCCTGGGCCATTCTATATTAAAGATAGTGCTGAAGCATTCAGGAAGACTATCAGAAGCAGTTTTCTTTCTTCCTCATAGAAAGGATACTGGGAGCAGACACACAATGAGATCCCTCCATGCGCACCCACGGCAGGCTGCTCTCCATGCTACAGGTATATGTAATAAAAGTTTCTTCTTTCAGATCCCCTACCTTTAGTCTTTTTCTCCTGCCCTCACCACAGCAAACACAGTCAAAAAAGCTTCCCCCACCTCACAAGTAAGGGTCTCT
Organism: Hymenochirus boettgeri; assembly: GCA_019447015.1. Taxonomy (NCBI): domain Eukaryota; kingdom Metazoa; phylum Chordata; class Amphibia; order Anura; family Pipidae; genus Hymenochirus; species Hymenochirus boettgeri. Next base: position 179,111,423 of record CM033471.1, read on the forward strand.
TAAACCTCTCCCCTTTACTTTACACAAGGGGTACCAAGCACCTCTTGTTTCCTTAAAGGGAATGTACATGGTAAATCAAAGTTCAATCCATTGTAAATCTGCACCTTTAAATCACTAACAAGGAGATTCAATAAATGTTATTATCATAAAAAATGGTGCTTAGTTTGCCCAAACCAATCAGATGTTAGTTTGCAAATGTTAAATAAGATCTGATTGGTCAGGGCAAAATTAGCACAATTTTTAACAATAAGAACATTTAGTGAAACTCCCTGTATGTTTCTTTTATTTTTTTTAAGACATTGGCAGGTCTTTCCCACTTTACTTACTGGTTCTCACTCCTCCACTGTAATCTCATTCAAACTATTATTCCTGCGAGACTTGTTGGAGGTGAATGTCACTCAGTCAGTTAGTCAGGACTGCCCTGCTAGCTGTACATTACACTTGTTCCTGTGAATTTCTTGCACACTTCAAATGAAGTGTTTTTCTTTTCCATGTGTCATTTTTCTTTTTTTTTTTGCAAGCATAAATTTTATGAGAGTGTAACATCTGAATATCTGAATTTTGTTTTCTGGGGGACATTGTGTGTCAATAATTACAGTAATTTTGATAGATTGCGGTACTTTTAAATGTTGGGGTTATTGTTGTGCAACATAGTCACTATTAAAGCTGAGGCCACACTGTTGCTTGTATGAGCATTACGGAAATGGACACGCAAGCACGCGCATTAAAAAATGAGCATTGCATGCGCTCAATTAACTTATCTCAGCGCACAGTCGAGCTCCTAGTGTGGCCAGTCTAACTGGCCAACACTAGTGTGCGATTTTTGACATGCGATCGGATTGCTTGTTAAAACGCACGTGTTTGGCCTACACCTAAGGGAATATTGCAAAATGTCCAAATTTTGGGGCAGATTATGTTTGGGCATAAACTCTAAAATATAATTTCATGTGAGTACTTTAAAGTGTGTCATATTATCATCCCCTTTAACAATAGGGTACAATATTTGTACATTTTTTGCATTATCCCCTTAATAGTGAGTATGTTGCACAACAATAAACGCTACAATGAAAAGTACTGCATTCAACCAAATTAGTTATTAACACATAACATTCATGCTTGCAAAAAAAGATGACACATAGGAAAGAAACACTTTTTTTCAAGTGTGCAAGAAGTTCAAAAGAACAAGTGTATTGTACAGCTTGCAGGGCAGTCCTGACTAACTGACCGAATGAGATTCATGTCCAACCAGTCTCACAGGAATAGTGGATTGAACGAAATTACAGTGGAGGAGCCAGGGGTAGCAAGTAAGCTTTGCTAAAGGGTTAGAGTAACATCTTGTGTAAAGGTATAGCTTTGCAATGGACTGAATTATGATTTATACTGCATACTCCCTTTAAGTGTTCAGAGGTTCCATTTTCCATTTTCTAAGCTACCTGTATACTGAAAAGTGCTGCCATCAGCCTGATCTGTCCAGCTGATATTGGACAAATCTTCCCTAAAAGTTTTATTGGCTGAGAGCTTCACACTATATTTACATCGTGACTCAGTTTTTTCCCCCCAGTACCTGCCATGCTTAACATCGGGAGCACAGTTGTTATCGGTCAAAATCTAGCCAATTGGAAAGCTCAACATTTAACAGTCTGGCTAGACATGGGGATAATGTAATGTCATTTAATGCAGGGAAGCTTGTTCCAGTGCACCAATGCACCAGACATTGTAATGTACTAAATTAAGCAAATTGTTCAGTCTTCACATGATTCACACAATTAACCAAGCAATTCCTCAAAATCTAAACAGGATACAATAGAAACAACATCAGCATCTGAACACGATTCAGAAGCTAATTCAGTCCAGAGGGACTCTGCATATTTCCAAGACTCTGTAGAATATATGATTAAAAAGATGAGGACTACATTAAAGATTTGATGTTTTCTATCAAGCCACAAGCTGCAGGTTTTTCCCCATGTTTATGGAGAAATCACAGTAAATCACAGGAATGGGATCTTCCAAACAAAATATTTCACTTTTACAACATTTTCAAACCATGTACACAATGTCACATGTCCTAAAGCAAAATAGTAATGGACAAAAAAAAATTGGGCACACCCCTTAAAGTAAAAACCTCCTTGAAAATCAAGGGAGTTCAAGTTCAATTTCAAAATTCATTATGATAGTCAAAAAGCAAGAAAAGAAACAAACATAATTAAAAACGCATCCCAAAACCTATAGCTCACAGCCTTTCTAAGATAAATGGAAATATAGCGGTATATTGCCAGGGAAAGCAAAATCATATATCACACAAGTATATATGTTCAGCCGCACCATAATAGTCCCACACCAACTCCCTGATAATCACAATGTATTATTGTATAATGCTACCCAATACTATCACCCTACATATCTCTTAAGGTAAAGGCACATAATCATAAATAATATAATTTCCTAACACAAATAAGGAACAAATAGTTAGAAACAATGTGGCAGACCACATCAAGGATACAACTGATTTTATTACCCGGATCAAAGGTATTATAATCCCTGAGGGTTCTGTAGTGGTAACGTGCAATGTAGAGTCTTTATATTCAAATATGTCCCATGGTGATGGCATTAGGGCAGTCAAATATTTTTTATACATGCAAGGTAACAAGCGACAACCACACTTTGTGATTAGGCTATTGAGGTTCATTTTGTATTACAATTTCTTTCTTTTTGATAGAAAGTACTATTTACAAGTGAGGGGCACAGCCATGGGTGCTAAGTGCGCTCCCTCTTACGCCAACCTGTTTTTGGGTTGGTGGGAGAGGGAGGTAGCACTTGGCAACCCTATGGCACCCTACATATTGATTTTGTCAACATGTGGGTTTGCTACATAGACAATTTTTTTGTGTGGAGCAGCCCCTTGGACCTTTTGAATGAGTACATTAGGAGACTAAATAACAATACAATTCCCTTAATACCTTTTTAACCCACAAGGTTTCTAGTACAGTTTGTGAATTTCTGGATGTTGTGGTTGAAAGAAAGAATGGTCACTTTATCACCAAGTTATATTTCAAACCTACGTCCAAAAATTCACTCTACATTTTGAGAGTGCCCACCCCCCTTACCTCTGGTCAAAGGTATCATCCCTATTGGACAATTTTTAAGGGTACGGCGTAATTGTATGGAATCAAGGGATTATTTGGAAACAGAGGATGACCTGGAAAACTGATTCAGGGAGAGTAAATACCCGCAGACCCTCTAAAAAGCATGTAGAAGGGGACTAAGAGGGGATTAATCAATTCAATCTGTTGGAATCTAGGGTTAGAACAAAGGACAATATGTTGACATATATTACCACATACAATTATCAGTGGCAAGAGTTAAAAAATATTGCCAAATAAAAGGGAGATTCTTAAAAGTGATCCTCTGCTGGCAGGGTTGATACACGATAGTCCTATGATGACAGCCCAAAGATGTAAAAACCTCTCTGATAGACTCTGTAGGAGCCACTTTAAAAGATATACCCAGAGTCTTGATAGGGGCTTCTCTCTGAAGGGTACCATTGCTTGTGGCAGTTGCAAATTGTTTTCCTTTATTAAGACAAGTAAAACCTTTCAGAATAGTTGTGATACTAGGAACATTACCATCAGGAGGTACTATAATTGCAACAGTTGTTTTGTGGTTTACCTGTTCATGCCCTTTTTTATTTGTGGGAAAAACTACCCAAAAATTTGTATGTATGTATAGTTTATTTATAAAGCGCCACTTGGGGATGGAGCGCTGTACAGTAATAAAGTCATACAAGGGGGATAAATACATTGCTCAGTTCATAAATATATAGATTATATAAATAGAAGTGCTAGAGCTTTGCGACAAGAGGAAAGGAGGTCCCTGCCCCATAGAGCTTACAATCTAGTTAGGTGGGTAACATACAGATACAATGGAGTGGGAATAAGTGCTGGAGTGAGACGTATGCAGTGCAAATAAAACAATCATAGACTGTGCTGGTTACCAGATAGGTAGGATGTAATGATGTAATGAGCGGGCAGGAACATATGGGGACACTAGAGAAGAAATATAAGAAGGAGCAGCAGAGCAAAGGGCTTTAAAATTTAGGAGAAGAATTTTGTATACAATTCACTGTGGAGCCAGGTTGTTTTCCGGTACAGAGGAGATTTGGGATCCTGGTTTTTAGAGAGCGAAACAATACGTGTTGCAGAGTTAGTATAGACTGAAGGGGAGACAGGTGTGAAGCAGGAAGATTGGTAAGTAGTAGATTGCAATAGTCCAGACCCGATAGGATGAGAGCATGCATAAGCATAGTGGTGGTAGAGAGAGAAAAAAAACCTGTGGATTTTGTCTATATTGCGAAGGAAAAAGCACCAAGTTTTCGCAACATAGTTAATGTGGTTAGGAGAGAGAGGAGTCAATAATTACCCCTAGGCAGCTTGCCAATTAGATAGGGAAAATGTGGGTATTGTCAACAGAGATGAAGAAAGATGGGACAGGACCAGGTTTAGGTGGAAAAACGATCAGTTCAGTTTTAGTAAGATTTAATTTGAGGTAGCGTTGAGACATCCAGGAGGAGATGGCAAGGAGGCAGTCGGAGAGACACATGATTGGATGTCAGGAGTTAGCGTAGGTGTGGACAAGTAGATTTGTGTATCGCCTGCATATAAATGATACTTGAAGCCAAAAGAGCTGATGATACCCCCAAGGAAATAGTGTAGAGAGAGAACAATTAGGGTCCAAGTACAGACCCCTGCAGTACCCCCACATTAAGAGGATCCGGAGAAGAGGTGTTGTTAGCATAAGATACAGAGTAAGTTCGGTCAGAGAGATAGGATAGAAACCAGGATGCCACTTTATTCCAGATGTCCAAAGAGTGAAGTATCTGTATTAGGAGTGAATGATCAACTTTGTCGAAAGCAGAGTATACGTCAAGGAGTATACAAATAAAAATTGAACATTGGCCTTTGCAACCTGCAGATCATTCACAAAATTACACAGAGCCGTCTCAGTAGAATGCACAGGACAGAATCCAGATTGCAAAGGATCCAATATTTTAAAGGAAAGATTGAGGTCACACTTCTCCAACATAATAAATGCACATAGGGATAAAGAACTAGATAAAAAAATCACAGGGGTGGAAGACCATTTCCTTACTAGACATAATGGCAGAGTGGATGCTTTAAAATGCCAGGTCATTGATGGGGTCAAAAGAAGGCTAAGAGGGGGTGATCCCTAATGATTTTCTGTTAAAATACTGTTTATCCTCATGGACTTAATAAAGACTGGGGATTTGACCCCTTCATCTAAGACTCTATATATACAGTATAAGTTTTTAGAGGGCTGATTTTGTATAGCTTTGAATGTTTTTCTTATCCTTTTTCCCTCTTCCCACACATGTGCCTTTTCTGTAACAAGTTCCACTGGAAGCATTATGCTCACTATCATGGCTGATGTATACTGCCTTCTCAGCATTTCTTCTGGGTATAAAGAATATTCTCCTTGGATCCTAGGCTTTGCTGTGAATATTTGACTATCTACCTTGGAGGACTTCTATCTTCCAAGTGCGTCTATCCTTTTTACTATACTTACCCGGAGACACGCGGGGTAGTGTGGATCTGTGTTTTTACCTCTGTTTACATACAACCCTGTGGAACATTTTGTTTCTTACCTTGATGGGACCATGCCTTTTAATTGTGTATGCTTCTGTGGTATATGTTATTTGATTTTTTCTCATAGGATGCATCAAGGTGTTTCATATGAATTCTTGACTCAGCACACTACCTAATATTGATGTTTGGGAGTGTGGCTTTGCTCCGTTACTGATGTGGGCTGGATAGATGAGGCCCGCCTTTCTTACATCACACATACTTACCATGCATGTCCGAGGGATACATGGAATTTACTTCTGCCCTTAACATGCTTGGACGGCTGCCCAGAAGTAAGTGATAGTGCATGCGACATACCAAGATGCTAGTTCACTGTAATGTTTGGGAGGGTATTTAAAGGCAGGAAATTACGCAATAATTCTGCTGTTGACAAAGTTCTGGTAGATAACAGGCTTAGCTGTAGCAAACAATGCCAGGTAGCAACAGCTAGAGCTAGCAAGATATTGTCTTGTATAAAGAGGGGAATGGAATCAAGAGAGAAAAATATTATTCTCCCTCTTTACAAGGCACTGGTAAGGCCACATTTGGAATATGCGGTGCAGTTTTGGAATCCCATATACAAAAGGGACATCTTGGAAATTGAGGCAGTTCAGAGAAGGGCAACTAAATTAATAAGGGGAATGGAGGGGCTTGAATATGCAGGCAGATTAGACAAGTTAGGGCTGTTTACATTGGAGAAGCGGCGGTTGCGTGGGGACAGGATAACCTTATACAAATATATTAATGGCCCATACAGTGAACTCTCTGGTGCATTGTTCACTAATAGGTCATATCAGAGGACTCGTGGACATCCTTTAAGGTTGGAAGAAAAGAAGTTTCATCTTCAAGTTAGGAGAGGTTTCTTTACAGTGAGAACGGTGAAACTGTGGAACTGTCTTCCAGCAGAGGTGGTAATGGCAAGTTCATTGAATAACTTTAAAAAAGGCCTGGATAAGTTTCTAAAACTAAAAAATATTGAGAATTACTGGTATTAATGCATATAGATCTGGTTGATCCAGGGATACTTTCCGATTGCCGTTTGGAGTCAGGAAGGAATTTTTCCCCCCCTTTTTTAGCTGGGGTTTTTTGCCTTCCTCTGGATCAACTGTTAGGTAGGGTTAAAAAAAAAAAAAAAAAAAAGTGAATAGGTTGGACTTGATGGACGAATGTCTTTATTCAACCTTAATTACTATGTTACTATGTTACTATGTTACTAAGTGCAGGAATGGACGAAAAGCATCTAGCTACATTTTAATCTGCTCCCTCTCCATGCCTTCAGCCTACTGGTGTAGTATTATACTGTTGCTCACTTTGGACTTGGTCTGCCACATTGTTACCATTTGCTCCTTGTGCTACTAGTGCCCCTAACGTAAGATGTTTACTTGTCTTAGGAAAAGATATTATTTATGACTATGTGCCTTTACCTTAAGCGATATGTAGGGCGATAGTATTGGGTAGCATTATACATTAATACACCGTGATTACCAGGGAGTGGGTGTGGAACTTTTATGGTGCGCCTGAACATATATACTTGTGTGATATATGATTTTGCTCTACCTCCCCCTTCACGGCAATATACCGGTATATTTCCTTTTATCTTAGAAAGGCTGTGAGCTATGGGTCTTGGGATGTGTTTTTAATTATGTTTGTTTCTTTTCTTGCTCTTTGACTATCATAATGAATTTTGATATTGAACTTGAACTCCCTTGATTTTCAATAAAGGAGGGTTTTACTTTATATAACTTTAAGGGGTGTGCACGATTTCTTTTGTCCACTACTGTTTTGCTTTAGGATATGTGTATTAGATTGGTGGATGAGCACACTCTAGGTATTATTTAACTCATAGGAAAAAAAGAGTAGCTGAGGGTCGCACTCCAAATCATAAAGCAAATATTTATTATAAACCACACCTGAAGAAGGGGGTATACCCCCGTAACGTTGTGACGTGAATATGTGTGGTTTATAATAAATATTTGCTTTATGATTTGGAGTGCGACCCTCAGCTACTCTTTTTTTCCTGCGAAGCCACTGGTTCCTAAGGGAAGAACCTACAGAGGTGTCTGCACCCACAGTTGGGTAGAGTGCACCTCCACCATTGTTTATCCTGCTTGGATTATTTGACTCATACCATTAAGACTAGTGCCCTCATAAAATTCCTTTTTGATATTGTACACAATGTCACAACAGGATTGCGCAAATTGGGATTTCCCCTCTAAGGTTGGCACGTCATCAGCAATAGTAGCAAGGAAAACAGACTGGCAACAGATAAGGGGGTGGCTTTAAAAGATAACTGTTTTGTGTATAAAGTTTTCTTTAGTGAACTAAAGCCAAAATAGAAAGGCAGCTCCACAGACTCTATAACTGTCACTTAGTAAAACCATTTGTTTCTCACCTCTGATTACAGCCTATTAAGGTGGCCATACATATACCGGATATTACTTACCCAACCTAGCACTCACGCTACGTTCAATTGATCCTGCCCGTTCTTCTATACGACCAACATGCGTTCTCAAAATCCCATTCATTTTGCGATCGCATGTCAGTCGCATAGAAGAACAGAAGAGGCGGTTCCGGCAGGATTGATCGAATGTCGCGTGAGCGCTCGGTCGGGCAAGTAGTATAAGGTATATGTATGGCCACCTTTAGTGTAGAAATCATTTATAGAATATTTCCGAGTACTGGCAATCTATGATGTTACTGCTGGCTTCTAGTGTTGCCTCTTCCTGGTGGTCTAGGTACCAAACTCCTTCTGCACATGCTAACTAGCTACCTTGTGTATGTTTCCCACTCCCCTTACGCTAAGCTGCATGTAACAGTTGAAATCAGAGTCCCCACCTGCCAGTGTCTCCCAGCCAATCATCAGAGATAGCAGTGAATATTATTACCTGATTTTCTTGCTCAAACAGAGTGGGGGAAGGTGTTAACCCTTTTCCTATGTATTTAGGAAGCAACTTGTTAACCCTTTATATTTATGAGCATTTCTGCAAGAGACTGTCAGGCTCAACTCGTGCTAGCCGGTTCGCGCGACTTTAACTCCATATTAGTGTTGGATGCGAGGGGTTACGAGTAAATCCCTTACCGATATTGGCTCTAGGTAAATAAGCCTTTGTGGCTTTGTATGTGTTTATTTCTGCACTCTATCATTTATATTAGTGTGTATATTGCTCCAATGTACATTTAGTGCACAGCCACACTTCAACGTACCGGTACCTAAATCGCACAAACAATCACACCCCATTTACATGCGTTTGTGCTTTGTCCATTTTCATTCTGAAAATGTATGCGATTGCAAGATCAGAAGTTTTTGGTGCGTTGCTGTATACAACGGAAAAAATCGAATTGGAAAATCGCAATCATCTGAAAAACGTGCTTGTGTGGCCTAGCCCTTAGAGGTGTAATGCAAGCTGCATTGATTTCAGTTTAGCCACACAGCATGTATTTAATGATTGGAATTTAGCTTTGCAGCAGGTCAATTTCCTGAGGCTGTGGCCCCACTCAAGTACAAAGGAGGACGCATGTTCGCAATAATTTGCGATCGTGCTTGCTTCCGTGCATGGATGTTGCGCTTCCACAATTGGACCCTAGCAGAGCGTATGCAATACAGACCAAAAATGGCGATCACATGCACTCCAATAGCACACTGAAACGCATCGCAGTAGTGGGGCTGGTCCCATAGGCTATTACATGCCTGCACTCCCACTAGCACAATCGGATCCCAAACTGTAATCCAAAACGCGCTAGTATGAGTAGCCCTAAGAGTTTTAGTCTTTAAGGGAAAGGTGGCGACCCCAGTAGAATTGAACTGACCACTTTACTAGGTACACTTATAAAAACAAAACAGCTCAGAGCTGCAGGTGCAGCATATTGACTTGGAACATGGTCTTAGCACAGCTCTGTGCAATGCATTTTACAGGCCACTTTTGCCTTTATGACCCAAACACATATTAAATCTACATGTACAAGTACCATTTCATTAAATACAAACTGTATCAGCCTGCATCATGCTTCTAAAGAAAACACTAACAACCTTTTGTTGTGTAGATATTATCAGGCCTATGTAATAAAAGTTCTTAAATTTGGTTGGGGCAAAATTTGCATTATTTTTAATGATAAGAACTTTTAATACATAGGCCTGTATATGTGTTCAGGTCTTAAAGGCAAAGGTGGAAACCCTAGTTGGAAGAGGGTTTTTGTTTATGCAAAACTTCCCACAGGTAGCCCATCTGCTGCATTCATTTTATGTACCATGTTTGCATCCCTCTAACAGTGTCCCTTTAATTGGCATTCCCTCCAATAATTCCTATTAATATGTACATTTATAGAAACAACATGGCGCAGAGCTGCAAGTGGCATACCCTCCAACATTCCCCTTTAATACGTACACTTATAGAACATGGTGCAGTGCTGCAGATGGAGGATAATATAATGACCCTGATCTTACCACAGCTCTGTTCAATGCATTTCTCTGTGTAATGCATTTCTTAGCTTAGCTCTGTACTACAGTTTGTTGTTTTTATACAGACAGCTGAATTAAAAAAACACTCTTTCTACCCTCCAACTTTTCCTTTAATAAGGTACACTAATGAGAAATACATTGCACAGAGCTGTGCTAAAATCAGGTTCACTTCACTATCCTCCCCATACAGTTCTGCACCGTGTGGTTTCTATAAAAACACACTCTTCCTACCCTCCAACATTCCCCTTTAAGAAGCTACAGGGAGAGCTAGAGACCGTCACACTATGGGCCATATTTATAAAGGTGTGGTAATGCCTTCGTTAGCAATCGTTATGTTGAGCGTTAATTTATAATCGATATCAGAAATCTTGTAAATGTATGATAGCGAATGTAAATCTACGACCGCCCATAGAATATCATTATGGTAGTTTACAGCATGGTATACTACTGCCATGGTCGTACAGTAACGAAAACCTGTGGTATCACAAGTTTTTAAATATGGCCCTCTAAAACCTGAACAATTCATTGCAGGTGAAACATACAAAGACACAGGTCTGTAAGTGTGAATAGTGCAGGTATTGCAAAACATGCGGTCTACATGTTTCTGACCCACTTGTCCTTCCTCAAGTGCTTGAGTGGGTCTGAAACATGTAGCATGCATGTTTTGCAATAAACTTGCAATATTTACAGCTACAGACCTGTGTCTTTCTATGTTTCACCTGCAATTTATAGTTTATATATCGGATTTGGTTGAGTGAAAGCCGTAGGTGAGACATTATTTCAGATCCGGACACACTAGATACCCAGACCTATATACATCACACTACAACACTGCTACTAGGAAAGTGTTAATCAGCTGCACCACCAATTTGAATACTGATGATTTAATATGTTCCTACATCATAGGGGTTATGTGGTGGGAGTGGAAATCACACAGGTCCTGAAAATGTAATCAAGGTAAAAGTACTGGCAGGCAAGGGAAAATGTCTGCTTCAGATTTAGGGAACAAACAGAACCTAAAATGAGCTCATAGAGGTAAAGAAAAGGCCCCTGAGTGGAATGTTCCCTGCTGAGAAGGATGTTGAGGCAAGTACTTTCTAACTTAAACTTTTTTTGGGGGGGGGGAGGGTTAGTTCTCCTTTAAAAAAATCCTCCTGGCTTCAGCACTATATTTAATACATGAATAATCCAGGATTTACCTGGCAAATGAAAATTGATAGTGCTGTAGCTCCTCAATAGGGATGGCCGAAAATCTGTTCCACTCGGGGATTCACGGATTTTCGGAAAAATCCAAATATTCGAAAATCTGCAAACCTGCCAAAGTCAATGGGAAAATATTCTGGAAATTTCTGCCTAAAATAATGGTTTAAATAGTGGTAACTTACTGTAAATGGCTCTGGGACCTGGGAAATGGTCCAGGGAACAAGTCGTTGGGGAAAGAACAGCAAAAAAAAAGTAGTGCACGTGCATGCTACTTCCGGTAATAATAATCCTTGAATGTTTTAAATGAACGAGGATTCCTAAATGTGGCCATTTGAGGATTATCGAACGGCCGTAAGTCCCGTGGCTGGACGTTCAGGGGTCCCATGGCTCAACCTGCGGTCCTTCCCGGGTCCTTAGAAAGACCATTGTGGCCCTAGGGGCTTAAGGGGACCTGCAGCTTGAACCGGGACCCCCCTCCCCGGCACTTATAAGTGCCTTTGTGGCCCTTGGAAGGGCCCTTGTGGCACTGACAAGTGCTTTTGTTGGGGGTCCTGCAGCTCGAAACTAGGATCCCCATTAGCTCTTAGAAGAACCCTTGGAGTGATGTTGATTTCACCAGCGCACGGCAGTGACATGACCCGGTGTCGGCAACATCAGGGGAGTTGGTGTCATCAGCTGGGAAGAAAGAAGACATGCCCCCAAGGGTTCTAAGAGCCAATAGGGGTCCTGATTTTGACCTGCAGGACCCCCAACAAAAGGCATTTGTCAGTGCCTCAAGGGCACTTATAAGGACCACTTAAGCCCCAAAAGGCACTTGTTAGTGCCACAAGGGCCCTTACAAGGGCCACAAGGGTACTGACTCGAGCTGTGGGACCGCTTAGGTCCCAAAGGGCCAGAATGGTCCTTCTAAGGACCCGGGAGGGGGTCCCGGGTGGAGCCGCAGGACCCTTGAACATCCAGCCGCGGGACTTTGTTGTTTGCCAATCCTCGGCCATTGGAGGATTGCTGAACGGCAGAAAATCCTAGAACGTTTTGAGGATTTTTGAAAATTTATAAACGGAGTTCCGAATGTCATTTGGGGGGTGGACATACCCTTTAACTCAAAAAAGCATGATATTGATGAAAGTCTAATTGTTACAGCATAGAGAAATACATTTATATTTTATAATCTAATAAAGAATAATAATAATTTTTCAGTTGGAATGCATGAAAAAATTTGGGGGCAGATTTATAAACAAGTATATAAACAAGTATATAAAGACAATGGAGTAGTGTCTTTCTAAAATGTCCAAAATATATATCTCATTGGAAAAGATTTTATAGAACTCCTAAATTATTACACCAATGGTTTCCTAATAACTCACATTTATGTTGGAAAGGATGTAGAAATAAAGCTTCATTAATGCACATAGGATGGTCTTAAATAAAAAATATGCAGGGTTAATACTGGAATTGCACCTGGTGGTAAATCCCAAAAGGGCGTTTACCCCAGCGCCACTTTAAGATCAGCAGTTAGCTGATCTTAAATTGTGGACTTAAAAGTGTATTTTGTGAAACTGGTGCAGCCAGTGCAATTATGGAGTTAAACTTGCGCTAACCTATCCAATATCGGTTAGCACGAGTTTAACCCCTATTTTTAGCACAGCGCATGTGGGTAAATCAGGTCCCTTATCGTTTAAAATGTTGCTAATTTTGCCAAAACCAATCAGATGTTAGCTTTCAAATGTTAAATAATTTTAAACAATAAGAGCTTTTATTTAATCTCCCTGATGGTATATTCTACTTTCTCAGTTCCTTATGTGGTTTTAATATACTAATGTCACCTTTTTTAGTTCTTCTTAAAATAAAGTTCTCACACAATTCAACAATTCACCCTTAAAATATAAGTACAATAATGTACCATGTTTTTACTGTGACCAAAATCTTTATTACGAAGTATCAGAACACCACAAAATGACCTTCTCTATTAGAAATATATATGGTCTCTCTCTAAACATGTTTTATGAAAAAACTTTAGCGATTTATCAAGGCAAATTCAATATATTTGATTTTCAATGAAATGATAAGAAATCAATGAGATATATATATATATATATAATATAGACATCCTCCTTTAATATATTACTTTAACATTATACTTTCCTCACAAACTGTTTCATAAGATAGAAATATATCATTGTTTTGTTTTATTTATTAAGTATTCTTTTACAATATTTTCACATGTGTAAATGTTATGTAACCATGACACCGGGAAATGTATGAGAAATATCCCTGATAAACGTATTATGTCATGACTAAACAATAAAAAGTTATGGTATTAAAAAACAAAAATGCTTGGAGATCCAGTAGATAAAAGGTGGCTAGATAAACAAAAAGATGAAAATATTTTTTTCATTACTTTTTGTAAGCAGGGTCCACTCAATAATTATCCATTAGGACAAGGCCCAACTACAACACACATGAAAATGCAATGCGATTTTCCATGTTTTAAAAATGCTTTGGAAACCATTTTTGTGCGTTATAATGCGTTCTGATTGCACTACAGTGCATTGATATGCGTTATCGTGTGTCCTGCGTTTTTGAACTTGTACTGCATTTTTATGCTTTTTGGTGTCTTTTCCTGTTGATGTCACTTCTTTGGGAGTATATCCTGTTTGTTTCTGGTCAGACAGATTACGTTTGTTCAAGATGATGTTTGAATTTTTGATCTTGCAGCTTTTGATAGCTGCTGTCTGCCGTAGGAGAGAAAACAGGAGATAACGGGTCCATCCCTTATTGCAGGGGAGAGGAGAAGGGGGAATTTTGGATGCTGTATTCTGACCTCAGAGAACTTCCTGTGAAGTTTCAGTCCTATACTTGAATGTCCATAGAAAGGTAGATGTTTTTCTCCCCAAACCCCTTCCACAAAAGGTATTGCAGAATGCTTGTTTTTTGTATTGATATACAAATTAATCCCCAAACTTCTTTTCCCCCTACCTCTTATGTTTTTAACTAGTTTTGATGATCTATAGGACATTATGAATGATGTTTTAAAACAGGAGGATACTACTTTCCGAAGTATTACATCTATTAAAAGGCAGAAATTAGTAGGTCTTTGGATTCTCCTTGATGTATTTCCTGGTAGGCCCCAACACCCCCCATCCCCAGCATGACACAAATGAGGGAGAGGAATCAAAATATTTGCACCTGTGATACCAGGTAAAATTAGCTGGCCCACTTCCAATTGCTCCAACCAGGCAGTTAGCTTGAATATCACAACAATATAAAGAATGGAAGGGGGATCCCAACAGTACTGTGACTGCAAAAACTTTTTATTGAGACATGTTTCGGACTTTCAAGAGTCCTTTTTCAAGCAATAACAAATTGAATGTGAAGCATACATTTATAACCCAACCCCCTAATCCAATTAGTGAGCACATAACCAATTAGTGAGAAGATTCAAAGACTGTTCAGTGATGTCACTGTAATCCATAAAACAATCCAATATCGTGAGATCCAGGTAGATCCATCCATTTGCTGGTAGCTAGCTTTCTTTTAAAAGCCATGTAGTGGTAATGCGTTTCTAAAACAATATTAAAAAACATGTAGTGGTAATCTAATTCTGAAACAATAATGTTGTAACAAAGTGCAAGTGCTTATCTTGTTGTATAAAACTGTGAACGTAATAAATAATTCTTCCATACAAATATTAAAACACCAGTATAAAGTGAGTATAAAATACATATATAATAGGGGACAAATGTCTATCAAGAATATACAGAAATAAACTAAGAATTCACACCAATAAAATTGATAATACTGTAATATTTTAGGTAACTAATACATTTTGTAGCACTTATTGTAACAGTTTTTGTAAATAGTGGAAACTTATATTTTTAAAGAAACAGATGTTGCCATATTGTGAAGTCTATTATGGAGCATAAGAAAATAATAGTAACATATATTCAGACTACGTCTGACAGTTTTATAAGACAGGTTTGATGGAACAGGAATCTTTCAGGCCAGCGGGTTGCATACTGTTTAATTTCTTTATCCAGAGCCATTCATGTTGCAGCAGTTTCCGTCTGATGTTCCCACCTCTCTGGGATAGTTGCACCTGCGCTAATATACACCATTTAAGTTGTGTGGCCTGGTGTTTTTCTTCATAAAAGTGTCTCGCTACAGAAGTGTCACTATGTGTATTTGGTTTGAAGCTGCGTATGTTACCTTTGTGTTCCTGTATACGCAACTTCACCGCTCTGCTTGTTTGCCCTACATAAACTTTGCCACATGGGCATTTAAGCTGATAAATTACATAAAGTGTGTGACATGTAGAAGTGTGCGATATCTTGATGTAGTGGCCCTTTGTAGGATGGCATATATCTGTGCATTTAATGATTGAGTTGCAGCAATTGCAGCTTAAGCATGAAAAGTGCCTCTGTGCTTAGTATCTGCATGTGCTTTTCTATGTGCAGATAAATCAGAGAGACACAACTTGTCCCGTGTACTTGTTCTACATTTATATTAAATGGTAGAGAGGCTGGGAGGGGGTTGCAAAGTGTCGAAGGAGATGTTATTTTCCTTGATTTCTTGCTACTGGCCACTCTTTTCATTCTGTACACCTGGATTTCAGGATGAGGAGAGCCACTATTCAAAGAATTGTGCCAGAGACATGCAGACTGTTGTAGCAGAAATTTCAGTCTCAATTTATGCCATTCCCGAATCACGTGAAATGGGAGGAGATCAGTGTTCAGTTCTGGGAGAAGAACAACTTCCCAAATTGTGTAGGTGAAATCGATGGAAAGCACATTCGCTTTGTGATGCCACCCTTCAATGGCAGCAGGTACTTTAACTATAAAAAGTACTTTTCTATTGTGCTTATGGCAATTGTGGATGCAGACTATCAATTCACCTACATAGATGTGGTGAAGCTGTAGTGACTCTGGTATATTCCAGCACTGCTTATTTGGTATAAAAGGGACAACTGGACCTACCACCTCCAAAAACAGGGCCTGGAACAGAACACCGACCCTTCCTATATGTATTTGTGGCAGATAGGGGATATGGATTGTCAGAGAAAGTGATGAGACCTTTTGCTCAAAGGTCTTTAAATTATCAGAGGCGAATATTTAACTACCGATTGAGTATGGATGGTAGTTGAGTGCTCCTTTGGAATACTTGCCAATAAATGGAGAGTGCTACACTCCTCCACACAGATGAAACCATTGCTATTGCAGTAGTCAAAGCTGCTGGTGTTTTGGGTTTTACATAAATACCTAAGGGGCAAAGAAGGGGTAATTGTCCCTAAATCCATAGAGCAGTCACTACATAATATGGACACTTGTATGCCCTGTGGAGAAGTGAGTGTCTTTACTTTAAGGAATAAATTGACTATTTTATGTTCTCTGAAAGTTCAGTGTCATGGCAAACCCAATATATTTGATTATTTTTTCCCAGTTACCAGTTTTTAATTGTATATTTTGCAAATTCCTTGTTGAAATGTTTACTTTTATTTTGTTGTGTTCTTTGAAAATAAAGAGATATTTCTTTAAAAGCAAAACTTTTTATTGACTGCAAAAAAAAAAAGAATTCCTGTGCATCAGTTGAGCACAAGGTATTTCAGGTGAGAAATTTCAAGTGAGCAAAACCTGATTTCAAAACAAACATGACTATGTTATCATTCTTCTACAGTTGGCACTTTTTTTAATTGCAAAATTGGGCATTCCAGGTAAACATATTTTACAAACTTACAGGGAGATTCAATAAAAGTTCTTATCGTTTAAAATGGTGCTAATTTTGCCCCAACCAATCAGAACTTATTTAACATTTGAAAGCTAACATCTGATTGGTTGGGGCAAAATTAGCACCATTTTAAACGATAAGTCCTTTTATTGAATAACCCTGTTAGTTAACTGTTTCTTATGTGAACAATAAAACTGTCATGGCACATACACATATCTGGCAACAGAAGAGGCACATAAACAAAATTCCACTTTTTAATAAGTGCAAATGCTATAACATATAAACTTCTGTATCATTGTACAAGTAGTTATTGAACTATTCAGAGTCCCTGTATCCTCTGGAAACATTTTCTCTGAAATGCCTGGAGAGGGAGAACGTACAGATATTGATGATTGAGCACTTGTGTGCTCTGGGGATAACAGTTCCACATAAGACATCGGACTTGAAGAAATAGTTGAAGAAATTTCAGAGGTGGGGTTGGAAAGTGGTGAATGAGATGGATTTTGCCACTGTTGTTGGATATTCTGAAAGGATGACTTCTGTATGAGAGGTTGACTCTGTGGATATGACTGAGAAGATGGTACTTGATAAGAATGAAATTGTGGGAAGAACTGTGAACTTTCACAAGGCAGGTGCAGTTCCTGTGTGGCAGGGTAGAAATGTGGTTGTGGTGGTCTTTGGGTGGAATGTTGCATTGATCCATGATACATTGCTGTTGGTGTCTGTGGCCTTGACTGAATAGAGGATATGCATAGCCTGTTCTGTGGTGGTTGATGATACCATCTTGACTGCATTGGTGCTTTTTGTTGAGGATGATTGAAGGCATTGTTGGTACATGTGGTCTTGTATGACCCATTCATAGAGCAGAAGGTAATATTGGGTACTAACAGTACAAGAGGAAGAATGCATTGTTTGCTGAGGTGGGGATACATACTCTGGTGATGGCAATGAATCATGCTCTGCTGATATTGTTGAAATAATTCATGCTCTGGTGATTTCTGTATAATTGACACAGAAGGCATGTGTGATCTAATGGCCTCTATCACAGCAAATGTAAGTGATAACCACTTCTCATCCTGTACTTTATCATGTAGTGGAACCAAACTCATGGCAAATATGTGAGATATTTGTGAGTCAACCACTTTGTAAAGATCTTTTATTTTCATTTCCTTTCTTTGTTTTGTTTCTTTGTATCTCTAGGACAGTCTTCACACCATGTATCGTTAAAATCAATGGGTCTTCCTTTTTTTTGCCTTTGTGCCCTCCACCCTGGATGATCTCAAAGAGGCTGAAAAATTTGAAGATGAAAGGATCTCTAGCATGGTCTTTGCTAGAAGCAGGTGTTAATGGAGCAGCAGCTGAAGAATCAAGGGGGATCTGCACCAAAAGATGTGTCTGGGTCCAGATTTTCTGAATCAAGAATGGAATCCTCTTCTGGGACATCCTCCACAACAATATTATTCTCAGACCTATGGAACAGAAACAATATAAATATGCATGTTGGAAAACTAATGTTCTTTCTATAAAACTGGTAATTATTAAACTTAAGCTTGGTACACACAGTAACGATAAAGCCCCGATACCGTTGGATCCGACGGTATCGGGGCATTATCGTTATGTGTGTACGTTCGTTTCCCGAACGAGCGTGCGGCCGCCAAACGATTGGGTTGGCAGAAAGCTCGTTCGGGAAAGGCCGAAAATTTCCATCGGTCGCGCTAGACTCCCTATAGAGGAGTCTAGCGTGGCCGATGGAAACACACAGTCCCGAGCGTTCTCCCTATGATGTTCATAGGGAGAACGCTTGGTACTGTGTGTATGCAGATCTTTGAAAGATGGCAGACAGGATCTTGCAGATCCTGTCTGTCATCTTTCAGAAATCTGTACTGTGTGTACCCAGCTTTACTCAGCAAGTTCCATCACTGGTCTCAAGAAGTCTAAGTAGCATATCTATAACAAACCTTTCTGCTGATGTCAGAGCCACTGCATGTGTCCTCTTTCTTTGCATTGAGATAAAATAGTTGTCTTTCACAGGCATCCAGCGTTTCTTTATATCTTCAACTATAAAAAGAAAAACATTTCTATATATATAGGATCCGATTTACCCGGACTCGCGAGGCAATTACATGGAGGTAAAGTCACGCTAACCAGTTCGCTACCATATTAAGTCCATATTAGCGCCGGTTACGCAAAAATCACCCGCACAGTGTCCTACACTACAACAGAAACTTATGCTACTCAATTAAATTGTCATACTACTGACATCATGAATGTTTGGTTATTTTTATTAATAAATTGCCTACTATAATGATTATATAAGTATATTGAACAATTAATAAATAAATATATATCTATTTACCTTGCCTTTTTGCTTGTCTGTCATTGTAGCCCAGACATCTTCAAATAATTTACTTGCAATATTCTTCCAAATCTGCTTGGTCCAATGAACATCTTTATATCTGCTATTGCCCTTGTCATGTAGCTCTGCATGGTGTTGCACCTTTGCAATAAGGTCCTCTTTTGCAATTCCAGCCATGGTGGATTAGGCCCAAAGTCAGCAACTCCCGTCTGCAGCAACAACTGCCCTACTGCCATTGTACAACCCCGACCCAATATGCACTGTAAAACCCTGCACCCTGTATGTACCCACAGCCAGCAGTTTTTTTTTTACCCCACACTCTCCCTCCAAACACAGGACACAGAAATCCTTCTTGTCTCCCTCGCGCCAAATCTCGCCACAAAGGAAGTGTCATCCCAGGATGTAGCTGATATTCTTCAAAACAGCGCACAATACCGCTTGTGATGAATATGCGCTCTTACTGACTTGCAATCTATGTACATCCTTGCGATTATTGCAAAAACGCTCAAAAAAGAGTGATCGCATGTGATTTCAAAACACAAAATGCAGAGCATTAAATTGGGTATAGTGGTGCTTAGATCCCATGATTTACATTAGAAAGTGGCTACACTAGCAAAATGCAAGCAGAGAGGCAAACGCAATCGGATAACAAAACATTCATAAAAACCTATAGCGGGCCTAGCCCTAACTATCAGTAGGTTTCGCCAGTGTTCTCCCCAGCAACTTTATCCAGCCAGGTGGCATGAAAAAGTAGCCGGGTGGAGCAGGACAGCGAAATTTGATGGTGTTGAAAATGAAATGTGCACTATCATTATTAGTTAATTATTATTAATTATTTTGCAGTGCTTTTAAGGTTTGACATGCCCTTAATTAATAATGAATCCCACCCCACGAGTAGCCTGGACTATGGGACATTAACAACACTGATCTCTTACCACAGGGTTGGCAGAGTGAGCCCACACACTGAAGCAAATGAGTCACTCACACTTAGTTCATTCTGTGCACCCAATAACACAACAATAACACAACATGGCAGTGGAAGCACAGGAGACACATACAGAGTAAGTACTCTTTTTTGTGGCCTTGGGGGATCTTGCTAGTGTTAGTTTAATACATGATCTTGCAAGAGTCACAAAAAGGTCTTGACCAGGCAGTTTTAGTAGGAGTTTAGTCTGACCTTGGTGCCGGGCACACACCTATTAAACCTACATCTAAATTCTTTTTTAAATCACAGGTGTTCTCTTAAGAATTTTTTTCCATCTGGGAAGCATTAGAAAGTAGCTGGGTGGGTTATCCAGCTAATAGATGCTAGGGAGAACACTACTTCATAAAAGCCCTTTTCTTAGCATTGAACATTGTTGGTTTGCAGTAACCGTCATATTTATGAGACATTTAGTTAAATACAAATAGTTCAAACAAAATCTTATTCCCAGAAGCTGTAGTAATCATAGTAATCATATTCTGAGAATAATACACCACAGGAGTTTGTATTTCTATATTAGGCTCTGAACTGAAACATAAAGGAAACACAGGTCAACATTAAATGCAAGGAATAGATATGGATTCCCTAATCTTTAAAACATATTTTATCTGTAGAAGACCTTTGCCAAAAGACAGGTTGGAGACAGAAGAGCAAGTCAGTAATTTACTGTTATTAAAAATGCATACTATATGCAATTAAAACTTGCCTTAAAGGCAACAACAGCCTCATTTATTATAAGTAAGATAAATGAAGCATAGATTTGTTGCACAGAATTGCTGACATTTATATGGTGAGATTGGACTTTAGCAGTTCGCTCTCTGAGATTAGAAGACGATCTGGACAGAGGTAGACCTGGACAAGGGTAGGGGGGCACCTGATGGGAAAGTCAATGGCCTAGTGTCTGCTTTTATTACTAAACTGATTTATCAGCAAATTAGTTCATATCTGTCTTGTTTATATAAAAGCTTTAGTAGGGATTGTCCTTTGAATTAATAATACACAGATTTGTACATGCAAATATTTATCTTATATAGTAACGCATGACTGTAAATATGCACGGACGTGGACGCATTTGCTCGAGTGCTGCGTCACAATATGGGAGGGATGGAGGAGGTGTGCACGAGGGGTTTGCTAATTAAAAATAAATCATATAACAAAAGGTAAAACAAATTACAATAAGGTAACAATTAATTGTAAATTTGAGACATTGATGATGAAAATCACTTTCCTTAAGGAACCTCAAACAAAGTTTTAAGGGCACCTATAGTGGGAAAATGAACTTTTTTTTCTTTCTTTCCATGTTTACTATAATTCCCCACAACCCCCAGAGTGTCATCACTTTGTTCAGATTCCCTCTCTGTCCTGAGATACACCAGTTAGAAGAATACCTGATTGCATTCCTGTACTCCTACTTGGACTGTCAATCAAATCACTGTGACGTGATCCCCCCTCCCTGCTCTGTAATAAACATAGAGATAAGAGCATTAGCAGGGGGAGAGAGGTAGCTTTGATGGTAGATATAAGGCTGCACTTGCCCCCCCTTCTTAATAGCTTTCACTGATTGAAGATGGATCACAAAGTGAGAGATTGTTAACTGTACTGTTCTCCTTCTTCTTCCGTGTCTCCAGGACAGCTTGCTTTCTATTGGCCACTGTGCATGGGTGTGTTTTTCAGTATGTTGAACTTTTAACTCCTACTGCACATGATAAGCTTGTCGGTTAGCCGGAGTTGAGACATGAAGGAGGTAACAGAGGGAAGGGGGAAGGGGGGAGTGCTGCACAGAGATCTGACACCATGAATAAACAAAGTCACTGACAGATATAGGATTAAGGCAGCACAGAGTACATGAATTTAACTTTGCAAAGGGGCAATGTGTTTTTTTCACTATAGATGCCCTTTAATTATACTGTTTACCACCTTGATTTCTAGTTTATTCTAAAGGGTTAGTATCATAAAGGTTGTATGTGTATTTGGCTAGATACTTGCTCCATGCTTTCTACCAACCTTAAAGCATCACACTCAGGGAGATGTAATACTTACCTTCCACGCTCCTCTTCCTTCTGGGTTTTCGCAATGCAGTGCTGACCTAGGGGTGGATGCTATATTAGGCATTTTTGGGCTGAATTAGTGCAAAACCCATGCTAAGCAATGCACTGTTGGGTTAGCGTGGGCTTTTCCCTAATTTCATGCTGGCCGTGCCATTTCCAAAATGGAAATAGCGCAGCATAGCCTATTCAATCAATATTTTACCTGGGATGCAGTAAGTCTCGTGAAGTAGTTAAAAGCATTATGGGATCACGGTCAGGTAAGACGTACACTTTTTTTGCTCTAAGTAGCACAAAAACCTACGTTATTTGTATTGCATCGTGAACCGGTGCGGTTTATAGAGTTTATAGAAAACAACGCAGAGATTATGCTAAACCGATATTACATCAGGAAGTATGGGTTTAAATAGTGACATTGAGAAATAAAATTATTAAAGGCAAAAATTATCCTTTTTTATCATAAAGCATGATTCGCTTGAAGACAAAATATTTTATTTCACAAAAGTTTTATAAAGATTGTAGTAAGTTTCTAATAAATTTCCTATTCCTTATTGAAATGTTTATTTTTCTGCCTGCAATAAGTGCGACTATTGCTTTTTGTGGTAATAGGTGAAACATTCAGTGAAGTGAGTGCTTGGATTTTGTCTGTAATAGAGATATCTATTTAATCACCAGTGACACCTGCTGGCCATTTGTACTTATGTCAAATCCTATGTTAAAATGAGATGATATTTTGTTTATTTTTAAACTAACCCTGCAGATAGAAATAAAATTTACCCTTAGTCACAAACCCAATGTTCATTAGAAAATGGGAAAGCATTTGTGTGTCTCAGTATATTTCCCAAAAATGTTTAATTGTCAAGGAGATTTAATTGAAGAATTTATTGAAGAAACCATTACGACCCTTCTGTTTATATAGAATGACTTGTAGCATATGGTATGGCTAGACCACATTACAGTGCATTTATGTGAATAGGATTATAATGGTGTATGGGAACTGCCAACACAGAAAAGGGTGATGGGTTCCTGAATTTGCTGCAGGATAATTTTCTCTCGCAGGTGGTTGAAGTTCCTACTAGAAAAGTATATCTGTTGTATTCAATTAGATCAACTGGACTTGAAGTTTAGTTCTTGAAGACGTTTCACAAGTCATCCAACTGGCTTTCACAATGAATGAGAACCTTCCCAACCTACTAGAAATGGAACTCTGTTGGATATGTTAATATCTAACATTGAGGAGTGTATTAAAGATATAAAGGTAACTGGAGGTTTAGGGAATAGTGACCATGAAATAGTGTCGTTTAGTGTCTGTTATCAAAAGGAAAAGTGCACTGGGTTAACAAACACTTTTAATTTTAGGAATGCCAATTCTCCCAGGTTAAAAGTAGAGATGGGATCCGGGTTCGACACAAACCCGCATCCGACACGGAACCTCTCGGTTCCGAAATCCGAAAGATCCGTCCGAATCGGGACTTCGGAAGACATTTTCGATAATTTTCGAATTATGTTCAAGGCTATTTTTGAAAATAGCCTTGAACATTGGAAAATCTTTGAAAATACAATCGGAAACTCGAAAATGGTCTTTGGCCCTTAACGTGGCTGAAGGATTGACCTAACAGTGGCTAGTGAATTGAAAGGATGACTTAACAGTGCCTGGGCACTGTAGCGCTGACATATATATGTAGAATAGAGGGGAGTAATATATGTGCCAAACAAAGATTGGAAATATAAGTGCCCCAAACACAGACTGATAATTATAAGTGCCCCAAACACAGACTGGTAAATTAATTTTAAGTGCCCCACAGACTGGTAAATTAAATATAAGTGACAGACAGACAGACAGACAGATATATATAGAAGAGGAACAGATTAGACAAGCAGATTGCAGACAGAGGAGAGAGAGAAAAATAGGCAGATAAACCCTTACCCCAATTGACCAGTCCAGTTGAGATAAGGCAGAGGCAATGTAATTATTTGTAGAAAAGACAAATTATGGTGGTCCTCCTCTATTGAAGCCCAACAGCACATACAATACATGAGACCAACCTCAAGTTCCCGTCTCCCGGACATGTTTGTGTCCTTTGCATTGAAACTTAAGCAGGCTATACACATACCAATTGCAATCATACGATCAGGATTGGTCCGATAACAAAATTTCCTGATAGGGCCAAGCATGTTGCAATTTCGTATGACCGGAGATAGCGTCGTGTATGGGCCCCTTTATTTGTTTTAGGCGATAGTTCACAGTAACTTTTGTTTCTTAGAGAGCAGTGGATGGGCTCTGGTCTGAACAACAAATCTTTTTAATGCTGGTGCCTTACATAGAACAACTATCAACCCCAGTTTCTGGCAGTGCAAAAACTATACCGTAGGGCTGATTGTGAGCCCCTGAGCCCTCCCAATAGTGGGGGAATTGAGATGCAGTTGCACAGATGACACAGTTTATGGTGTGTTTTTTTTATGGAGTGTCGCCATTCTGCTGATACATAGGGGCATCACCTGAGACAAAAGTCTCAGTTTGCCTCATGGGAATAACCCCTGCATACATTATAGATTCCTATTGTAAAGATATTTATCTAACTATAAAGATGTAGACATAGCTCAGAAAATGTCTTAACATGCATGTTAAAGGGTATGTATACTGAAAAAATTGCTTTGCCTCATCTTAATCTAGAATTATATTCATGTAACTAGCCCTTACTCCTAGGTATGTGTGATGCTGCATGCCTTCAATCCAATACTTGTTTTGCTCAGGTTCAGTATCCCCTCGCTTTCTTTTAACTGACTCCTACTTTCCTCAGACCTGACATTTTTTAAACTGAGCATGCTAGTTAATCACTATCATCTAGCACTGAGAGGTGGAATTCCCCAACTGCCACCAATCTAGCTACAGTTAAACCCTTCCAGTTACAGCAAAATCCAGTACTTGCACACAGCAGAAGATAAGGCATTTGATTGACAGCTGAAGCAATTTATGCTTCAGATAAGATATCTAAAGAAATAGGGGCAGATCAACAAAAAAAGTTACAGTTATGATTGGGATGAATTATTTTCAGTAACAGCCAAAACAAACCAATTTTTCCATTGTACATACCCTTCCATTTCTACTATTATGATTAGATTTCATTTACAGTTTACTTTAGTTATGAACAACCTAAAGCAATTTAACTTCTGATGCTTGACACATTCTCCTGGGAGCCTGAAGCTGTCAGGTGATGATAGGAGTTAAAAGGAAAAATAGGAACATAGCTAGACTTGAGAGGAAGATCCTTCCCCAAAGAAATGACGCATTTCACGTACCACCTATTATTACACTGACAGTGATGTAGACTATAGATCGTAGGTAGAGATAGTTAGACACTGCACTGACTAGGCTGAAAGTATAGATTTGTTCAACATACAAAAATGGGCACCTGTTCCCCAAAATAAAGTTTTTTTTCTATAACCTACTAAATAAATCTTCAGTTTAACAGCTCAGCCTGTGTTTCATCTCACTCTCTACTTTTAGTAAATTCTATTGTCTTTTTGTGCTGTGGAACACATTGTGAAAAGACACATATTGAAATGACATGCAGGGGGCCTCCATTAGAGATGGGATCTGGGTCAGACTCAAAAAACGGATCTGACACAGAACCCCTCGGTTTCGAATTCTGAATGTTCCGTCTGAAACAATCTTTGAAATTACGAAAAACTCAAAAGTAGTGTCCGATAGAATTTTTGAGGATTATCGTACGTTCAAGGTTATTTTTGAGGATTATTGAAAATAGCCTTGAACATTTGATAATCATCGAAAATGCGCTTTGAAGTCCCAAAAGTACCTTCCGTTTTCTGATTTATGGATCTTGGGAAAATCCAGAGTTTCAGCCATCTCTAGCCTCCATATTTATTTTGCTGTTATTGCTGCGTTGCCATGTGAATTTTATCTACAGAGGATACACCCGGGCCCAGGGAAACACTACCCGATCACAAGCTTGTCTTTCACTGTACAGTTGTTAAGGGCCACAATTTTTCAGCAGGACCAAGCACCCTTTATCTGTGTACAAGAAAAAATTGAAGGCCGGTTCTCTTTTTGTATTTAAAAAATGTGAATATTAACTAATTTACATCTCAGATGTCTGCACTTTATTGTTTTAACTGTAGGAACTTTATTGTTTTTACTGCAGGAATTACTGTAACAGATTCTATAATTAGAAAGGGAGACAAATGACTTCAGTCTCCAAAGGATTACAGCAGTAATGGAGCACTTAGTTCTTTTGTGTAACAAGGAAGCCTCACGTGAATTAAAAGAGAGAAAAAAGCAATTAACACGTTCTGTGTCAGAGTTATATTCCAATAAAGAAAACCATCTCCCCCGTAATTGTTTCTCCACTTTGTAAACATTGCCTGTTTAATTTACAGTTTAGTTATGTGATTAAATAAAACAATTCCCTTTTGATATTAAAACTGGACAGAATGAATGCTCATGTATAAGGAGGTATAAAGAGTATTGTTATTTGGGTTCATATCCCTTCCTGGAATAGGGTCTTAAAGGGAATGTCCATCGATTTATTTAACTTTAATTTTTACCGTTTAACAAAAGAACAGGAGGTAAATGAGCTATGTCTTACCTCCCATTCTTCTGTAAAACTTGCAGGATGGGAGGAGAAACTTACCCTCAGATTGGTCCAGAGCCGGCTAAAAGTCTAAAGCTGGGTACACACGATGAGATATTTCGGTCCGATTGACCGATAGTTCAGTGTATCGGTCGATCGGACCGAAATTATCGCATCCGAATGTGCCCATGTCCGATCGACCGTTCGTCCGAATCGGACGAAAGGACGATCGGACAGGGTGGAAAACCTCGTCCAATCGTGCGGTCCTCTGTGGACCGCACGACCTGTCGCGGTGACTATCGGATGCGGCTGCTTTTGCTGCGACCGACAGTCCTTCCTCCTGGCCGACCGTTCAAAAGTATCGCTATGTGTGTACCTAGCTTAAAAGTGCCCCTGAATGTATGACCATTCATAATTTCATGTTAATTTTAGTCTACTTATGCATTATAGATACGTAGAAAGTGCAATAGAAAGTGCAATAGCTGGTTGATAACTCATTGCTCATTGATAACTCATTGCCTTTAAATAACCTGCAGATTAAGGTAAGAAGGAATGTCTTGAAACTGCTAACAAGGAATTGTTAAGAAATGGTTAAACTGTTTAATTGAAAAAAGTTTTGAACTTTCGTGTCTTTATGATAAGTTTTAATTAGCTCTGGTCTAACTGGTAAATACAATGGCATTTAATGGAAAAGGTATTACAAAGTTATTAAATAAAATAAAATATCTGAATGTCATAAAGGACAACATAAAGTTTAGAAATGGGATTCTTTTGTATATTTGTCTATCAATAAAGGTTAAAATTTGCATTTAAATTATGCTTTTAAAAAGTTCAGACTATCATTTTATGGTTGTGGATTGTGGAACAGTTTAAATAAACGCCATTGACTTTTGCTTAAATGTACTATACAACATTGTAAATGTTGTTAGATCTTTTAATTGTCTTAGTAAGCTACTATCAAACATTACATTTAAAAATAAACAATAACATATTTTCAAAGGGTGGCAAATTCATGTTGCCTGTTTTCAATAGGACAATATTAGTCGTTATACTTTTTTGTATGTCGTCATCCTATCCTCAGTGTAATACAATGGAAAGACATAAAAGTGTTATACGATCTGTTAAAGGGCAAGTCCGCCTCTGAAATAGAGAAGGACTAGAACTCGAACCCGAGCCGAACTATTAGAGCTCAAATGGACTCGGACTTCTCGAATTATCGAATCTGCGAGTAAAATGTCTATTATACCAATATGCGAGTAAAATGTCTATTATACCAACACATGAGTAAATATTGAATTATCGAATATGCAAATAAAATGTCTATTATACCAATACGTGAGTAAATATCGAATTATCGAATATGCAAATAAAATGTCTATTATACCAATACGCGAGTAAATATCGAATTATCGAATATGCGAGTAAAATGTATATTATACCAATACGTGAGTAAATATCGTTCATGGGATAATTATCGAATCTACAAGTCGTTTATGAGATAATTATCGAATGTTCGAACGTGAGAGCTCGAAAGTAGAGCGCGTGAGAGTAAAATCGATTTTTCAAAAGTCAATTTTTTAGAACATGTTCCCCAGACCATTTCCCAGGTCCCACAGCCATTTACATTAAGTTACCATTGATATTGTAATTGTATTTAATTTGAACTTTTCAAACTATTTGACTCCCATTGACTTTAATGGGTCTGTCTTCGAACTTTCAAACTTTCCATATAGTTTGAAAGTTCGAATACGGACCGAACTTTCGAAAGTTCGGCCATCTCTACCCTGAAATGAAAAATAGTTATAAGATATGGGCAAATCCCATACCCCAAAACTGCGATAGTTTTGCAGTTTCTGTTTCCTGGTTCTTCCAGTTAGCAACTGTCCTTCATGACTAGGACAATTGAGATAAAAGCCAATGACTGAATGCTATACCCCTTGCTGCCTCCTTTGAGCATGCTCAAACTCATATCCAGCTCACTAAATTATTGTAGGGAACAAATATAGCCGTTAAAATTTATTATGCATTAAGGAGCATAATAATATATAAAAAAACAATGTACAATAAAAGCAATAAACAAGCATTTATTTATTACTACAGAGCACAGTGCATACGTGGATGGTTATTTATTGGGAGTTAAAAAGTAAAATTTCAGAATGAGGGGATCAAACATAAATGTAAGTGTTATTTATTTCTTTATTTGCTTGGCACCTTGTATAAAAACACTCAGGGTTATTCAATAAAAGTTCTTATCGTTTAAAACGGTGCTAATTTTGCCCCAACCAATCAGATGTTAGCTTTCAAATGTTAAATAACATCAGATTGGTTGGGGCAAAATTAGCACCATTTTAACAATAAGAACTTTTATTGAATAACCCTGACTGTCTTCTTAGAGAAAGGGACAAGTGTGGAACCTTCAGTCTATTCTAACTCAGTTTTGGGAGTGTGTGCTCTTACCCTTCGACCCATGTGATATGTTAATTGTTTTGCTCTTTTAAAAAAAACTGTTTTAACTAAAGCTGGGTACACACAATACAAATCAGTGAAAGATGACAGACAGGATCTGTAAGATCCTTTCTGCCATCTTTTAAAGATCTGCATACACACAGTCCCGAGCGTTCTCCCTATGAACAACTGTAAAATTAAGGGGCAGAAAGAGAAGAGCAGTCAGGTAAAGCCATCACACAAAACATAGGAGAAACCAATTTGTTTAATTATTTAAAACTGTTTTCTACAGTTTTAGGTATTCTAAATATATTATATATTTTATGGATTTCTTGCATTCAGAGAAGAAATTACAAATTATTTTGTAAAGCCCATTCATAAAAAAGTGAGGCAGTAAAATGCAGAACCAGACCACAATTTTATTGTGTTTTTTCTTGGTTTCTATATTATTTCATAGTTGATATGACTGGACCCCTTCCAGCAGCTTTTATGATGTAATTTAATGGGTGACATCAAAAATGTGTATCATTCTGAGGAGCGTGAGTTACAAGGAACTGATAAATGTACCATGCATATCTCCTACTGATACTATAGTCTAAGTTTGTCAAACATGCGGCCCTTCAGGTGTTTTAAACTGTAACTCCCAACATTCCCTGTATGCATTATGCTGAGTGTTATAGATTTCACACATCTGGAGGGCCGCCAGTTAGCCTCCCAGCTGTAGTCTGTGCATAATTTGTTATACCGTAAGTATAATTTGAAAACAATTAAAATGTTATTATTCTCTTTATGCCCATGCATAGTTGAGTTTTCCATGAAGATTTGGATACCAAGACCAGGTTAATCACATTTATTGGTACATGTCACTTTGCAAGAGTGTGTCAAAATCCCATTAATGGCCTGTAGTTAAAAAATTTAATTTTTTAGTGAGAAGTTTAAATAGCATTTGTGAAACTTTCTAACTAAACATCCAAATGATCAATAAGAATCCACTGGTAACATGTTATATTGACAGTTTACAAGCTCAGATTAAAGTTTTGACATTGAGAAAGGAATGGTACTTCAGATTATATTGCAGTGTACATACAGTACAGTATACTCCAATCATTGAGTGGACTTTTCCCCGCTCTTGGGTAAAAAACTATATGATAGTCTGCAGCTTGACAGCATTAAATAGCAAGATGTGAAGAAAAGTTATTTTTATCAATTTATATAACAAATTGTAATTTTGGAAGCTCACACAATTTTTTATTGGGGGATATTTTATGTAGTTGATGGAATTTTAGAAATCAGTTACGATGGTTTATTATTGAGAGAATGTAATATCAAATTAAAGACCACAAAAGCATAAACATTTTAAACTTAATTAAAAATCATTTGTTATTCCAAAATAATGGGGAATACCATTTGAATCCCTCCTCTTCTATTAGGACACAGCTCCATGCTGGCCCCTGCCTGGGCCAAAAAGCAGTAACCAAGTTCAAGAATTGCAATGGAAACTAGAAGGGGAAAGTTTAAGAATAAACTTTGAATTTGGCTTGAAAGGCCAAATTTTGGAAGGGAATGTGTGTGTTTGTGCTGCAGATTATAAAACTCAATATTGCCATTGATGAAGACATTTTTGTTTTTAATTACCCTTTATTGCTGTCACATGAATTAAAGGTATGTCATTTGGTGTGTGGGGGATTGATTGGGGGATAAAAGACTAACTTTTTTAATGATTGGTCAAAATGTTTTTTTTTTTTTACTATACTTACCCTTTAAATATGGTTGCCACATGAATGAATGGGTAGCTCCATTGGTGTATGTACCTGTGTCAGATTGGAAGTTAAAAAAAAAACTTTTTTATTGATCAAAATTTATTTTTGACTATAGTTATAGTATGGCTGCCACAGAAATGGAAGGGTAAGTCAGTAGGTATGTGTACCTGTGTCAGGTTGGGGGACAAAAAAAATTTTGGTCAAAATTAGTTTTTTGACTATAGTTACCCTTTAAGTATGCTTCCATGGAAATGGAAGGGTAGGTCAGTAGTTTTGTGTACATCTGTTGTATTCAATTAGATGAACTGGACTTGAAGTTTAGTTCTTGAAGACGTTTCGCTAGTCATCCGACTGGCTTTCTCATGACTTGTACAAGAATCTGTGGCAATTATGTACCCTGGAAAATCCCAATTAGCATATCACAGCCAGGTGTTAAGGGCGTGATTAGATAGTGGCTAAGAGGTGTTATAGGAACGCCCAGAGTAAGGTGTCAAAACAGCATTGTACATGGCAGACAGACCTGGATGAGGTTGGAAGTTAAAAAAAAAAACTTTTTTCATTATTGGTGAAAATTTGCTTTTTTGACTTTAGTTACCCTTTAAGTATGGATGCCACAGTAATGGATAAGTAGATCAGTAGGTGTGCGTACCTGGGCCTGGTTGAGGGGGTATGTCTTTTTTATTTTTACAACCATAAAACTATCTTTTATTGAGGATAAATCTAAATTAGTTTTTTTCTTTACTTTAGTTACCCTTAAAGTATGTCTGCCACAGTAATGGATAAGAAGATCAGTAGGTGTGTGTACCTGGGTCTGGTTGAGGGGGTATGTCTTTTATGTGTTTACAACCATAAAACTATCTTTTATTGAGGATAAATCTAATTTTTTTTTAACTTTAGTTACCCTTTATGTACATCTGCCACAGTAATGGATAAGTAGATCAGTGGGTGTGGGTACCTGGGTCTGGTTGAGGGGGTATGTCTTTTTTGTGTTTACAACCATAAAACTATATTTTATTGAGAATAAATCTAAATTCGTTTGTTTTACTTTAGTTACCCTTAAAGTATGGTTGCCACAGTAATGGATAAGTAGATCAGTATATGTGTGTACCTAGGTCTGGTTGAGGGGGTATGTCTTTTTTTGTGTTTACAACCATAAAACTATCTTTTATTGAGGATAAATCTAAATTAGTTTTTTTTAATTTTAGTTACCCTTTAAGTATGGCTGCCACAGTAATGAATAAGTAGGTCAGTAGGTGTGTGTACCTGGTACAGGTTGAGAGGGTATGTCTTTTTCTGTGTTTACAATCATAAAACTATCTTTTATTGAGGATAAATCAAAATTCATTTTTTTTACTTTAGTTACCCTTTAAGTAAAGCTGCCACAGAAATGGAAGGGTAGGTCAGTAGGTGTGTGTACCCATGCAAGGTTGGGGTATGTCTTTTTTGTTTTTACAACCATAAAACTAACTTTTATTGAGGATATATCAAAATTAGTTTTTTTTTTACTTTATTTACCCTTTAAGTATGGCTGCCACAGGAATGGAAGGGTAGGTCAGTAGGTGTGTGTACCCATATGAGGTTGGGGGTATGTGTTTTTGCATGTATGACCACATAACTAACTTTCATTAATGATTGATCAAAATTAGTTTTTTGACTATAGTTACCCTTTAAGTATGGCTTCCATGGGAATGGAAAGGTAGGTCAGTAGGTGGGTGTACCTGGGTCTGTGTGGGGGGTTGGGGGTATCACTGTTTGTATTTATGACCATGAAACAAACTGTTTTGAAATGTCCACATTTGAGGATTGTTACCATTATAGTCTGTGGGGAAAAATGTCCCAAAATTCGCTGATAACGCTGTAACGCTTCTGCAGATTCCTTAGCTAGAAGATAGCACACTTCTCCTAAATGCCCCGCATGCCTGTACTGAATTTCATGTCTCTAGCTCAAAAACTGTAGGAGGAGATACAGTCCAAAAAAGCAAACAGGAAAAGAACAGGAATTTGGCTCTTCCAGCCAAATTAAATATCCAAATGTGAAAAACTGGTTTTACTGATCTTGCGTTCAACAAACACAGCTAACCTGTTAAATGTACTCACCAATGGATTAACAATCATCTGTAAAATCTGGAATGAAAAAAAAATGGGGAAAAAAATTCTGTAATTATATTCATATTACACTTTTGGTGTATATATATATATATATATATATATATATATATATATTGTATATGAATACAAAATATGTATGAGATGCAGAGGAAACAAACTTCACCTGCTCCCGTTAAAGGAAATAATCTGTCCTACACAGCATAATTCACACTGACAATCATAATAACAGTCTGTTTCTGCTATCTTAATGCTGTGTACTAGAATGCAGATTAAAGGTTGAAAATAAAGATTCAAACTTGCAGCCTGTTAAATTTTAATACTATCCCAGCAGCCCTCTGAACTGTTTTGTTTAATCTTCTCATTCCTTTTCTTCTTCATTGTGTGCTCTTGTTCTTAGGGATATGCAAACTTTATTACTCAGCTTGTCTTTCAAGCTCCCTGCACTTTTTGTGTTTGAGAATAGAGAATCAGGTACGTTTACAGGAAGCCTGGGGGGAGAGTGGAGCAGGAGGAGCTTTTGGAGATAATGAGGGTTGACATCTGCAACACTGATCCTTCATTATAAATATTGTTAAAAGAATTGTGACCACCGTAGGCTTTAACAGAACAGAACAGAGAGAGGAAAGCAGGCTTTGAACCACTTGTAGTACTTTACTAGTTATTCTATTAATGGGGCCACATTGAAAGGTCCTTTTTGAAAAGCTAGTATATTTTGGAGTGTTTGATATATTCAGCCCTTAAATAATATTCAGAAATCTAAGTGTGTACTGGTCAAGATGACCCCCTTATTGGTTTAGTGTCCTAGAAATTGATCTGCTGCTGATCTTTCTCTCTTTCCTTCTTTCTTTCTTTCTTTCTTTCTTTCTTTCTTTCTTTCTTTCTTTCTTTCTTTCTTTCTTTCTCTTTCTCTTTCTTTCTTTCTTTCTCACAAATTAATAGCGTTGTCAGTTTAGCCATTTAGCAAATGAGACGTCCCACTGATCCTGTATAAATCACAATAAAAACGTATATTTTAATTATACAGGCTGATGCCATCACTAATTTTCTTGATTTACTGTATATTGTTTTGCAGTTGGACTGCTCTAAATCCGTTCTTCTATATGTTATTGCTTCTGTGTACCCCCAGCTGCATTCTTTGTGTCTTTTAATTTACATTTGTACATAATAAGGGGTTTTGCGTTTACAGATTCAGACGTTTTGTATTTAATCTTAAGGTTGAAATAAAAGTTACCCCATATTTGCCTTGTTAGTGTATATGTTATATCTAGACCCAACTCTGTTCTTTTTTAGGCAGATGGTAAACACTCTTTTTTAATCTGTCATGGATTAAAAAAAAATAAGGAAATGAATAAAGTGTAAGTGGCCGAGTTATAAAATATATCTTTCTAACCATTTTCCTGGGAAAAATTTGAAAATCCAGTTGGCAGTTTTTACAATTCCAGCAAAATCTTAAACATTTCTTAAATAAATATGCCCCTGAAAATGGTCAACATTTTAAAAAAACAATTTATTATTAGGGATGGCTGGTTCGGATCTGAACCTGAATTCGCGATGGATTTCGGGGGTCCGCGAATCGCAGCTCTCACGGATTTTCCCGAAGTCCATTTTCCAAACTTTTTCCGAACTTTCCCGAACTTTCGTGGATTTCGAACGGCTGAAAGTTGTTCATATTTGAATTTTATTATTCCAGTATGATTGGTTAATGTGATCATATGATTGCAAGCATTGAAATATTAACCAATCACAATTGGATTTGGTCCTTCAGCAAACCTATATGAAGAGGTGCAAACCCCGCGGAGCTCAGTAGTTATCATATTGATGGCAAAAAAAAGAAGACCCCGGCAAAACTGGCATAGTTGATGTCACCAGTGCCCGCGGTGTCACTGGCAGCCGCAGTGACATCATCCGGTGTCGTTGACACATGAGCGGTGCTGGTGCCACCGGATGGAAGAAAGAAGACGCTCCCCCAAGGGCTCTTCTAAGAGCCAAGGGGGGTCCTGTTTTTGAGCAGCAGGACCCCCACCAAAGGCAGCAAAGAAGAAAATATCCAGTGAATGGCAGTATTTTGGACAAAATTCCCTTGTTGAGGTCAGAGGAAAATGGTCCAACTGGTTTCAAGAAGATTGAAAAGCAACAGTAGCTCAAATATCTACAGCAGAAGAATAGCAAACTGACTGCTATATTTTCAGCTAAGAACAGAAAACTGAGCAACTTTGAAGTAATAAAGGCTCGGGGGGGAATAAAACAAACAAAAAAATAGCCAAAATTACTTTTAAAGACACAGCTTTCTCTAAACTAAAGTTGTTTTTACAGTTTACTTATCCTTTAAACAAGAGTTGAAGCTAAATTTAAAAGAAGAGATAACTGGCGATAAGAATATTATCTAAGGTGATGTGGATGTTAAAGTGGAGGCAATATGGGTGGAATTAGGCAACAGGAAAGCAGGTAATGTCATTGTTGGTGTCCGCCACAAGCCATGAAATACTAGCAGGTAGGAAGCGTCAGCTTTATATGCAGATGGCACGGGCTGCAAGTTTGGGGAGTATTCTGAGTATGGGGGACTTTAATTACCCTGACATTGATTTGCGTATTGGAACTGCCAGCATAGTAAATGGTGATGGGTTCCTGAATTTGCTGCAAGATAATTTTCTCTCACACGTGTTTGAAGTTCCTACTAGAAATGGAACTCTGTTGGATCTAACATCAAGGAGCATATTATAGAAATAAAGGTAACTGGAGGCTTAGGGAATAGTGACCATGAAACAGTGTCGTTTAGTGTAGGTTATCAAAAGGAAAAGTGCACTGGGTTAACAAACACTTTTAAAGGGTCACTATACTCACTGAAACAACTTTACATTTTCTGAAACTACAATTTTAAAGAAGTAAAATGTTAGTATTCCCATATCTATCTGTGCTTGCTTTGTCATTAAATTATTAATGTTAATGAGTGCTCCTAAT
Source organism: Hymenochirus boettgeri (assembly GCA_019447015.1). NCBI lineage: Eukaryota > Metazoa > Chordata > Amphibia > Anura > Pipidae > Hymenochirus > Hymenochirus boettgeri. Next base: position 179,147,686 of record CM033471.1, read on the forward strand.
CCCCCCAACCTTCCCTTACTCACTGCCTTCTTGTAGTGTCTGCGACACTTATAAGTTTTGCATAGCCTCACTATGAACACTGCTCTGCTTACACATCTCCCCCTCCCTCCCCCCTTTTTTCTTTTCTCTGATGAGTGTCTTAAATGTTGCAGAAAGTGTGCTGGCAGGCAGGCAAAGAGGTCAGCCATAGGTCACATATTATCATTTCCCAAGATCTACTGAAAAAGTTTTGGAGCAGTGGGATCTTGCTGTATCTAAAGGTATAATTTTTGAAAATTAGATTTTTTAGAGTAAAGATACCCTTTAATTTCAGGAAAGTTACTTTTCCCAGGTTAAAAGATGCTCTTCAGCAGGTCAACTGTGATTATATATTATCAGGTAACAGATATGGACTGTTTTTATTAGGATTTTAAGTCATTTCACATCGAAATTTATACCCTTGGGAAATAAATCTAAAAAAAATAGGTCTGCACCAATGTGGCTTAATTCTGATGTAAAGAGGGAAACCGAAAGGAAGAAAAAGAGATTTAAAACCTTTAAGTCAGAGAGAAAGACAAGGGCCTTTAGGAATTATAAAAACTGTAACAAGGATTGTAAGAAAGCATTTATGCTGGCCAAAATGAATCATGAAGTTAGGATAGCTGAACAAAGAATCACTAACCCTAAACAATTTTTTAGTATATTAATAGTAAGATTAGGACTGAAAATGTGGCACCAATAATTACGTATTACGAGTATACGAGTATACCAGCAATAATGGTGTAAAAGATGCAGGTGTACTTTTAACCAAAGATATGGTGCAGAAACAACTATATAAGGGTAATATTTATAAATCCCCTTGACCAGATAAAATACTTCCTCAGGTCCTTGTTTCTTATTTTTGCAGATTCTCTCATGTCTTAAAATGTGCCTCTGGAATGGAAAAAAGCTGATGTAATTTAAATATTCCAAAAGGGTAGTTGTTCACAGCCTGGTTATTACAGGCCTGTAAGTTTAACTTCAGTGGTGGGGAAGATACTGGAAAGTTTAATACAGGAACATATTCTAGAGTATGTTTCGAAGACAAACCTTATAAGAAATAATCAGCATGGATTTAAGAGGAATAGATCCTGTCAAACTAGCTTGCTTGGCTTTTATGAAGAGGTGAGTAGGTATTTAGACTCTGGCATAGTGGTGGATTTTGCTAATGCTTTTATATACAGTCCCTCATTGGCTAATAATGTATAAGCTAAGATCTTTTGGGCTGGGGTGGCACATTTGTACATGTATAGAAAGTTGGATGATGGATAGGATGCAGAGAGTAGTTGTTAATGTGGCTTCATCAATATGGACTAAAGTTATAAGAGGGGACCTACAGGGTTCTGTGTTGGGGAAGCTTCTATTGAATCTGTTTATTAATGGTTTCGTAGTCGGTATTGTCAGCAAGGTTGGCTGGTGACACAAAACTTTGTCAACCATTAAAAACTTCAGAGGATGTGCAATCATTGCAGGTGGATCTAGATAGATTGGCACATTGGGCTGCTAAGTGGCAGATGAGATTCAGTGTTGATAAATGTAAGGTAATGCATTTTGGACTGAACAATCCTTGTGATACTATGAATGGCTCTGTGCTAAGTGAATCCCTGTAAAGGATGTTTTGGTGGATAACAAACTTAAAAGTAGCAAGCAGTGCCAGGCAGCAACAGCCAGAGCCAGCATGGTATTGTCTTGTAAAAAGAGTGGAATGGATTCAAGGGAGAAAAATGAAATTCTTCCTCTTTACATAGCATTGGTAAGGCCTCATTTGAAATATGCAGTGCAATTTTGGAATCCTCTGTACAATACAAAAAGGACATCTTGGAAATGGAAAGGGTTCAGAGAAGGGCAACTAAAATAATAAAGGGAATGGGGGAGCTTGAATATGAAGACAGATTGGATAAGTTACAATAAAGAACACTAGAGAAAAGATGCTTGCATGGGAATATAATTACTGTGTATAAATACATTAACTGGACATTAATGGTAAAACTATGGAACATTCCATTGGAAGTTGTGATGGCATTCCCTTCATTGGATAGTTTCAAAACAAAGCTGGATGAGTTTCTGAAAACAAGGAATGTTGTAGATACATTAAGTAGAGTTGATCCAGGGATATTTCTGATTGCCACTTTTTTTTCCCTCTTCATAATTCTGGTTGTTGTTTTTTTTTGCCTTCATTTGGTTCAACCGTTAGGCAGGGAATGTTGGTATTGCTGAGTAGATTGGACTGAATGGACGTATGTCTTTATTCAACCTCAAATACTATACTATACTATACTAATGTATGTCACAAACCTCAGAACATCTTAAACTAGTTTCTTAAACATGACTATGAGTTTGTTGTACTCCAATGGTCTCCACTGTCACTAGATCTCAATTTAATAGAGGAACTTGTATGTATAAAAAGACTATTTTAATTGATTCTCCTGAAAAAAAATTTCCCATTGTACTTTGAGTTCTTGTTGTATATAGATTAGCAGCCAAGGTCTTTGTAAATGTGAATTGTGTAATATAATTTGGGATACATAGTGGCTTGTAAATATGGAGTGTGCTAGGGTTCCTATACCATTACTGGACCTAAGAATAAATGTTTGAATCCAATTAGAGAATGTAAGGAAGTAGAAATGAGAAACTGTAAAGGATAATATCTGTTGTATTCAATTAGATCAACTGGACTTGAAATGTAGTTCTTGAAGACGTTTCGCTAGTCATCTGACTGGCTTTCTCAATTCAGAATGACTTGTACAAGAATCTGTGGCAAATATGTACCCTGGAAAATCCCAATTAGCATATCACAGCCAGGTGTTAAGGGTGTGATTAGATAGTGGCTAAGAGGTGTTATAGGAACGCCCAGAGTAAGGTGTTAAAACAGCATTGTACATGGCAGACAGTTGGTGTCGAACCCCCCCACCTCTATTTAGGCTTGGTTTCTTTATTTTCACATAAATGGCCTCCTTAACACCTCTCTTGAACCAGTCATGTTCCTTCGCCAGTATGTTAACATTACAATCTTCAAAGGTATGTCCTTTATCCTTAAGATGCAGATACACGGCTGAGTCCTGACCCGAGGAATTGGCTCTTCTGTGCTGGGCCATACGTTGATGCAGTTGCTGTTTGGTCTCCCCCACATACAAATCAGAGCATTCTTCACTGCACTGCACTGCATATATGATGTTGCTTATCTTGTGTTTAGGTATTGGGTCTTTCGGATGTACCAATTGCTGCCTCAGTGTGTTGTTCGGTTTAAAGCAGACAGGGATACGATGTTTTTTGAAAATTCTTCTTAATTTCTCGGAGACCCCTGCTACATATGGGATGACCATGTTCTTCCTCCTGTCTTGCTTTTCCCCTTCACTGTTGGTATTCGTGTTCTTTTCTTTCCTTCTACTTCTTTTGACAAAGGCCCAGTCTGGATATCCACAAGTTTTAAGGGCTCCTCTGAGATGTTTCATTTCTTTAGCCTTCGCCTCTGTGGTAGTGGGGATGTTCTCGGCTCTGTGTTGCAGGGTTCTGATGACACCCAGATTGTGATCTAAAGGGTGGTGGGAGTCAAACATCAAATACTGATCTGTGTGTGTTGGTTTTCTGTAAACCTCTACTTCCAGTTTACCATTTTCCTTAACTTCTACCAAGCAGTCCAAGAAAGCCAGTTTGTTGTTTTGTACCTCTTCCCTTGTGAATTTAATGTTTTGGTCCACCGCATTGATGTGTTCTGTGAAAGCTTGTACTTCCTTCTGGTGGATTTTAACCCAGGTGTCATCAACATATCTGAACCAGTGGCTGGGTGCTATGCCCTTAAAGGTATTAAGCGCCTGTGTTTCTACCTCCTCCATGTAAAGGTTGGCCACAATGGGTGAAACTGGAGATCCCATAGCACATCCATGTTTTTGCTTATAGAACTTATCCCTGTATTTGAAATAGGTGGTATTCAGGCACAAGTCCAACAAGGAACACACCTGTTCTGGGTTGAGATCAGTTCTGCTGGTAAGAGCTAATTGGGATTTTCCAGGGTACATAATTGCCACAGATTCTTGTACAAGTCATTCTGAATTGAGAAAGCCAGTCGGATGACTAGCGAAACGTCTTCAAGAACTACATTTCAAGTCCAGTTGATCTAATTGAATACAACAGATATACGATGACCTGGATGAATGAGAACCTTCACATGTAAAGGATAATGTGAGTGCAGTGGTAAGTTGCAGTTATGGGAACATTGGGTTGGTTTGTGATCTTCTGGAGAGAGACAAAGCTGGTATTTGTCACAAAATGGGAGAATACATTGCTATTTGTGTCAACAACAAACATCCATTTTTAAAACTGGGTGAAAACATAAGATTGCCATTTATATAGATTAAAGGACATGTCCACCCCACCAAAAAGACTCAATTTGTGTTAAACTTGCCATTACCAAAAATGTTTATATCATTGCATTCACAGCACAATCCCTTGCTGTGGGATCCCTTGCTCACAATCCCTTGCTCTCTCTGCAGCTTCCGGGTCTGGCAGTCAGTTTTGGCCTTGACACTTACAACAAATGCATTGTATTAACAGTCCAAGATTGTGTTGGTGAGCAATACCCTTTAATTGATAGTGTATTTCAATTTTTTTTACCAGTATATACTCAAGTGTTTTTTCTTTTGTAAAAACTGCAACTAGAGATGGCCTAAACTGTCAAGTTTCATTCCGTTTTCAGATAAACAGATCTCAGGAAAATCCCGAAGATCCGAAAATCAGAAAACGGAACATACTTTTGGACTTTGGAGCCCATTTTCGAAAATATCCTTGAATGCTCGATAATCCTCGAAAATATGATCGGAAAACTAATTTTGAGTTTCCGATCGTGTTTTTGAGGATTATTGAGCGTTCAAGGCTATTTTCTATAATCCTTGAACGTTCGATAATTATAGAAAATAGGCTCCGAAGTCCTGAAATCCAAATGATCTGTCTGGTTTCAGACAGAACATTCGTATTTCAGAACTAGAGATGTACTGTGGGTTCTAATAGAACCCAGTTTCGAATCGAATCCGAGGGTTTTCCAAGTCCCAACGAAACTTTCCGAACTCCCGGAATTTATGAAACCCGAATTTTCTGAGTTTTCGATTTTTATCGAACACGAAAGTAGATAATTGTCGAAAGTATTCGAAGTCCCAACGAAACTTTTGGAACTCCCGGAATTTATGAAACCCGAATTTTCAGAGTTTTTGGATGATTATCGAAAACGAAAGTAGATAATTATCGAAAGTAGACAATTTTGAAAAATCGAAAGTAGATAATTATCGAAAGTAGATAATTATGGAAAATGGAAAGTAGATGATTTTCGACAATCGAAAAACGAAAGTAGACACTTTTTCAAAATGGAAAACCGAAAGTAGACAATTTTCGAAAATGGAAAACCGAAAGTAGACGATTTTCGAAAATCGAAAATAGACAATTTTCGAAAAATCGAAACTCAAACTTTCAAAATTTCGAAAACGAAACAAAACTTAACAGTTTCGAACATCTCTATTCAGAACCAAGAACCAAGTCAGAGATGGACCGGATTCCATCTCTAACTGCAACAGTGTGTCTATTAGAAATTATGTGGCCCTGTATCTACAGTGCAAACAAAAAACATTGTCATCTTTAAGAACACAACTGTCATTGGCTGTTTGCAAAATGCTGTTTCCATAGTTTAATATTGGGCTATATACTAAGCAGCCACGTTTTTTTTGAAGGAAGAATTACGGCAAGTGAAAACTACCGTTAATTTTCATCTTCACCCACAGACAAACATTTATTGTTTTTATTTTTTTAACAGTAGTAAATTTTATTTCCAAATCTTTGTAGTATCTTTTTACCTGCTTGTTTCAATTTCTAAACGTCACAATTGCAAAGATTGCATTTAGTATAAAATTTATGGAAAGTCATTTACAATGCGTGTTCTACTTTTTAATTGTTTTTTCAATTTCCATAAACGGAGCATGTTACGAGTAAGGTAAATATTCTGATATTTCCATTTAACGTTCTTAAGTATATGCAACATTTATGATCTTGCCGATTGATAGAACGCTAGAACTGTGACCAAGAGGGCTTGTTATAATGTTTCTTGATAAACCTTAGTAAAGCAATGTGCTGTTTTGGGTAATGGGCTTCATTCATTATTAGCCCAGTTGATTTTCATTTACACTTGGCTTTAACAATTAGTTAGAGCAGCTGGGAAGGTGATGAAGAGTCTGGGACGCCCAGAGGTCAGCCAGTGCTCTATGTGATAAATTAACCAGTATTATCAGCAGTGAAAGTGCCTCTTTAGGCTTGTCAGTAGCAAACAAAGGGGCAACATATCTTGTATAAGCTCCAGTCTAGCCCCAGCTGGAAATTCAGCTCAGGCACTAAATTCTGTCTGGAAGAATTGTATTTGTTTCCCTGCAATATAACCTGTTCACTGTGCTGTCATAAAACTGAAAATCATATGGCATCGTGTCTGTAATGTTAGTAATGGCTTACAGTTAAAGCTCATTGCTTAGCATTGTTTTCTAAATCCATTTAAATTAAGAGTTCTTTAACATTCTAAACCTCATTTACATCTCCACACGATTCTGGTTTTGATTCCATCCTTTCACCGCATCTTCCTTTGCAACCCTCTTCGAAATTGTCTTTTATTCACTCTGCCAGTTATTAAACTGTCCTGACTTCTTTTCACTCCTCCTTCATGTGTTCTATTGCATCCTAACAATGTGTAGGGGAAATGTATTCACTAGTTGTATCCCTTTAAACTACTGCTTATTCAAGAATTCTCATTAATTGTAAGACTAATGAATTACATCTGCCTTTTAGACTGGAGATTTTCAGCTTAGCACCACTTTTTTTTTTAATGTCCTTATTCAAATTGAGATGTTATATTTTATTGTTCTGTAAACCTGTTCAATCTGGACATCCAGAACTTAGAGTAATCATGCCCAGCATTCAGTGGCAATGATTCCTTGTTGCATACCAAACAGTAATTTCTACTGATTGGCTGTTGGATGGGTCAGATCTCTACTGAGCAACTGAATCAACCTAGGCGGTCGGTCAAGGGAAAGAACATAATGGTCTCTATTGCTGCAAACAGGAAGTCAGTATTTCGGAAGCATTTATTTATACACAGACAAAATGCTGAATGGGCAGTTTAAGGTCATTAGGATGAAAAAATACTGTTCTCTTTTTTAAAACTAAAACTAAACTTATCTGTTGTATTCAATTAGATCAACTGGACTTGAAGTTTAGTTCTTGAAGACGTTTCGCTAGTCATCCGACTGGCTTTCTCAATTCAGAATGACCGGTACAAGAATCTTTGGCAATTATGTACCCTGGAAAATCCCAATTAGCATATCACAGCCAAGTGTTAAGGGCATGATGGGATAGTGCCTAAGAGGTGTTATAGGAACGCCCAGAGTAAGGTGTCAAAACAGCATTGTACATGGCAGACTTAACTTCCCCTTTATATTTGTAATTTGCATCATATTTGCATAATATAGCAGAAAGTAGGTGAAAGGATAATGCTTCACAGCTACAGAACCATTGAGTTAGAGTAGGCTGACTGCTGTTTGCCACTAGAGATGGACACAAAAAACTTTATGAGTTCGGAGGAACTCCAACTATTCGAACTAGTTTGGGTTCAAACTAGTTAGTTAGTTTTTCAGGATAATGATCGTAAATTCAATAATCATCGAGTTTACGGGCCGTTCGCTAACCCTAGAATGTATCGTTTGCTAACCCTCAAAAGTATCATTCATTTCCGGTAACCCTCGAATGTATGAATCATTTTCGTTAACTCTACAATGTACCATCCGCTAAGCCTCAAATGCAGCCTTCGATTTTCGGTAACACTTGAAAGCATCGTTCAATTTCAGTAACCCTTGAATTTATCATTCTATTTTTGGTAACCAGAGCCATCTCGCTAATGACCCACATTGAGACAAAGTTGCAGAGCGGCATTTAGCAGTTAAAAAAAAAAAAATCTTACCGGCGCAGCGGCGCTGTGTGTGGGAGGGGGAGACAGCGGCAGCCGCATCCTGTGCATTTTCAGAGTCAGAGCGGAGGCAGAGGCTCGGAGCTTCTGTAGCAGAAGCAGCAGCCAGCCTATAACAGAGGCAGAGGAGGATCCGGTCCAGTGATGTGACCAATTAGTCCAACCAAGGCAGTGGATTTTGAAAAGTATCCACTGCCTTGGCATATGTGTTGCTCATATCCAATCAGCGTGCGAGACGTTTCACAGTGCTCCTTGCGCGCAGTGCGCTGACGTGACACAGGGGGCGGGTCCATGTTTTAATAAAAGTAAGTGCCCCAACCGTTTCCTTGCAGAGCATTGGAGGAGCCTGTTGGAGGAGCGTGTTGGAGGAGCCTTTGGTCCCTGGCTAGCTGTTTCTATTGGCTTGCCGCTTGTGCTCACTGTTATAGTTTTTCTTGCTGTAGTAGGAGTTGCTGGGCCTGAGTGGGGGCTGCTGGGCCTAAGTGGGGGCTAGTTGAGTGGGGGCTGCTGAGCCTGTGAGTGGGAGCCTTTGTGTGGGGCAGTCTTCTGGGGAACACCTCTGGACGCTGCTGAACATCTTCTGTGGGATGGCGCTGAACTTCTGGGGACCGTTTACTGTGGGACACCCCTGAACTTCTGGGGACTGTCTTCTGTGGGACGGTGCTGAATTTCTTGGGACTGTCTTCTGTGGGACGCCGCTGAACTTCTGGGGACCGTTTTCTGTGGGGCGCCGCTGAACTTCTGGGGACATCTTCTGTGGGACGCCGCTGAACTTCTGGGGACGTCTTCTGTGGGATGCCGCTGAACTTCTGGGGACCGTTTTCTGTGGGACGCCGCTGAACTTCTGGGAACGTCTTCTGTGGGACGCCGCTGAATTTCTGGGGATGTCTTCTGTGGGACGCCGCTGAACTTCTGGGGACCGTCATCTGTGGGACGCTGCTGAACTTCTGGGGTCCGTCTTCTGTGGGACGCCACTGAACTTCTGGGGACCATCTACTGTGGGACGCCGCTGAAATTCTGGGGAAAATCTTCTCTGGGACGCAGCTGAACTTCTGGGGACCGTGTTCTGTGGGACTTTTCCATTCTTAAGCTTTGTGCACACGTGTGAATGCATGATGTTGGTGTATGACGGCAGTTTCGCCTGAGTACTGGTAAGTTTATGGGCACTCGGTTGGGCCAATTTTGGCCCATACACTTGCCGATAGTCGTCCGAAACCTCTGTTCATATATCATGTGTTGCGGGTTGGGCCCCACAATTGCACGTGTGTACGGACCTTAATTTCATCATGTAGTAAAAAGACTCATGGTAGCTCTCATTGTAGCTGTGTCAGTGCTTATCGTATAAACTGAGGTTTTCAGACTTTAAAATAAGCCTAAAAACTCAACCATGGTTTATGCTTGGTCACTTCTTACCTGTACTAATCTGGCGGCTGCTCCTTGCATACTGATCTGCCGGCTCACGTCACTACTCAGCGCCTGTCTCACTGTCCGGCACCGAGTAGTAACGTCAGCTGGCATATCAATACACAAGGTTCGAGCGGCAGCGAAATTAGTAAGAGACTGTATTGGAGTGAGCGGCAGCCGGATTAGTAAGAGACTGTATTGGAGCGAGCGGCAGCCGGATTAGTAAGTAACAGAATTGCTTGATTGAAGTCCTCTTCAGCACTGAACTGACGGGGGAGGGTACTTGCGACGGCAGATGTTTTGAAACTCCCAGCTACTAAATCATGCTGGGAGTTGTAGTTTCCAAACATCTGGAGTGCCAAGGAATGAGGCTTTAGTTGCCTTTTAAATGGACGGCAGAATTCCCATACAGTAATAGCCAAAATGACTGTATGGGAATTCTGCTGTCCATTTAAAGGGCAACTAAAGCCTCAAAACAATACAGAAGGAGGAGGGCATCTATTGTTGCCTTTTGATTCTGTGTTGTTTTGAGGCTTTAGTTGCCCTTTAAATGGATAGCAGAATTCCCATTCAGTATTAGCCATACTGAATTTGGCTATTACTGTATGGGACTACTGTATGGGAATTCTGCTGTCCATTTAAAGGGCAACTAAAGCCTCAAAACCATACAGAATCAGAAGGCAGTAGTGTTCATATTTTCTACCCTCGGTTTTACTCGAGTCATTTACTTTAACTTGTTTTTTCAGGTAAAAATAGGTACCTCTGTTTATACTTAGGTCGGTTTATACTCGAGTAAATATGGTAATTGGGTAATTAACAAAAACGTGGAGCCAGATTGATTTGCTTTAAGTTTCATTCACTTTCAGATAGTGAATGTTTTATTTATTTTCAGATAGGTACACTATAGAGAAATGCATTGCACAGAGCTGTGCTAAGATCAGGATCACTTCATTATCCTCCCTAATGAAGTGATCCTGATGCAGATGCTATGCAATCTGTGAGACTGTGGCAGATTTAAAGCAATATTTGATAGATTCTGGCAGATTGATTGCAGGGGCATAGCTAGAAATTTTGGAACCACTACTACCTTGTGTTGCCATACACAATGTCTCCACCTGCTACCTGTGTCAGACAGGGACCCACCAGGGAACTCTCTCTCAGATGTACTGGCATGTCCACACTGTCCTACAGACACACATACTCTCTTAGACATACCTGCACGTCCACACTCTCAAAGACAGTCACTCACACACACTCCCACAGTTGCTTCAGTTCCAGCCAAAGTCAAACATATGTGCTGCACCATACCTAAGTCTGACTGACAGCAGTCTGTCTTCTGAACTTTCTGTTTGGCTTCCTCCTCACACAAGAGTCCACACACAGCTTAAAGGGCATGTCCACCTCCCCCAAACTAAAATTTAACTCACTACTGGCCCCACTGTGTAGTATCCTAACCTTAGGTCTCTGCTCCTTATGGTTCTCCTGCAGTGCTTGTCCAAAGTCCAGGAAACCGAAGAGTAGGAGCTGTCTTCCTGCCAAAAGGTTTCAGCCTCCAATCTTACCTCAGGGAGCTAGTTTGACATGCGCAGGGGAGCCCTTCCCTCCCACCCTCTGGATCCCTCTATGGCGGCCCTTCCGCCTTCCTTAAATAAAAATATACATTTTGTAGGCCACCCAAAACTGCTGAGTTACATTTCTAAAAAAAATTATCTGAGACATACTTACAGCCCTTCGCTCTCTCTCTTCAAAACTGGCAGCCACGTCTGTGATTGTCTGCCTCTTAGCCAATCTGCCGGTCCGGCCCCTGTTTGTAACTTCCTGCAGACAGGAAGCCATGAGGAGAGTGCTGTGGGAGTGAAGGGATGTAAATATGTTTGGTGTTATACTGTTTTATCACAGTTTGCGGGTTTTAATTGTTTGCACTTTACTTTTGTTTCATAGTATTGAAAGCTTTTGACCAAAAGATCTAACTAAATGACTCTTATTGTACTTGTCTAGATTGCTTAACCAAACATAATTTGCTGCAGATTGAATTTTTCACATTTCTTTTTATTAAATCTGTTAGATGCTGTAAAAAAAGCATTTCATATGGTTAGGCTAGCTTTAGCTAGATACAAGGTGACTGCACTCCAAAACAGAACGTTTATTTAAAGCCAAACATCAAACAGCAAATACGACGTTTCGAGGGTAACACCCCCTTCATCAGATACCTGATTGAAGGGGGTGTTACCTCGAAACGTCGTATTTGCTCTTTGATGTTTGGCTTTAAATAAACGTTTCTGTTTTGGAGTGCAGTCCACCTTGTATCTATTTGATTGCCTTGTTCCCTTTGAAGTAGGGGAATTGGACTCTCTGCACCCACCTGGGGACTAGTGTGCATATGGACTGTTTATGATATATTTAGCTTTAGCTAGAGTTTGTTAGGTTAGGCTAGATTATACTAGTTAGGTTAGTTAGGGCCCTGCTGAAAAAGTTTACCTTGACGTGGTAGCAGGGCTTTCAAATCATAGTAACATAGTAACATAGTAATTAAGGTTGAATAAAGACATTCGTCCATCAAGTCCAACCTATTCACTTTTTTTTTTTTTTTTTTATTTATTTTTTTTTAACCCTACCTAACAGTTGATCCAGAGGAAGGCAAAAAACCCCAGTTAAAAAAAAGGGGGAAAAAATTCCTTCCTGACTCCAAAGGCAATCGGAAAGTATCCCTGGATCAACCAGATCTATATGCATTAATACCAGTAATTCTCAATATTTTTTAGTTTTAGAAACTTATCCAGGCCTTTTTTAAAGTTATTCAATGAACTTGCCATTACCACCTCTGCTGGAAGACAGTTCCACAGTTTCACCGTTCTCACTGTAAAGAAACCTCTCCTAACTTGAAGATGAAACTTCTTTTCTTCCACCTTAAAGGATGTCCACGAGTCCTCTGATATGACCTATTAGTGAACAATGCACCAGAGAGTTCACTGATGGGCCATTAATATATTTGTATAAGGTTATCATGTCCCCACGCAACCGCCGCTTCTCCAATGTAAACAGCCCTAACTTGTCTAATCTGCCTGCATATTCAAGCCCCTCCATCCCCTTATTAATTTAGTGCCCTTCTCTGAACTGCCTCAATTTCCAAGATGTCCCTTTTGTATACGGATTCCAAAACTGCACCGCATATTCCAAATGTGGCCTTACCAGTGCCTTGTAAGAGGGAGAATAATATTTTTCTCTCTTGATTCCATTCCCCTTTATACAAGACAATATCTTGCTAGCTCTAGCTGTTGCTACCTGGCATTGTTTGCTACAGCTAAGTCTGTTATCTACGAGAACCCCCAAATCTTTTTCCATTTCAGATGCACTTAACACAGAGTTTAACACAGAGTTATTTATGGTGTAGGTGGCACAGGGATTATTAAATCCCAAATGCATCACCTTACATTTATCAACATTGAATCTCATCTGCCATTCTGCTGCCCATTTTGATAATCTATCTAGGTCTGCTTGCAGCACTTGCACATCATTGGAAGTTTCCAAAGCTCTGCATAATTTAGTGTCATCAGCAAACACAGAGACCTTGCTCTCAATGCCCCCTTCTAAGTCATTTATAAACAGATTAAACAGAAGCGGCCCCAGTACAGAACCCTGAGGCACTCCGCTTAGAACTTTAGCCCACATAGATGTAGCTCCATTAACCACCACTCTCTGTTTGCGGTCCAATAACCAGTTCTCTATCCATGAACAAATGTTTTCTTCAAGGCCAACAGTCCTCAGTTTATACATTAGTCGCCTATGTGGCACAGTATCAAAGGCTTTTGCAAAATCCAAATATACCACATCCACAGCTGTGCCTGAATCTAACTTCTTACTCACTTCTTCATAAAAACCAATTAAATTTGTCTGGCATGATCTATTTCTCATAAATCCATGCTGACTACTACTAATAAGATGATCTCTGGAGACAAAGTCAAGGATATGATCCCTTAACAAAGTTTCCATCACCTTCCCTACCACTGATGTTAGGCTTACAGGTCTATAGTTACCAGGCTGTGAACGACTACCTTTTTTGAATATTGGTATTACATTGGCTTTTTTCCAATCCAGCGGCACATCCCCAGACAAAAGCGAATCTGAAAAGATGAGACACAGTGGTCTTGCTAGAACTGAACTAAGCTCTTTTAAAATCCTAGGATGCAATCCATCTGGTCCTGGCGCTTTATTGATATTAACTTTGTCTAATTGATTCCGTACCATATCCTCTGTTATCCAATGTGAAAACTCTTCATTTCCTCCCTGCACATTGTTACAATCCCTACTGTAAGGATTCTCAACAGTAAAAACCGATGTAAAAAAACGGTTTAGCAGATTAGCCTTTTCGGCATCCTCTACAACCACCTCAGCTCCATTATTTAATGGTCCCACATTCTCAGTCCTCATTTTTTTACCATTTATATACTTAAAAAACATCTTGGGGTTGGACTTGCTTTGTTCGGCAATCCGTGTTTCATTTTCTATTTTAGCTAGTTTAATTGCTTTCTTGCACTCTTTATTACAACTTTTGAAGTCCCTGTAAGCCTGTTCTGTGCCTTCTGCTTTCAAAATTTTAAAAGCCCTTTTCTTTTTTTCCATTTCCCTTTTTACCTGAGCATTAAGCCATGCAGGAGTGGACCTAATTTTTTTACACTTGTTTCCTTTTGGGCTAAATCTTTTATTCTGGTGAGGATAAATGTCTATGTGAGGAACTGTATAAATAAATATCTCGGTAAAGCCAAGTTCAAAATGCCCACTGGTGGAGCCACGCCCACTGACAGACCCGCGCCCACCGGTGAATCCACTCCCACCCCACCGCATAGAGGCACCATTCAAACTTTGGCTCAGGTGACAAAAACCCTAGAGACACTCCTGTCGGTAACCCTCGAAAGTATCATTCGGTAACCCTTGAATTGGCCATAACCCTCAAATGTAGCTTGCGCAAGACCTGACAATTGCCCACTCTTGATTAAGAAGTATTTTAAAAAGTTTTGGTGAGAGTGATATGTTACCCAGACCATTTCCTAGGTGCCACAGCCATTTACAGTAAGTTATCCATGTTAGTTTAGCTATAAATCATCCAGACGTTTCAAACTATCACTCCCCATTGACTTAAATGGGTCCGAATTTGAACTTTCAAACTTTTACTGAAGTTCTAAAGTTCGAAAATGGACCAAACTGATACGGATCCATTGCAGACTTGGCCCCTCTGGACATACCCCACACCACATTGCCTTCACTCCCCAACAGTTTGCATTACATAGGGGAAAGCAGACAAAAGAGTAATGCTTCACAGCAGCAGAACTATTGAGTTAGAGTAGGCTCACTGCAGTTTGCCGCCATTGTCCTTGGTGAATTTGGGACATGTGGATAAAAGCCTCCAAACTCATAAAATCTGATTCGAACTCGAGATCGAGTTCTAGTCCATCTCTATTGAGGACCAGGAGATCAACATTCGGCACAGAAACAGGATAGGTATAGGTATAAGTAGCATAGACTATTAGACTTGGAACAAAAACCAAGGATAGGAGGACCTTTAATCCTACCTGAAAACGCTAGAGACAATTTTAAGAGCAGTCAGCAAAAGAACAGAGATTCACCCTCAAGCAGTGCTGTGGGTGTTGGAATTCCCATTTAATTTTTTTTGTAAATAAAAAGTTTATTCCCTCCAAAGGATACAAAGTGCATGTTTTCTTTATAACATGAAGATTGATTGATCAATCGATAGATAGATAGATAGATACGCAGTGCTCTACGGACAGTTGAAATTACAGCTTGCTTAGTCCATATAATATACTCCCAATTATAATTTGGGGCTTAAGATATTGTTTGTGACATAATATGCCCTAACAATTTTTGTTTGCAGCACAATTACATATATGGATCCCCTTTTTTCTTTTCTTTTTTTAATTTGCCCAGATACAAGGGATAATCTTTGAACTGAATATTTCAAAGATTAGTTTAGGAATTGGAATGTTTTTAACCATATTATTTTTTATTTTTTAGGTCAATTCCACCACATACGAAGTAAAGTTCTGATGGCAGAGCAATTTCTCCAGCATCTATTGCATTAATTTAGAAACCATTTGTAGATGAGTTCTGGTGTTCTATAGTATCTATATAGTATTTTTTTGTTGATTTCCCAGTGGGATATACATCTCTATAATTTGTAGGGAGATGTAACTGCTGTTACCCATTGTTCTGGTAGGCATTGTATGTGTAAATCTTTTTCCCAGTTAGAAAAACATTGTATCTCAGTTGTCATGTAGATTTAGATAGAAATATAGTATATTATAGTATTTGAGGTTGAATAAAGAGATACGTCCATCCAGTCCAACCCATCTAGCAATATCTTTATTTCCTGCTTAACTGTTGATCCAGAGGAAGGCAAAAAAATCTCATTTAATTTATGAAGGGGAAACAAAATCCTTCCTCACTCCAAGTGGCAATCGGAAATTTCCCTGGATCAACTCTACTTTATGTATCAATACCAGTAACTTGCAACATTCCTTGTTTGCAGAAACTCATTTTTTTAAACTGACCAATTAACCTGCCATAACAACGTCCACTGGAAGACAGTTCCATAGCTTTACCATTCTCACAGTGAAAAACCCTTTCCGAACTTGAAGCCTAAAGTTTATTCTTCAAGTCTTAAGGAATTGTCCACGTGTCCTCTGACATGCTCTATTTGTGAATAGAGATGGCCGAACTTTCGAACTATATGGAAAGTTCGAAAGTTCGAATTTGAATAGTTCGGCTCGAACTCAGGTTCGAGTTCAAGTTCTAGTCCATCTCTATTTGTGAACAATGCCGCAGATAGTTTATTGTATGCCCTGTTAATGTATTTATACACAGTAACTATATCCCTGTGCAATCGCCTATTCTCCAGCGTACATAATTGTAACTTTTCCAGTCTCTCTCTCCGTTTTCGCTCTGATCTGATCACATATTTATCATCCAATTCAGCCACTACCTCAACTCTACACACACACAGCCTCCTAACCCAACCACTATTTTTTTCGACTATTTTTCTGCATGGTTATCTCACTTCCTATCCATGAACATCCCAACTGTAATTTTTTCAACATCCCCATTGACACCAACAACTCTGCTACCTCCAAACTTCTCTCACTTAACTCCTCCCTTAACCTCTCTCAGTGGTAGTCCACAGAGACTAACCGTTAAGGACACACATTTGACCTAGTCTTTACTCAGCTATGTTCCTTGTCTAACTTTTCTAACTCTCCATTTTCGCTCTGATCTGATCACATATTTATCATTCAATCCAGACACTACCCCAACTCTACATACACACAGACTCAGAGATTTGCACAACCATGACCCCTCCTCACTATTCCTTGCTCTACAAAAACTAATCAATATGGCTTCCTTTTCTGACCCCGAGCTTGCTGCCTTTCACTACCACAGGTTGTAAGCAAGAGGAGCACACTACTTCTTGGTGAAATTTCACAATTAAATTGTGACATTTCACCAAGAAGTAATGTGCTCCTTTTGGATTACCTTGAACCTCTGGGTAGGGGGTATTGGAGGATTGCACCTACCAACCATTAGGCCAAATCCAAGCATAGTGTGCTAGAGTGACTTCTAACTGACTTTCACTACCACAACACTGTCATCTCTTTCCTGGACAATGTTGCCCTCTTAACCACCTCTCTCCTTAGTCAAATTAACCTGCAACCTTGGTTCATGGATCAGATTAAAAAGATGAAACCTATTTCTCCTCCCTTATTTCTAAACAATCCCACAATCCAAAACAGCTTTTCAACGTTTTTAACTCTCTGCTCTGTCTGCCACCTCCTTCATCTATACCCTGTTTATCTGCTGATGAAATTGCCTGTTATTTCACAGGAAAAAAAAATAATATAAGAAATGCTTGTGAAGGTTCTCATTCATCCAGGTCATGGTATATCTGTTGTATTCAATTAGATCAACTGGACTTGAAGTTTAGTTCTTGAAGACGTTTCACTAGTCATCCGACTGGCTTTCTCAATTCAGAGTGACTTGTACAAGAATCTGTGGCAATTATGTACCCTGGAAAGTCCCAATTAGCATATCACAGCCAGGTGTTAAGGGCGTGATTGCATAGTGGCTGAGAGGTGTTATAGGAACGCCCAGAGTAAGGTGTCAAAACAGAATTGTCTGCCATGTACAATGCTGTTTTGACTCCTTACTCTGGGAGCGTCCCTGACTGCCTAAATGCCATCTCTGCTTTTATGTCTTCCTGCTTTCTCAAACTCAACATGGATAAGACTGAACTTGTCATTTTCCCATGCTCGATTTATCACTCAACGTAACACTTCTATCAACATCATTGACACACCAATCTCCCCAACACCTTGCGTGTGATGCCTGGGAGTAACCGTTGACTCAGAACTTTAGTTTAAATGCCACATTAACTTCTATCAGTTACAGCTCAAAAACATCTCACACATTCATCCCTTCCTTTCACAGAACGCTTCCAATATTCTATATTTTTTTGTACTGAGTCCTTGCTTTATATGTCACTCGCCATCATATCTTCAAACGCAACCTCAAAACTCACCTTTTCAGACAAGATTACAATCTAGACTTGGACACTCCTACCCAACAAATCGTTGACCCACTAGTTATAATCTAGTGACAACTTAGTTACAGCTACTGGTCTGCTTCACCTTATGTTTCATCCCCATCTCCTCTAGACTGTAAGCTCTATCAGGCAGGGCCCTCCATCCTAATGTACCACAGTAATGCTGTAACTTAGCACATTGAATACTGCTGGACCAGCACTTGAATTATTTGCACTTTGTATTACTTGCACTACCCTTGTATGTAACATGTATGTTTTCCTCATGTATATTGATGCAACTGTAAAGTGCCACGGATGATGTTGGTGCTATATCTACAATAATAATAATAATAATAATAATGGATATGACAAGGACAGTCAATTCGAACAATATATTAAAAAAAGTTACATTGAGATTTGAATATAAAATGTAAAGTATTTCAAACATAAAAAAATAAATCAAGATAAGTTGTGGATAGGGCTTTGTGGCTTAATATTTTATAATTTACTTTAAAGACAAAGTTCAGCACAAATACAAGTTTTTTTAAAAAAAATCTGCCCAGCACTTCTAAAGTACTGACTTCCTGTTTGCAGGACCCCTAATAGTGTACGTTATTGTCTCAGTCATTGGGTGGCTTCTCTGTAATTTCCCAACAGAATATTTGTGAATAGCACATGCGTGTTCTGTCTGCACTGGGAAAGGAAGGACGACATGGGCAGGAGTGCAGGGGGCATGTCTGTATCAGCAGTAGAATGGATCTGACCGCAGGCAAAAATTTTTATCTGTTTTATTAATGTATTGTAGATCTTAATGCAAGGACAATGACAGAAAGTCTGTCTTTAAAATCCAAGAGGAATATGCAATATATTTTTGATATCCCCTGAATAAGTTTAAAACCCATGCTACCCAATGCTCCAGTTTGTGAGGGTGCCACCCAGCTGAGTGTACACTGTACACTTCCCAGGAAGCTGCAGCCTTTCCCCCTAGAAGCTAACAATCCTTTATCAACCCAGAGACGCTGAAAGAACAGGGATTTCAGCGTGTTTTTTTATATTTAAATGCTCCATAGCAATGATATATTCAGTTGCTTTTATGCAGTTTATTTATTAGCTAGCATGGAGGTAACAACCATATTTATAAGGATTAGTTATCGGCAACTTTGTCATTAACATATCTGTATGGACGTAAGTATATATGTTCTGAATAAATTCATAAAGTTTTAAAATAAAGTGCTTTTTTTTGTAATTTTAGGACTTTTATTTTGAGATTGTGTCACAGTATAAGTTAGTGAATGGGACACAGTATAAGTTTGTGTACACTCTGATCAGCTGTATTGTAATGAACTTAATCAACTGCAACACAGGTGAATTTAATCATCTAAGAGGTAATAACGGTTAAGTCTATGACAAAGGTGAATTCAAAGAGCATGTTTACCTCTCAAAGGTGTAATGTAAATGACCTGATCTAAAATCGTTACAAAGCTACCAGACATAGAGTTAATCTGTTATGCAAAAAAATGAAATTCTCTTGTTCCCTCTGCCTCTCAGGAAATTTCTGCCCCCCTTCAAGCTCTTTTACATGCTCAGAGTGGGCAGCTAGGGCAATAGCATTCAGTCATTGGTTGATAAAATCTGATACATCCATGACTAACAACTGTTAGAGTGGTAATAGAACATTAAGTGGTGTTTTGGTTTAGTCTTACATCTTTTAGCTTTATGACTAAGCTGTTTTGGGGCCAGGGGGTGATTTACCTATATACATTTTTTTAATTTGTGGGATGGATGTTCCCTTAATTAAGAAAATGGCAGGTGGGATTTAATTACATGTACATTTATGTGAATGGATAAAAAATTATCCAAAAATCCATGGAGAATTCCGAGGTCTATACTAAGGGCTCGTTCACATTACATCAGTTTATATCCATTTCACAAAGCAGGTGCATTTTAAAAAATGGACAGACATTAAAACCCCATAGGATTTCATAATATCGTTCACACCTGCTGCGTTATAATCCGTTCCGTTCCACACCGTTTAAAAAATGTACTGCATGCAGCATTCCTGGCAGTTTTTTCATGCATTTTTTTATATAAATCTATGGAATACACAAATGTATGCAAAAAATGGATACAAACTGACATAAACGCATGCTGTGCGTTTCTGTCACTTTCTGTCAGTTTCCAGTGTGAACGAGTCTTAAATAAGAGCTTTGTCCCACGGGATGCAGCCACCTAGCAACAGCTTGGCAGCTGCCTCCCGAATCCGCCGCTGGGAAATGCATGCGCAATCTCGGGAATTCCCAAGATCTCATGAGATTTCGCGTAAAAGGCAGTTTTTTTCAGTGGTGCAATGGAGGAGGACTCTTTAAGCATAGCTGCCACTGGCAGTAAGATCTTTTCACCTAGGGGACACTCCTCCCCTCAGATATTGTCATTTAAAAGGATGGTAAGAGATACTTTATTATCCTCCTCAGATGAGGAGCCTGTTTTTAAAAGGAAAAAAATACACTCTTCCCAGAAGCTTCCCTCAGACACCTCTGAGGAAGCCATTAGCCCTGTAGGATGGGAAAGAAATGTACTCACAAGGTGAAACATGAAGGTTTGTTTCACAAATTACACACCCCTCATGTCTCTTCCAGAATTCTCCCTGATGCTCGTTTGAGCAGAAGACATAAAGAGAGAGAGGTGTTTGCCTCACACAAAATAGCGTTTGTTTGACGCAATTTCCACATCTTCAACAGTGGACTGGGACTCTGAAACAGTATCCAGGTCCTCTAATCTTTCCTCAGAAAGAGGAAAGATTAGAAAGCTCCAAATGGCTCGCATGGGGCTAGCTGGAAAAGAACCCCCCTCAAAATGTTTCTCACAGCACTGGGACATTTCAAACTCCCCAGAGGTTTTCAACTTTGCCTAGCTGGCTTTTAGGTTCATGCTTGTCAAAAAAGATGAGCTGCTACTGAGAAACTATTTAGTCCCAGACATGCAGGCTCTAATAGCCCCAGAGTTGGACCCCCCACTATCGTCCTTTACCAGTGACACCCAGTCACATTCTTTCTTAGATAATACGCTGCACAACATTCAATATAAAATAGCAGACGCAGCTGGCCTTCTCCTCTTCATGTTTTCCAAGGCTGAACAGGAGGGAGATATAGATGTGGACCAATCCTTCCACCTATTACTCTCCTCAAAGAAAGCACTACTTAAAACAACCAGCAGGACCACCCTTTTTATAGGTCAGACCTTTAACCATTTATGAAATATAAGAAGGGCCCATTACTTCACCTCTGCAGGCATGTCAGATCTTCCCCCTAAGTCTCACAAAGCCCTACGCACAGGAATTCCCTACGCACAGGAAGCCCTTTTCGGCAGGAGGGACGCCACTTTAGAGCCCAAGGGACGTCC
This sequence comes from Hymenochirus boettgeri, assembly GCA_019447015.1. Lineage (NCBI taxonomy): Eukaryota > Metazoa > Chordata > Amphibia > Anura > Pipidae > Hymenochirus > Hymenochirus boettgeri. The sequence continues at coordinate 179,169,081 of CM033471.1, forward strand.
CGCGATTTCAATCAGGGCAGCTGATCAGCACGCCTCTGTCCGAAGAGCAGCAGTTGCTCGAAAAGGTAGGTACCCATTATTCTTGCCTGATTCCATCAATAAAGTTTTACCCAGCCTGGGAGGCAATATGTTCGGACCAATGGGTCCTCAAAATCATAAAGAGAGGCCTATCCCTTCCCCTGCTTCAGTTCCCATACCAGTACTGAGTTCCCAGGGCAGGGACACACGAGTTTAGATGACTTTCTCTCTTTAGCCTTATCACAGGGAAATATAGAACCCTCCTATCCACTAAAAAGAGGTTGGATAAGCCACGTCATTCCAATACAAAAAAAGGACGACTCCCTACAACGGATCCTAAATGTAAAGGCACTAAGGGGGCGATGCAATATTGGGCGCAAAATGCCCAAGTCAGTGTAAAACCCACGCAATCCGATGTATCATCAGGTTACCGTGGGTTTTACACTGAGTTTGCATTGCCTGCGCCATTTCCGAGAATGCTCGGAAATAGCGTGGCGCAGGCAATGCAAAACCGCCCTTAGTAAAGTTTTGCGCTACTATGTAGCGCGAAACTTTACGCCACTGAATAGGAGGCGTTAGCCGCGCACTACCTGGCAGAGATCCCGCGATACAAAATCTTGCACAGGGATTTTTGCATCACGGGAACTCGGGCAGGTAAGCTGCGTCGGAAAAAAATATTGCATCGCCCCCTAAATCGCTACATGAAACCCAAGCGTTTCAGACTAGAAAACCTGTCAGACCTTCAGTATCTGTTGCACAGAGACTATTTTATGATAGGTAGACCTTAGAGATGCCTTTCACATGATTTATGTTACACCGAATCACAGACGTCTGTTTTAAAGGAACAAAACCCCAAAAAATAATTAGTTGTCATTCATTTGTATTATTTCACAGGGAGGTGAGAACGCTTACTCTCACCTCCCTGTGAATAATATTACGCTCGGGGGACCTGGAACTTACCTTACCGCCGCTCCACTCGCAGCCGCTCATTCACTGACAGCCGCTCTGTCCCGACCGCGCGCCCTATCTTAGGCGCATGCGCGCCAATACAAAAGATAGGGCGCGCGATTGGGAGAGAACAGCTGTTCAGTGAAGAAGTGGCTGCGAGTGGAGCGGAGCAAAGGTAAGTTCCAGGTCCCCCGAGAGTAATATTATTCACAGGGAGGTGAGAATAAGCGTTCTCACCTCCCTGTGAATAATACAAACGAATGGCATATAGTTATTTTTTGGGGTTTAGGGGGGTTTACATTCCCTTTAATTTCGATGGCAGGGTAAGATATACCATTGGAACATGATGGTGTTTGCCCTATCCAACGCTCCCTACACATTTACCAGAGTATTAAAACCAGTTGTCCAGCACTTCAGACAAAAAAGTATTCTGTCACTCATTTATCTAGATGATCTTCTGGTGTTCGCCCCAAAAGAGTCTGTGATTATACAACAGAGAGACTTGATACTGCAAGTATCTAGGGTTTAGCATAAACACACAAAAACTCATCCTAACACCCAAAAAGTCCCTTCTTCTTAGGATTTCTAATAAACACGCAACATTTCACAATTCAGGTTCCAGACGAAAAATTTAATCTAATCAAATCCTTCGTTCAGGAACTCCTTCCCCGACGTTCAATCCCTCTTCGCATGATAGCCAAATTCATTGGGAAACTAGTAGCCTTAGCTAGTAGCCTTAGCTCAGGCTTCTATAAAAACCCCACACTATGCAGGCACACCCAGATGTTCCTGCAAGAATGTCTCCAGAAAGGGTTGGCATGGTCTTGGCCAGTAACCCCTCTTACCCCAGGTAAGATACAACAGATACTGCTTTTCCCTACCTGTCACCCCATTGGTTTAAACTGCTCATTCCCCACCTGTCACCTCGCCCATTCAGATTGGGACCCCCAGACCTGACAATCACAATGGATGCATCCTTGATAGGGTGGGGTGCATTCACCACATCCAGGGAAATCAGGGGTCGTTGGTCTCGCCAGGAGTCCAGCCTCCACATAAATCTCCTTGAACTCAGAGCAGCAAAGTTGGCCACTACCAACCTATTGTCAGAAACATTATCAGGCAAAACTGTTGTAGTTCACCTGGACAACAAAACAGCTGTATACTACATCAACAGAAGAGGGGGAACAAAATCGAGATTACTAGAAATATGGGAGAGAGTACAACTTCTCAGCATCAACCTAGTAGCCCAGTACGTACCCAGGCAATCGAACGAGCAAGCAGATGCCCTATCCAGACATAAGATGAACCTCTCAACCCTCTGTCTCAAAGCCACTCTATTTGCCAGGATAAATCAATTCTTTGGTGAGAGACAGATATATCTGTTCGCATCAGAAACAACTGCCCAGACACAAATCTTTGTGGCGAGAGAATGGTCAAAGAACGCGTGGAGAGTGGATGCACTAGCCTTTCCGTGGACAGATTTACCTCCCCTCTATGCCTTTACACCCCCCACATTAATGCCACAGGTTCTACACAAAATTATGATGGTCAAAGTGAGGGACTTAATCCTCATATACCCAGTCTGGCCTTCCAAGCCTTGGTTCCCCAAAATCCATCCATTAATAATGGGTCAGAAGTTACCACTGGGCATTAGAGATGGACTAGAACTCGAACTCAAACCCGAGTTCGAGCCGAACTATTCGAGTTCAAACGAATTCTGACTTTTCAAACTATCCTGGACTGGGATTTTTGAAATTTTCCAGAGTTTCAAAGGAAATCGAATATGTGAGTAAAATGCCTATTATACCTATACGCGAGCATCGAATCCGCGAGTAAAATGTCCATGATACCTAGGCGCGAGTTTCGACTCCGCAAGTAAAATGTCCATTAAAACCTATACACGAGCATCAAATCCGCGAGTAAAATGTCCATGATACCTAGGCGTGAACATCGAATGTTCGAATGCAAGAGCTTGAAAATAGCGCGAGTGAGAGTAAAATTGATTTCCAAATGTTGTGGATATTCGAACATGTTCCCCAGACCATTTACCAGGTCCCACAGCCATTTACATTAAGTTACCATTGATATTTTAATTGTAGTTCATTCAAACTTTTCGAACTATTTGACTCCCATTGACTTTAATGGGTCCGTTTTCGAACTTTGAACTTTCCATATAGTTCGAAAGGTCGAAAACGGACCGAACTTTCGAAAATTTGGCCATCTCTACTGGGCATAACTGTAGACTGCTTCCAAGGTCCCCCGGACCTTTTGTCAAAGCTCCCACAGTTAATGTGGATAGCAGCTCAAGTAATTTCTTCTGCTTCCAACAACTTTTCACCAACTCTAACAGCCTAATCGACCTATCCTTGCATCACAAAATGATCAGGAAATACAAACAACTGATAGCCGAATTTCTAAACTGGTTCACTGGGAGAGAATCCCAGTTCGAACAACCTAAGACCTTGTGGGGGGATTGGAATTTCTCTCCCACAAATTTCACTCCAGCCTAGCCTCTACTACGCTTAAGTCTTATGGTTCATCCTTAAAGATAGTAATTCCAGACTTGACATCAAATTGTATGTACCTAAGATTGCTTAAAGGGCATGTCCACCCCCAAAACTATAATCCCCCCAACTACTGGCCCCACCATGTAGTGTAGTTTAATCCTTACCTCACATCCCAGCTCCATAGGGTTCTCCTGTAGTCCCCCCCCAAAGTCCCAAAAAATGACTACCAGGAGGCTAACAGAGTCCATATAGGACACTGCCTGCTAGCTGGCCTCAGGTAGATTTTTGCCATGCGTACTGCAGCCCTTCTCCCCCCTCCCTCTCCCTCCCTCTCCCTCCCTTTTCTACTATCCCTCCCCCTAGCATAAACCCATTTAATATCCTGCTCCCCCATGTCCCCCAGCCCCAACCGGGTATTTTTATTTTTAGAAAGCTCCCCAAACTCTTACTTACCTCTCCTCTTTCCTCCGGCGAAGTGAGCTGCCGGCAGCCGCGTCTGTGATGGCTGCCGCTCAGCCAATCACAGACGCGGCTGCCAGTCCCCCCCTCTGCTTGCTTTCCTTGCAAGCAGAGGGCCGGGAGCGCGCAGAGGATCGAGGGGAGGTAAGTAGAGTTTGGGGGGCTTTCTAAAAAAAAAATTATAGCGGTTGGGGCTGGGAGCCCAGGGGGGACCTTATATAAAATATTTTTTTTAGGTGGACATAGCCTTTACAGAAGCCTTCTATGTCTAGACCACCTATACCCAGATATACATCCAGGTGGGACATCGATAAGCTCCTTAGTTACCTAGCTAATTGGAAATTAATGTCTACTTCTCTCCACCCTCTGGGTGTTAAATTTGCTGCAAGATCAGCAGAGTTAACCTTGATCCACATCCAAGAGCCATGGATGTCACTTACTTCAGGGGATGCTCACATAATTCTCATCCCCTGGATGAGGAGTAATAAAACCTCCCATATTTTCCAGGAGTTAGTAGAACTTGATCTCCCGGAAAATATTGAGGAACCTTTACTGTGTATAGTGTTACACCTAAAACACTACTTACAATTATCAAGTGCTAATAGGGGAGACATTTCCCAGCTCTTTATCACATCCAGAACCCCCTTTAGGCCAGCCTGCTGCAAGACAGTCAGGGGATGGATACTCTCAGCAATGGAGAGCACAGGGATCGACACTTCTGTATTTAGCCCTCATTCCATTAGGGGCGCAGCTGCCACGAAAGCAGCCTCCAAGGGAGTGCCATTACAATCTATCCTAAGAGCAGCTAGATGGTCATCCGATAGGACATTCGTCCAACATTACTGGCGTCCTACAGAACTAGAATGTCTAAATTTCGCAAGGGCAACAACCAGGTGTGTGCTATTCTGCCCAACAGCTGTTGCTAGGTGGCTGCCTCCCTTGGGACAAAGAAGGGTTTGCAGGAATCTATGTACTGCAAACCCCGTTTGTCCTAGGGAATAGGACAGCCCCCTAGAAACAGCGCCCTGCCCTCCCTCCCAGAAAGTTCCTGGTGTTGGCTTTAAACAAACTGATAATAAATTAATAATAAGAAACTAGTTGGAAGCTGCTAATCCTATAATGTATAAAGCATAATGTTGTTGTTGTTGTTGTGCATTATAAACCCACTGCACAGTATAAACTCCTTATATCCATTCATCTCTCCTACTTATATCCTTTGCACATCCAAAGTTCCAGAGACAGCAGAACCAAACTGCGCAGAGGGACACTAAGAAATAGACAGAAAACGTCTCTACTTTCCTTCTTCTCAGCCTTCAGTCTTCTCCTACAACGTTGTTTCCCATTGACTGTTTGAAATAGTGAAAGTCATTCAGCAACCTTATCACTTCTGTTGATAAGTTGATCCGTATACCTTACATTGTACCTCTACAACACCCCCAGTTGTAACTATAAATGTTAATCTGTTCAAGTAAAGCATTGAAATTGATTCATTTCCATTCTTGTCCTTACACGCATTGTCCTTACACGTATATTCATGTATAAACAGTCTATCATATGTATATACACACACATATAGACAACAAATAAATAGGTCCACTACTAATGTAGGACAGCCATCTGCTTCCTGTGAAAAAAACTGCCTTTTCTGTGAAATCTTGCGAGATCTAGGGACTTCCCGAGATCGCGCATGCTAGGTGGCTGTCCTATAGCCTAGGACAAACAGGGTTTGCAGTACATAGATTCCTGCAAACCCTTCTATACAGTCCAAAGAATAGATGGAATAAAAGTTAAGAGGAAAAAGAAATAACAGCAATTTGGTTCCCCCCCCCCCAAACTAAAATAATAAAGACCTGACCGAGCAAACAATTGTGAACCCTATGAAGAGTTTTCAGCAAAAGGGAATTTGTATAAATCACTATAATGTGTTACAAGTTCATATTCAAATGTGGAATTTATTGCAGGAAAGTCACATATCCTAAAAATAAAAACAGCATTTTCTTATAAAATACGTGGGTGGTTTTATTTTAGGAACTGTTTATGAATCCATTTTAAAAAGGAGCATTGTAAAACAAGGCATTTAAAATTACACAAGGGCCAATGCTTTAGTAGCTAATAACCAAGTCAGTTTGGATATACAACTTTAGCAGCGAATTTGCTGATCTCGATAGCTGGGATAATCTTCATAGTATACTTGGCAGAATTACAAAATATTAATGGAGGACATTAACAGAAATTGCCATTTTATTTACTAGGCAGAATAAAATAAATATCTGTCTGCAATGTTCATATAAAGTGGAAGTTCATTATCATGAATTAGGACTTCCAATGCTTAATTTCTATGTCCATATAACATAAGAAAATAATTCTGGACTAATTATTTTCTATTCCATCACCATGTTCACTTTTCTTCTATAAATCTAATGGACGCCAAAGATAATGAGCCATTGATGTTCCTTTGCCTAGCAGCCCTATATTTAAAACATAACTTAATAACAGAAAGTCTTACTAGTTGTATTATTTCATACAGCTTAACACCTGTATCCCTTTCCCAGCTATATCCAGTAATACTCTCTGTGTAGAAATGACTGCTGGTGTTTGTGGGAGAGCTTGGTACATGACACGTTCATTTATCACATTAGCTAATCGCAGCACAAGCTGATGTGAGCAGTAATGGTAAATAGAGAGTTAATTTGTTATTCACTGCTATTGGAAGTGGCTGCACCAGACAATCATCTGCCAGGATTTTGCAGTATAGTGACCATAATGTGTGAACAGTTGCCATGTATTAGCTACTGTTCCATAACAGAAAGAATCTCCTGCAAATACAGATGGTCCATGGATCCATAGAACATATTGAAATTCTGAAAATTTAATTCAAACCCAATTTTTCAAAGGTTCGACAGATAGATAGATTGGAGCGTGTGAGTACAATCAACTTTGACTTTTTTTATACTATAAGATAATATATTATATTATCTATATAATGTGATATATATATATATATATATATATTCTTTTTTGGTTATACAGCACGCCACGCTTTAATCTCTTGTTGGGTGCTGGTTCAAACGGGGAATTGCTCTCCACCCCAAAATGTACATGCATAGGAAATAGTACCGCACACAGATTCAATTTGCTTCAATTATGTCCACATATACAATGCGAAGTTTCGAGGATATACAACATCCCTTTCTCAAGCAGGACAAAAACATTCACCTTGAATGGTTTGTCCTGCTTGAGAAAGGGGATATTGTATATCCTCGAAACGTCGCATTGTATATGTGGACAATAAATTGAAGCAAAATTGAATCTGTGTGCGGTACTATTTCCTATGTGTATATATATATATATATATATATATATCACATTTTAACATTTTAAGCTTGTTTCTTGTCTTTTGGGTGCTACCAAAAAGACAAAAAGATATGGATCGTAAGTTTTCTACCTACCGTACATATAAAGCACTTTATGATTATAATACTTCTAAGGAAACTGAATAAAACAGCGAAACGCGTTGTGTACTGACTAATTTCTGCGTCACAGATACGAATGTACTTTACATGATTTTATAAGCTCAATGAAATTGTCTCATTTTATTTGCATCGAATAAAGACACAGTAAAGGCGAACCGTAAACGATAATGGGCAAGATCTTAACATGGGACACTAAAAAGGCACCAGGGACCAATGAAAAAGGAGCAGTGAGGAAAGCAAGAACCAGATAGACAGTAAAAGATTTGAATTTGCTGCCTAAAGAGAGTGGATCGAGAAAAGTGTATCGCCTGTGAAAACAAACAAACGCTTCTGGAAATTAACAAAAATGTGTGTGCACAAACTAAGGTAGCTGAGGATGCCTAAAGTTATGTGGAAGTGCCATATGAGGAGATGGATGCATATGGAGCAGCGTGGGAGCAGAAAAAAGGTAATGAATCCCGGAGAAAAATTGCATTAGGTTTTATTTTGGCAAAAGTTTCCTGTTAGGATAAACATATGGATCTTCATTATTACAGTATATATATGTTATTAAGCTCAACATATGTTTAACATATGTTTTGCTGTAGCATATATAAAGTATGAGATTGCATGCCTCTGTATGAATATCAGTGCCTGATTTTGTTGTCTAACATATTTAAAGGTGCTGTATGACCCTGATAAACCATCAATGAATAAACATATATTGATATTATGAAGCTAAATAATATATTAGCAGATTATTCATTTGTGCTCTAGTAGTCACCCTGTAACTATCAGTCATAGAGAGAGTGACAAATACAATTACATTCAAGTGCTAATAGAATGGAAGGGCAAAACCACCTGACCCTGGAATTCTGGGACAAGTTAAATGTTTGATGTCTCATTGAATTAGTATCACAGTGTGAAAGACAAAGCTTAAGCTAATGGAAATGAGTTAGAACATGCAATACTGCTGATTGGGCTGATATAATTAGAATAATATTCTGCACACAGCTAATAACAAGAAGAAGAAATAAATAACCAAGATATAACTTAACGCTTGTATGCACATAGAATTTGCTGAGGGCAGCATGTTCTGTTTACTTTGTCCAACTGGCAGAAGTTGTCATCACCTTCAGTAATTAAAATGCATCATATTTTCCCTAATACATAAAATATACTAATATATTTTGTTTGCCTTTAAAAAATAAAAGGTCTGTGTAAACAGTACAATTAGAATGGCCAACCAAATGATTTATTTTTTTGTTTCCACATTTCATATTGAAAAATAAAGGAGAAATTGGCTCAACTCAACAATCCCAGGTCAGCATTGGTATATCTCACATTGACATATTCAAGCTGTTTGTTAGAATTTTAAGTGATGTTATGAGTACCTTATGTTTGGAAATGTTGCCCAGAATCCTGTTGTCCACCATCCAAGCCCCTGCTCTGCTCCATCATGGTAAAAACTCATGAGTTCCAAAGCTTATAATAGTATTTGAGCATGTTCCTCAATTTATTGATCTCCCATTCCTTCTGGGAAAGCCACCAAAGCTTTTATAGTAACTGTTGCTCTGACGGAGCTGGTTGTTTCCGAGTGGCCACCAGAACAGATCTAACTTGGAGGGTAATATTACTTGTCCTTCAAGGGGAAATATATGCGTACTGTAGCGCCTTAAAGCTCTTGTGTGAGAGGACTTCTTCTGGTCTCCCTTCAATTCTTTTACCAGCAGGAGCTCTCATTTCTGCATAAAATAGGCCTCAGGGGAATGACTGCATACATTTAGCAATAAGTATATTTTAGAAACAGGATGAGATCCTTGGGAGAACTTGTGCTACACATCAGAACATCTCTATGTACATCTCTATATCTTGATTCAGAAATGCCCTCCGCACCTCGTTTCCACGGTGGGAAGTTTGGATTATGATATATTGTTATCATCACTCTGTTGTATGTCCATGGTGGTTTACCACAGCTTGAAAAAGGAGCACATAGCTCTAGTGCATGTAATAAAAGTGTTTTGCAGTTAAACGTCTGTGTACGGCCCCTCTATATTTGTTTTGTATGCTGTTGGATTTCGACATTTAAGATGTAGTGGAGTGGGATATGAGACGGATACTGAACTCTTCTGGTGTGTGAGTATTTACAACCTGTAAATCTAACCTGTATATAGTTCTAAAGGGTTCTGCAGGTTAGAAATGTGTTGTGCGGTCATCGTTTTCATGGATGGTAGCCAAAGAAAGTCTCTTAGCAGGATTGAGGCCAGGGTAATGAACATTGTTCCATTGTGCCACCTGGGTATCTTTTCTGTTACTCCATTGTATTGATTAGGTTAGCCTAACAGCTAAGAAGTAGTGTTAAAGAGACAGCAAGGCTGCACTACCTAATGCTAGTTAAACACTATCAGGGAGATTCAATAAAAGTTCTTCAGGGAGATTCAATAAAAGTTCTTATCGTTTAAAATGGTGCTAATTTTGCCCCAACCAATCAGATCTTATTTAACATTTGAAAGCTATCATCTGATGGGTTGGGGCAAAATTAGCAACATTTTAAACGATAAGAACTTTTATTGAATAACCCTGCTTATCATTTAAAATTGTGCTAACTTTGCCCTAACCAATCAGAACTTACCGTATATACTTGAGTATAAGTCGATCCGAGTATAAGCCGAGGTACCTATTTTTACCGGAAAATTTTATAAAAACTGATTGACTCAAGTAACAGCCGAGGGTAGAAATTATGACCACTACTGCCTTCTGATTTAGTATTGTTTTGTGGCTTAAGTTGCCCTTTAAATGGACAGCAGAATTCCCATACACGAATCCCATACAGTAATAGCCAAATCCAGTACCAGTAACCTCCAATTCCTTGGCACTCCAGATGTTTGGAAACTATAACTCCCACCATGCTTTGTTGCTGGGAGTTGCAGTTTCTAAACATGTGGATTGGCAAGGTTCAGTAATCTTTTAATTAAGCTTACCATCATTTACAATTCTTCTGACCCCCATATAGTAAAGGGCCCTCTGACCCCATATAGTAACGGGCACTCTGACCCCCATAAAGTAAAGGACTCTCTGACCCCAATAGTTAAAAATGTCACCTGAGAGTTGTAGTTTCAAGCTGTCATTTGCACTGAACTAGCAGCTGTTTTTTGCCCCAAACTGAAGAGACCCGTCAGATTTACAGCATCCAGATGAGCAGTGACAGTGCTGAGTGAGTCCAGCAGCCTGACTACAGGAAGCAGGAAGTGTAAAGGCAGATCAGCTCCTGTAACTTTCTATGCAGGTTAACACAGCGCCACCTACTGGTTACTATCCGCAATTGCAGAATTTGGATCTAAATTAGGACTTGACCCGAGTATAAGTCGAGGTTAGGTTTTCAGGCTAACTTTAAAGCCTGAAAAATTCAACTTATACTCGAGTATATATGGCATGTAACATTTGAAAGCTAACATCTGATTGGTTGGGCCAAAATTAGCAGCATTTTAAACGATAAGAAATGTTATTGAATAACCCCTAGTGTGTTTAGCGCATTTTTTCTGAGTAGCGTGATTGTTAGAAAATGACAGTTTCTGTTTATCATTTTCTTCCGATTGTGCAAGTGTATACCAAGTAGAGATGTCCGAACTTCACAAAATCCGGTCCGCTCGACAATCCGCGAATTTTCAAAAAAATTCGAAAATTCGAAAATCCATGAGCGGACCTATTAAAACGCATTAAAACGAAAAAATCCTCGAAAATACAAGAAATACATAATTTCGAAAATTTTCGAAAATACGTATTTTCACGCATTTTCGAAAATACGAGAAATCCTTGTAATTTCGAAAATTTTCGAAAATGCGGTTAGGAAAAGTTCGGAAGGTGGAAACCGGAAAATCCACGATATCCGCCGTTCGCGAACGCGGTAAATCTTCCGCTTATCCGGGTTCGGATCTGCAAACTGGGCCATCACTAGTACCCAGCTTTAGTCTTTGGGAAACTGCAAGGTTGATGCTGATGCAGAGATGTTTGTCATTCCAGAGAAATTTTGTGATATGTTTCTGCAGGAGGCATAGATAATATTCTGTGGAGCATCATCATTTTGGCACTTCCACCAAAAAGCTAAATATTACAGGTTGTCCATAATTTTTTGTGCATAGCAGACACGAGCAAAGTCTAATTAAAAAAAGGTTAGTTTGTAAATTCTGTAATTTATACTGTAATTCTGCATTTATTTATTTGCTGTTGTTTGCACATCATAGTGTAATTTACATAACATTTTTCATATTGGTGTTTATAAAGCACCAAAAAGCATTTTCTTGGTTATAGTTTACTTTAAAATTATTTTAAGAGTCTAAGATGAAGTAAATGCAATCATGGGGACTGAATTAAAAGTTGTAATTTCTATATTACTATTAGTAAAATAAGTGTTTCCTTTAATTATTTGACAATTTCTCATGGTTTTACTAAATTTTTAGCCTGGGAGGATATAAAAAACATTATAATAAATTACTACAGTAATGTGTTTATTATCAAAACTACAGCAATGTGTTTATTACTATAACTACAGTAATGTGTTTATTATCAAAACTACAGCAATGTGTTTATTATAACTACTGTATAGTAATGTGTTTATTATCACTTCAGGAATTTTGTTTCTAACCATCAGGGAGATTCAATAAAAGTTCTTATTGTTAAAAATGGTGCTGATTTTGCCTCAACCAATTAAATATTACTTTTGATTACTTACTTACATTTGAAAGCTAACATCTGATTGGTTGGGGAAAAATTAGCACCATTTTTAACTATAAGAACTTTTATTGAATAACCCTGAATATCTACAGTAATGTGTTTATTACCATAACTACAGTAATATGTTTTATTACCATAACTACAGTAATGTGTTGTATTACCATAACTACATTATTGGGTTTATTACCATAACTACAGTAATGTGTTTTATTACCATAACTACAGTAATGTGCTTATTACCATTACTACAGTAATGTGTTTATTATTATAACTACAGTAATGTGTTTATTATCATAACTACAGTAATGTGTTTATTATCATAACTACAGTAATATGTTTATTATCATAACTACAGTAATGTGTTTATTATAACTACTGTATAGTAGTGTGTTTATTACCATAACTACAGTAATGTGTTTATTATCATAACTACAGTAATGTTTTTATTATCATAACTACAATAATGTTTGTTTTTTTTTACCATAACTACATTATTGGGTTTATTACCATAACTACAGTAATGTGTTTATTACCATAACTACAGTAATGTGTTTATTACCATAACTACAGTAATGGGTTTATTACCATAAGTACAGTAATGTGTTTATTATCATAGCTACAATAATGCGTTTGGTGATTTCTATAGCCATTAATTACTCCCCTTTTTTAATGTACATGTCTCTTTGGATATGTCCAATAACCTTTAAAGCACGATGTGTGACAAACTGCTGTTTCGGTCAACGATTGTTTCAGTCAGACGGCATAAACAGTTTGACAGGTGGATCATGAACAAGGAGCGATCCAATGGGCGTTTCAGCTGACTGAGCGCCCACACACGAAACGACTGTTTGTAACACATCGTAGGTCAGCCCAGCGATTGTGCAGGGTATGAGCCTTTAGGCTGAGGCCACACTACAACGCACAGGAATCGCGCACAAAATCGCGAGCGTTATCGCACGCGATTGTGTGCGCTTTTCTTGTGCGTTCGCCTTTGCGTTCGCGTTTTGCGCATGCGTTTTTGCCATTTCGCGTTATGGAAACGCTGCGTTAACGCACCAAAAATGGTGAACGCATGCGTTACCAAAACGCGAATGGACGCGCAATCGCATGCGCATCGGAAATTGCGGGAATTTTTGCGTTCCCGCGATTTCCATTTTAGCAAAAATCGAGTGCGCAATCGCGAGCGCGAAACACGTGCGCAAACGCGCTAGTGTGGCCTAGCCCTTACTTTTAAGAGGTTTTTTTTCTCCTTATCTGCCTCACACTGGATATAGCAGATTAGACTGGGGTTGATTTAACACTTAACATATTAAACTTGCCTTGTAGACTCTTCAAGGGTGATGTAATGTCCATGTTTTAACAAGGATACTTAAAAACAATTTAACATGAAAATATAACTAATTTAAAATGTGTTGCACCTAATTGAAAACAAAAAAATACAAAAAGGAAGTTTAAAGGGAATGTCCAGCCTAAATATAAGTAACTTTTATATTTATGATTATCACCCCCCCAAAACCTCACTTTGCAAGGTTCCTAACTTCAAAGATCCCCCAGAACTTACTTACTTGACCCGGACCCTCACTGCTTCTACTCCACGGCTGGTGCTGACAGCCGCTCCACTTCCTGTTTGCAGCTGTCAGTTAGTGCGCAACGTGATGTCACGCCCAATCGCCTGACAGCCACGACCCGGAAGAGAAGTGGCTGTCAGTGCAGAAGTCCCCTGCTCCTGTTTTTGCTTGCAACAAGCTTGAAACAGGAGCAGGGGGCATGGAATAGCCGTTGAGGGACCGGGTCAGTTAAGTAAGCTCTGGGGCATCTTTAATCTTTAGGAACCTTGTGAAAGTGAGGTTTGGGGGGTTAATAATCATTTTAAAAGTTACTTATTTTTAGGCTGGACTTGCCCTTAAAGACAATTTTTGCAATAACACCTCTCAGTACACTAGGCAACCTGGTGGCCTGTAACCAGTCAACTGGTTAGAACAAATGTAGTTTATATTATAAGGCAGAAAACATAAATAATATAACAGGACAATATCTCTTATTTACACCAATTCAATGTCACTTAGATGCATCATTTGTATTTTTTTATTTTGCACAATAACTTGAATATTGGATCATGTTTTGTATTGTTTAAAAGTAGTTTAAATAGTTTGAAAGATTTACAGATTGTTCTTGCAGGGAATTCATTAAAATAGATTTGATTTTAAGCAAAACTGATATAAGCATACTGATCATTACATTTCACAAATTGCCTTTAGTATTTTATTACCTTAAATTGAGATACTTACGGCTCTCCGTAATTTACATTATTTCACTTCATTAAGGATTTGGAGGCTTCTTCTACTTTATTACTAGTTTACACTTTTTAGTTGGCCCTGCTGAGCCAGCAGTGTTTCATACTGTACGATTTTAATGTAATATTCTGAAGAAGCAAAAAGGTTAACATGAAAACCAGCGACAGAACATAACATCTCCCATCCTAGTATTTATGGATTTGAAGTTTCCTCAAATGATTCACACTAAAGCAAAACAAGTCTTAGTAACTTGCCTTTGTTATGCAATCCTCTACATTTATATATGTGAAAATGCACATCCAAACAGTATAGAAAATGAATTATATTGTTTCCATTGTTCATGATCTTATTATCGGTACAAAATAATGAAATCTGGATTTATTAACTTGGCTGTTGCATGCAGAGACAACATTACCATTAGGGTTGAATGACTTGGAAATATAGGAAATTAAGTATTTCTCTTTATACATCAATACATTACCTGCTACACATGTAACACAATACAGAATATGACAAATTGTGCTAGTTTTAAAAATATTAATAGGGGCTTATGAAAGGGAAACACTGTTTGACTTACCCGTGAACCATCCAAGTAGCACTTGCCACCATTGCCAATCCAAGAGATAAAACATCACAAATCTCTTATTAATGTCAATGGCTGTTGTGATCCTTTTACTGTGTTGATGCATTAAGCAGTAGAATTACACATTTTAAGGGAAGAAATGGTTAGGAATAGAATTCCCGAGGCATGAAGAGAGAAAGTATTAAAATGGGAGGATGTTGAGTGTCTGTAGAGTTTACAAAGGAAAATGAAACATCCAGGATCACAAGGACACAGGTTATAAAGGTTAGAAGAAGGATTTTCTAGAGTAGCTGGGAAGTAAACCTGCAAGTGAGGTGAATGGTAATATTACAGAAATCACTCTTACGGTCATTTGAAGGCAAACATTTTTTTCATTTAATGTGCTAAACATATTATTAGCAATAGCTTGTGTTTGCTGAATTATCATTTAAAAGCAAGTAGAATGCACTTTTTGGAATAAAGTACATATTTTATCTTCTTTATGCTGTTACTTTTGTCTTTGTGGTTTCTTTGTTTACAACTTGTTTTTCTTAGCATCAGTATCTTAAACTTTCATTTCTAATAATTGCTTAAGGACCTCTAACTAGTACAAATGTTAGTTCCATTACTAAAAAGCACCCCAACCCAGTGAAGTGAGGAAGACACGATGGAAAGCCTACTTCTGATGAATTTTTGATTTCCCTTCTTAACAAAGAAATGCTTGTGATTCAAAGAAATAGCTTAAAGTGATATAATGAAATAGAATCCTGAGTGCCCTCTTTTCAATGACTCTGCTTTTAATGTAGTAGCATGCATTTGTCAGTGGCTTTTATGATTAGATCAGATGACTTTCCTTGATCTAGGGACTAAATTTGAATATGCTACTCTTGCTATTTGCTTTTATTTGCTGCAGAAAAGCAGCCTGGATACTGCCTAAAGGCACCACCTGTATGAACATGTTGTTGCTGTTCTACTATAGACTGCTGCTGTGCCATTGCTGTGTGCCAGTTTGTTAGACATAATTAGGTAAGCTGTCAATTTTATAGGTGATTGGAGGGAAAGCATCTGTAGAAGGTATTTGTCTTCAGTCAATTTTGTAGTTATCTTACTGTTAAGTTAATTACTTTAGGTTTGTATCATCCCAGCAGTTAGTTTTTTTCTTTGAATTGAATGTTCCATGTAACTTACTGATGGGTAGCAGTGCACAAAGTCAACTTTGCATTTTATCATCTTATTTAATAGGGTACAATTAACCCTTATTAATAACCCATTCTCAACTGCAGCACCACTTCTGCTCTGCTGAAATGCAATTCTTTAACAAGAACTACATAGACACAAAGGTTACATAAATAAATATTACATTTACAGAGAAGGCTTGTATTCAGCAATATACAACAATGAGTGTGTTTGTCACATATAGTTTACTTATTTGAAAAAGATGATTTATGGATCAATAGCTAAAACAATACCTTCCTTGAAGAGATCATTCATTTTCTGCTCCTTAATACACACTTAAACTAGTTATGGTTGTCTTGACATATTGACCCATCTCACAAAGATGCAATTAAGTGTCTCACCTTTCCTTTAGCTGTGGCTGCTGGGTGATATATGTAACTAACCTGTCTGTTTTAGGGGTCAGCTCCTATAATCCACCTTAGCTAAATATAAGCAGTACATATTACATGCTTTGTAGTGCTTATCAGACCAAAACAAGGAAGCTGCAGTCTTGATTCCTAAAAGCTGACAGACAATCATATAATAACCAAGAAAAGAGATAATAAATGCACATTCCTGGGCCCCATATATCATAATATCTATGCTTGTGCAAGCAGTAAAAACATGGGGGGGTTTAGTTACAATTTTATGCATAAAAGTGAAAAGCCTTCCAACCACGTCCCCAATATGGAAGGTCCTAACAATTTACCTTGGGTCATTTATCTGGATTGACACTCCCAGCTTGGTTGCATTTTCTTGGGGAATTTGTCTCCCTGACCTTGCATTGGATTAGTATTGAAGGCTATCACTTTCCCCGCCTACTGGCTTTTAACAAGGAGGCAAAAGGCCTCTTATCCGATGCTTAGTATTTAAGGCATACAACCTCCAATTAAAGGGACATGTTGGGGGTGCTACTACCACATGGAAGCTTCGTCAATCTTCCTTCAGAGAAGCTCTGCTACAATATATACACAAAAGGGCTGTGGGAGCACTCCTGTGGCAAAATTACTTTATAACAAATAGTGGAAGTGCTACTGACCTGACCAAAACATTAGAACAAACAAGAAAAGAGATGATCAATGCACATTCCTGGGCCCCATATGTCATAACATCTATGCTAGTGCAAACAGTAAAAACTTGGGGGGCTTTAGTTACAATTTTTTTTTTGCATAAAAATGAAAAGCCTTCCAACCAAGTCAAGGTAACCCCAGTATGGAAGGTCCTAACTATTTACCTTGGGTCTTTTATCTGGGCTGACACTCCCTGCTTGGTTGCATTTTCTTGGGGAGTTTGTCTCCCTGACCTTGCATTGGATTAGTATTAAAGTATAATGCTTAGTATTCAAGGCATAAGACCTCCAATTAAAGGGAGGTGTTGGGGGTGCTACTACCACATGGAAGCTTCGTCAATCTTCCTGAAGAGAAGCTCTGATACAAAATATACATTAGAGCAAACAAGAAAAGAGATGATCAATGCACATTCCTGGGCCCCGTGTATCATTATTGTCTTGTTTGTTCTAATGTTTTGGTCAAATCAGTAGCACTTCCACTATTTGTTATAAAGTAATTTTGCCACAGGAGTGCTCCCACAGCGCCCCTTTTGTAGACAATCATATAATACCATAGAGACCAGACTCTAAGTCTCGTACACACTTGCGATGGCGGGTCGCACAATGTGTACGAACAAACGTTTCGGATGATAATCGGCCCATTTGTAGGCGCTTTATTGCCCGAAATGGTTGTTCATTCAGAGATCCTCCAAGTCGGTTGTACAACGATCCCCTAACGAACGACCGTTTCGGACGATAAAGTGCCTACACACAGGCCGATTATCGGCTGAAATGTTTGTTCGTATACATCGTGCGTCACGGGTTGGGATCCATGATCGCACATGTGTACAGGCCTTAAAGGCTATCGCCACCAACAAAATAAACCCAACACTTCCCTCCCCCAACTATCAGCTGCCACCATGTCCCCCCAGCCCCAACCGTTCTTAGTTTTTTTAAAAAGCCCCCCAAACTCTTACTACCTCCCTCGATCCTCGTGCACTGCCGGCCCTCTGCTTGCGAGAATGCAAGCAGAGGGGCGGGACCGGCAGTCGCGTCTGTGATTGGCTGAGCGGCAGCCAATCACGGACGCGGCTGCCGGTCAGTCAGTGCAGCGGAGGAAAGCGGAGAGGTAAGTAAGAGTTTGGGGCTTTTTAAAAAAAAAAACATGCGGTTGGGGCTGGGGGACATGGGGGAGCACAATATTAAGGGGGATTTTCGCTAGGGGGAGGGATAGTAGAACGGGAGGGAGAGGGAGGGAGGGGGGGGAAGGGCTGCAGCACGCATGGCAGGAATCTCCGGGAGGCCAGGTAGCAGGCAGTGTCCTATATGGACCTGCTGGCCTCCTGGTGGGCAGTTTTTGGAACTTTGGGGGGGGGACTACAGGAGAACCAGATGGAGTTGGGATGTGGGGTAAGGATTAAACTACACTACATGGTGGGGCCAGTAGTTGGGGGGATTATAGTTTTGGGGGTGGACATGCCCTTTAAGTCAAAGATCATACTACAGCAGATTCTGCCTCATGGACACAGAACTGAGATTTAACAGTGTTGAGCACACAGTGTTGAGATTTAACATTGTTAATCTCTGTTCCTACACACATTCTTTTGCTTTTCATACAAAAAACAAAATTAATCTTTACAGTTTATTTCCTAATCATATGCAAGTCTAAAGATTTGAAACTGTGACCTTTATGGACCTTTATGGCATGTGTGTATCCACTACAGCATATTCAAGGAATACAGATACATTTATCTTTATATTTACAGTAAAATCAGCTGATTATTTTGTATTGTTGTAAGGCAGGAAAGCTTTGTAAGCTGATAACTAGAAAAGAAACTGCAGGGTAACAATCAGCTTTCAAAGTCTTATCACAAACAGGGAAGAAAGTAAAAAGGTTTTTTTCTTTTTTTTTCACCCAAATCTGTTTGAGTCATCATAGACTACTTAGAATGCCAAGGGCTTGTGAATACAAGGCAACATTGGTTAGCCTTAGGTGATACAATGCTAAGCATTAATTATAAAAGTAGAGTCTGGGACTAAAACCATTCGTTAGTCTTGGATGACAACTGAAATATCTAAAAGCAACATTGCTTTAAAGCCAAAGACGTGTTTGTAAGTAGGAACTTCAGCAGGATCCCTCCAGAACACACTGGTAACAGCTGGCAAATAGGAAACATTTCAATAAGCAGCTAAATTTGCAGGAATTATCCTGTAAACTTTGTTATTTTATTCCAAAGAGTTTGGCTAGGGGCACAACATTTGTTTATTCCTTAAGAATCTGTAGAACTATTTACAAGAGAAAATGAAAGGGTTAAGCACACAAATGCCAAGTGAAATAGAGCAATTTAAGATAAACTATTAAAAATCAACTTAAAAATACAAATATATTTAATGTTTTTTTAAAAAAAAAAATATTGGTTTATATCTGATGTGGTGGAATAATTTAAGAGTTTATGATCTACTGAATAGAATAAGTGGTAAGCGTGTTATTAAATGAACACACAACCTAAGGGAAAATTAAAGGAAAAATGATAAAAAATTTTTTCCAAATGTGAAAGTTTTTCTCTATACATTGTAAGATACTTCTGTAGTAAGTTGCATTTACATATGTGAGAAATAAATTCTATAAGTAGCTGGTACCCACAGTAACGATTTCTGAAAAGATGACAGGATCTGCAAAATCCTGTCTGCCATCTTTCAAAGATCTGCATACTACAGTCCCGAGCGTTCTCCTATAGGGAGAACGCTCGGGACTGTGTGTTTCCATCGGCCGCGCTAGACTCCCATATAGTCTAGCGCGGGCGATGGAAATTTTCGGCCTTTCCCGAACGAGCGTACGGCCGACCCTGTTCGCGGCCGCGTGCTCGTTCGGGAAACGAACGTACACACAGTAACGATAAAGCCCCATACCGTCGGATCCACGGTATCGGGGCTTTATCGTTACTGTGTGTACCCAGCTTAGAATGTTTCTACGTTGTTGGTAGTACAACTCACACCCATGTAGTCTTCAAGAGTCTTATCAGCTGTGCACCTATTGGCCATCCCCCTGACCCCAGTATTCACTGTCTCTATGCACAGAGTATTTTCTATACAGATGTCTCCCACATCAAAATAGAAGTTTGTGTAAGACTTTGAAAGCTGATTGTTACCCTGCAGTTTCTTTTCTAGTTATCAGCTTACAAAGCTTTCCTGCCTTACACAATACAAAATAATCACTATTTTACTGTAAATATAAAGATAAATGTATCTGTATTCCTTGAATATGCTGTATGTGATACACACATGCCATAAGGTCCATAAAGGTCACAGTTTCAAATCTTTAGACTTGCATATGATTAGGAAATAAACTGTAAAGATTAATTTTGTTTTTTGTATGAAAAGCAAAAGAATGTGGTGTAGGAACAGAGATTAACAATGTTAAATCTCAACACTGTGTGCTCAACACTGTTAAATCTCAGTTCTGTGTCCATGAGGCAGAATCTGCTGTAGTATGATCTTTGACTTAAAGGGCATGTCCACCCCCAAAACTATAATCCCCCCAACTACTGGCCCCACCATGTAGTGTAGTTTAATCCTTACCTCACATCCCAACTCCATCTGGTCTCCTGTAGTCCCCCCCCAAAGTTCCAAAAACTGCCCACCAGAGGCCAGCAGGTCCATATAGGACCCTGCCTGCTACCTGGCCTCCGGAGATTCCTGCCATGCGTGCTGCAGCCCTTCCCCCCCCTCCCCTCCCTCTCCCTCCCGTTCTACTATCCCTCCCCCTAGCGAAAATCCCCTTAATTGTGCTCCCCCATGTCCCCCAGCCCCAACCGCATGTTTTTTTTTTTAAAAAGCTCCCCAAACTCTTACTTACTCTCCGCTTTCCTCCGCCACTGACTGACCGGCAGCCGCGTCCGTGATTGGCTGCCGCCAGCCAATCACAGACGCGACTGCCGGTCCCGCCCCTCTGCTTGCATTCTCGCAAGCAGAGGGCCGCAGTGCGACGGAGGATCGAGGGGAGGTAAGTAAGAGTTTGGGGGGCTTTTTAAAAAAACTAAAGAACGGTTGGGGCTGGGGGACATGGGGGAGCATGATATAAATTTTTATTTGGTGGGTGGACATAGCCTTTAAGGCCTGTACACATGTGCGATCATGGATCCCAACCCGTGACGCACGATGTATACGAACAAACATTTCAGCCGATAATCGGCCTGTGTGTAGCACTTTATCGTCCGAAACGGTCGTTCGTTAGGGGATCGTTGTACAACCGACTTGGAGGATCTCGGAATGAACAACCATTTCGGGCAATAAAGCCCTACAAATGGGCCGATTATCATCCGAAACGTTTTGTTCGTACACATTGTGCGACCCGCCATCGCAAGTGTGTACGAGACTTAGAGTCTGGTCTCTATGGTATTATATGATTGTCTACAAAAGGGGCGCTGTGGGAGCACTCCTGGCAAAATTACTTTATAACAAATAGTGGAAGTGCTACTGATTTGACCAAAACATTGAACAAACAAGACAATAATGATACACGGGGCCCAGGAATGTGCATTGATCATCTCTTTTCTTGTTTGCTCTAATGTATATTTTGTATCAGAGCTTCTCTTCAGGAAGATTGACGAAGCTTCCATGTGGTAGTAGCACCCCCAACACCTCCCTTTAATTGGAGGTCTTATGCCTTGAATACTAAGCATTTACTTTAATACTAATCCATGCAGAGTCAGGGAGACAAACTCCCCAAGAAAATGCAACCAAGCAGGGAGTGTCAGCCCAATAAAGACCCAAGGTAATAGTTAGGACCTTCCATACTGGGGTTACCTTGACTTGGTTGGAAGGCTTTTCATTTTTATGCAAAAAAAAAATTGTAACAAGCCCCCCAAGTTTTTACTGTTTGCACTAGCATAGATGTTATGACATATGGGGCCCAGGAATGTGCATTGATCATCTCTTTTCTTGTTTGTTCTAATGTTTTGGTCAGGTCAGTAGCACTTCCACTATTTGTTATAAAGTAATTTTGCCACAGGAGTGCTCCCACAGCCCTTTTGTGTATATATTGTAGCAGAGCTTCTCTGAAGGAAGATTGACGAAGCTTCCATGTGGTAGTAGCACCCCCAACATGTCCCTTTAATTGGAGGTTGTATGCCTTAAATACTAAGCATCGGATAAGAGGCCTTTTGCCTCCTTGTTAAAAGCCAGTAGGCGGGGAAAGTGATAGCCTTCAATACTAATCCAATCAAGGTCAGGGAGACAAATTCCCCAAGAAAATGCAACCAAGCTGGGAGTGTCAATCCAGATAAATGACCAGTAAATTGTTAGGACCTTCCATATTGGGAACGTGGTTGGAAGGCTTTTCACTTTTATGCATAAAATTGTAACTAAACCCCCCCTGTTTTTACTGCTTGCACAAGCATAGATATTATGAATATGGGGCCCAGGAATGTGCATTTATTATCTCTTTTCTTGGTTATTATATGATTGTCTGTCAGCTTTTAGGAATCAAGACTGCAGCTTCCTTGTTTTGGTCTGATAAGCACTACAAAGCATGTAATATTACTGCTTATATTTAGCTAAGGTGGATTATAGGAGCTGACCCCTAAAACAGACAGGTAGTTACATATATCACCCAGCGCCACAGCTAAAGGAAAGGTGAGACACTTAATTGCATCTTGTGAGATGGGTCAATATGTCAAGACAACCATAACTAGTTTAAGTGTGTATTAAGGAGCAGAATGAATGATCTCTTCAGGAAGGTATTGTTTTAGCTATTGATCCATAACATCTTTTTCAAATAAGTAAACTATATGTGACAAACACACTCATTGTTGTTATTGCTGAATACAAGCCTTCTCTGTAAAGTAATATTTATTTATGTAACCTTTGTGTCTATGTAGTTCTTGTTAAGAATTGCATTTCAGCAGAGCAGAAGTGGTGCTGCAGTTGAGAATGGGTTATTATAAGGGTTAATTGTACCCTATAAATAAGAGATAAAATGCAAAGTTGACTTTGTGCACTGCTACCCATCAGTAAGTTACATGGAACATTCAATTCAAGAAAAAAAACTAACTGCTGGGAGATACAAACCTAAAGTAATTAACTTAACAGTAAGATAACTACAAATTGACTGAAGACAAATACCTTCTACAGATCTTTCCCTCCAATCACCTATAATTGACAGCTTACCTAATTATGTCTAACAAACTGGCACACAGCAATGGCACGCAGCAGTCTATAGTAGAACAGCACAACATGTTCATACAGGTGGTGCCTTTAGGCAGTTACCAGGCTGCTTTTCTGCAGCAAATAAAAGCAAATAGCAAGAGTAGCATATTCAAATTTAGTCCCTAGATCAAGGAGTCATCTGATCTATCTAAAAGCCACTGACAAATGCATGCTACTACATTAAAGCAGAGTCATTGAAAAGAGGGCACTCAGGATTCTATTTCATTATATCACTTTAAGCTATTTCTTTGAATCACAAGCATTTCTTTGTTAAGAGGGAAATCAAAAATTCATCAGAAGTAGGCTTTCCATCGTGTCTTCCTCACTTCACTGGGTTGGGGTGCTTTTTAGTAATGGAACTAACATTTGTACTAGTTAGGAGCCTTAAGCAATTATTAGAATGAAAGTTTAAGATACTGATGCTAAGAAAAACAAGTTGTAAACAAAGAAACCACAAAGACAAAGTAACAGCATAAAGAAGATAAAATATGTACTTTATTCCAAAAATGGCATTCTACTTGCTTTAAATGATAATTCAGCAACACAACTATTGCTAATAATATGTTTAGCACATTAATGAAAAAAATGTTTGCCTTCAAATGACCGTAAGAGTGATTCTGTAATATTACCATTCACCTCACTTGCTTTTTACTTCCCAGCTACTCTAGAAAATCCTTCTTCTAACCTTTATACCTGTGTCCTTGTGATCCTGGATGTTTCATTTTCTTGTAAACTCTACAGACACTCAACATCCTCCCATTTTAATACTTCTCCTCTTCATGCCTCGGGAATTCTATTCCTAACCATTTCTTCCTTAAATGTGTAATTCTACTGCTTAATGCATCAACACAGTAAAAGGATCACAACAGCCATTGACATTAATAAGAGATTTGTGATGTTTTATCTCTTGGATTGGCAATGGTGGCAAGTGCTACTTGGATGGTTCACGGGTAAGTCAAACAGTGTTTCCCTTTCATAAGCCCCTATTAATATTTTTAAAACTAGCACAATTTGTCATATTCTGTATTGTTTTTACATGTGTACAGGTAATGTATTGATGTAATAAGAGAAATACTTAATTTCCTATATTTCCAAGTCATTCAACCCTAATGGTAATGTTGTCTCTGCATGCAACAGCCAAGTTAATAAATCCAGATTTCATTATTTGTACCGATAATAAGATCATGAACAATGGAAACAATTATATTCATTTTCTATACTGTTTGGATGTGCATTTTCACATATTAAATGTAGAGGATTGCATAACAAAGGCAGTTACTAAGACTTGTTTTGCTTTAGTGTGAATCATTTGAGGAAACTTCAAATCCATAAATACTAGGATGGGAGATTTTATGTTCTGTCGCTGGTTTTCATGTTAACCTTTGCTTCTTCAGAATATTACATTAAAATCGTACAGTATGAAACACTGCTGGCTCAGCAGGGCCAACTAAAAAGTTGTAAACTAGTAATAAAGTGAAGAAGCCTCCAAATCCTTAATGAAGTGAAATAATGTAAATTACGGAGAGCCGTAAGTATCTCAATTTAAGGTAATAAAATACTAAAGGCAATTGTGAAATGTAATGATCATTATGCTATATCAGTTTTCTTAAAATCAAATCTATTTTAATGAATTCCTGCAGAACAATCTGTAAATCTTTCAAACTATTTAAACTACTTTTAAACATACAAAACATGATCCAATATCAAGTTATTGTGCAAAATAAAAATACAAATGATGCATCTAAGTGACATTGAATTGGTGTAAATAAGAGATTTGTCCTGTTATATTATTTTGTTTCTGCCTTATAATATAAACTATTTGTTCTAACCAGTTGACTGGTTACAGGCCACCAGGTTGCCTAGTGTACTGAGAGGTGTTATTGCAAAAATTGTCTTTAAGGGCAAGTCCAGCCTAAAAATAAGTAACTTTAAAATGATTATTAACCCCCCACCTCACTTTCACAAGGTTCCTAAAGATTAAAGATGCCCCAGAGCTTACTTAACTGACCCGGTCCCTCAACGGCTATTCCATGCCCCCTGCTCCTGTTTCAAGCTTGTTGCAAGCAAAAACAGGACAGGGGACTTCTGCACTGACAGCCACTTCTCTTCCGGGTCGTGGCTGTCAGGCGATTGGGCGTGACATCACTGCGCACTAACTGACAGCTGCAAACAGGAAGTGGAGCGGCTGTCAGCACCAGCCGTGGAGTAGAAGCAGTGAGGGTCCGGGTCAAGTAAGTAAGTTCTGGGGATCTTTGAAGTTAGGAACCTTGCAAAGTGAGGTTTTGGGGGGGTGATAATCATAAATATAAAAGTTACTTATATTTAGGCTGGACATTCCCTTTAAACTTCCTTTTTGTATTTTTTTGTTTCAATTAGGTGCAACAACTTTTAAATTAGTTATATTTTCATGTTAAATTGTTTTTAAGTATCCTTGTTAAAACATGGACATTACATCACCCTTGAAGAGTCACAAGGCAAGTTTAATATGTTAAGTGTTAAATCAACCCCAGTCTAATCTGCTATTCCAGTGTGGGCAGATAAGGAGAAAAAAAACCTCTTAAAAGTAAGGGCTAGGCCACACTAGCGCGTTTGCGCACGTTTTTCGCGCTCGCGATTGCGCACTCGATTTTTGCTAAATGGAAATCGCGGGAACGCAAAAATTCCCGCAATTTCCGATGCGCATGCGATTTGCGCGTCCATTCGCGTTTGGTAACGCATGCGTTCACCATTTTGGTGCGTTAACGCAGCGTTTCCATAACGCGAAATGGCAAAACGCATGCGCAAAACGCGAACGCAAAGGCGAACGCACAAGAAAAGCGCACACAATCGCGTGCGATAACGCTCGCGATTTTGTCGCGATTCCTGTGCGTTGTAGTGTGGCCTCAGCCTAAAGGCTCTACCCTGCACAATCGCTGGCTGACCTACGATGTGTTACAAACAGTCGTTTCGTGTGTGGGCCTCAGTCAGCTGAAACGCCCATTGGATCGCTCCTTGTTCATGATCCACCTGTCAAACTGTTTATGCCGTCTGACTGAAACAATCGTTGACCGAACACACAGTTTGTCACACATCGTGTCTTAAAGGTTTTGGACATATCCAAGAGAACATGTACATTAAAAAAGGGGAGTAATTAATGGCTATAGAAATCACCAAACGCATTATTGTAGCTATGATAATAAACACATTACTGTACTATGGTAATAAACCATTACTGTAGTTAGGGTATAAACACATTACTGTAGTTATGGTAATAAACACATTACTGTGTTTGGTATAAACCCATAATGTAGTTATGTAAAAAAACAAACATTATTGTAGTTATGATAAAAAACATTCTGTATTAGATAATAAACATTACTGTAGTTATGGTAATAACACACTACTATCAGTAGTTATAATAACACATTACTGTGTTATGATAATAAACATATACTGTAGTTATGATAATAAACACACTTAACTGTAGTTAATAAAACACATTACTGTAGTTTAATAATAAACACATTACTGTAGTTATATAATAACCATTACTGTAGTTATTATATAAAACATTACTGTAGTTATGATAATAAACCATTACTGTAGTTATGATAATAAACACATTACTGTAGTTGTGTTATGATAAAACACATTACTGTAGTTTAATAATAAACACATTACTGTAGTAATGGTAATAGCACATCTGTAGTTATGGTAATAAACACATTACTGTAGTTATGGTAATAACCCAATAATGTAGTTATGGTAATACCACATTACTGTAGTTATGTAATAAACATATACTGTAGTTATGGTAATAAACACATTACTGTAGATATTCAGGGTTATCAATAAAAGTTCTTATAGTTAAAAATGTGCTAATTTTTCCCCAACCAATCAGATGTTAGCTTCAATGTAAGTAGTAATCAAAAGTAATATTTAATTGGTTGAGGCAAAATCAGCACCATTTTTAACAATAAGACTTTTATTGAATCTCCCTGATGGTTAGAAACAAATTCCTGAAGTGATAATAAACACTTACTATACAGTAGTTATAATAAACACATTGCTGTAGTTTTGATAATAAACACAATTACTGTAGTTATAGTAATAAACACATTGCTGTAGTTTTGATAATAAACATTACTGTAGTATTTTTATAATGTTTTTTATATCCTCCCAGGCTAAAAATTAGTAAAACCATGAGAAATTTTCAAATAATTAAAGGAAACACTTATTTTACTAATAGTATATAGAAATTACAACTTTTAATTCAGTCCCCATGATTGCATTTACTTCATCTTAGACTCTTAAAATAATTTTAAAGTAAACTATAACCAAGAAAATGCTTTTTGGTGCTTTATAAACACCAATATGAAAAATGTTATGTAAATTACACTATGATGTGCAAACAACACAATATAAATGCAGAATTACAGTATAATTACAGAATTTACAAACTAACCTTTTTTTATTAGACTTGCTCGTGTCTCTATGCACAAAATATGGACAACCTGTAATATTTAGCTTTTTGGTGGAAGTGCCAAAATGATGATGCTCCACAGAATATTATCTATGCCTCCTGCAGAAACATATCACAAAATTTCTCTGGAATGACAAACATCTCTGCATCAGCATCAACCTTGCAGTTTCCCAAAGACTAAAGCTGGGTACTAGTGATGGCCCGTTTGCAGATCCGAACCCGATAAGCGGAAGATTTACCGCGTTCGCGAACGGCGGATATCGTGGATTTTCCGGTTTCCACCTTCCGAACTTTTCCTAACCGCATTTTCGAAAATTTTCGAAATTACAAGGATTTCTCGTATTTTCGAAAATGCGTGAAATACGTATTTTCGAAAATTTTCGAAATTATGTATTTCTTGTATTTTCGAGATTTTTTCGTTTTAATGCGTTTTAATAGGTCCGCTCATGGATTTTCGATTTTTCGAATTTTTTTGAAAATTCGCGGATTGTCGAGCGGACCGGATTTTGAAGTTCGGACATCTCTACTTGGTATACACTTGCACAATCGGAAGAAAAGATAAACAGAAACGTCATTTTCTAACAATCACGCTACTCAGAAAAAATGCGCTAACACACTAGTTATTCAATAACATTCTATCGTTTAAAATGCTGCTAATTTTGGCCAACCAATCAGATGTTAGCTTTCAATGTTACATGCCATATATACTCGAGTATAAGTTGAATTTTCAGGCTTTAAAGTTAGCCTGAAAACCTAACCTCGACTTATACTCGGGTCAAGTCCTAATTTAGATCCAAATTCTGCAATTGCGGATAGTAACCAGTAGGTGGCGCTGTGTTAACCTGCATAGAAAGTTACAGGAGCTGATCTGCCTTTACACTTCCTGCTTCCTGTAGTCAGGCTGCTGGACTCACTCAGCACTGTCACTGCTCATCTGGATGCTGTAAATCTGACGGTCTCTTCAGTTTGGGGCAAAAAACAGCTGCTAGTTCAGTGCAAATGACAGCTTGAAACTACAACTCTCCAGGTGACATTTTTAACTATTGGGTCAGAGAGTCCTTTACTTTATGGGGGTCAGAGTGCCCTTTACTATATGGGGTCAGAGGGCCCTTTACTATATGGGGGTCGAAGAATTGTAAATGATGGTAAGCTTAATTAAAAGATTACTGAACCTTCCAATCCACATGTTTAGAAACTGCAACTCCCAGCAACAAAGCATGGTGGGAGTTATAGTTTCCAAACATCTGGAGTGCCAAGGAATTGGAGGTTACTGTACTGGATTTGCTATTACTGTATGGGATTCGTGTATGGGAATTCTGCTGTCCATTTAAAGGGCACTTAAGCCCACAAAACAATACTAAATCAGAAGGCAGTAGTGGTCATAATTTCTACCCTCGGCTGTTACTTGAGTCATCAGTTTTTATAAAATTTTCCGGTAAAAATAGGTACCTCGGCTTATACTCGGATCGACTTATACTCAAGTATAGGTAAGTTCTGATTGGTTAGGGCAAAGTTAGCACAATTTTAAATGATAAGCAGGGTTATTCAATAAAAGTTCTTATCGTTTAAAATGTTGCTAATTTTGCCCCAACCCATCAGATGATAGCTTCAAATGTTAAAAGATCTGATTGTGGGGCAAAATTAGCACCATTTTAAACGATAAGAACTTTTATTGAATCTCCCTGAAGACTTTTATTGAATCTCCCTGATAGTGTTTAACTAGCATTAGGTAGTGCACCTTCTGTCTCTTTAACACTACTTCTTAGCTGTTAGGCTAACCTAATCAATACAATGGAGTAACAGAAAAGAACCCAGGTGGCACAATGGAACAATGTTCATTACCCTGGCCTCAATCCTGCTAAGAGACTTTCTTGGCTACCATCCATGAAAACGATGACCGCACAACACATTTCTAACCTGCAAACCCTTTAGAACTATATACAGGTTAGATTTACAGGTTGTAATATACTCACACAACCAGAGTTCAGTATCCGTCTCATATCCCACTCCACTACATCTTAAATGTCGAAATCCAACAGCAACAAAACAAATATAGAGGGGCCGTACACAGACGTTTAACTGCAAAACACTTTTATTACATGCACTAGAGCTATGTGCTCCTTTTTCAAGCGTGTAAACCACCATAGGCATACAAGAGTGATGTACAATATATCATAATCCAAACTTCCCCACCGTGAAACGAGGTGCGGAGGGCATTTTGAATCAAGATATAAGATGTACATAGAGATTTTCTGATGTGTAGCACAAGTTCTCCCAAGGATCTCATCCTGTTTCTAAATATACTTATTGCTAATGTATGCAGTCATTCCCCTGAGGCCTATTTTATGCAGAATGAGAGCTCCTGCTGGTAAAAGAATTGAAGGAGACCAGAAGAAGTCCTCTCACACAAGAGCTTTAGCGCCTACAGTACGCATATATTTCCCCTTGAAGGACAAGTAATATTACCCTCCAAGTTAGTCTGTTCTGGTGGCCACTCGGAAACAACCAGCTCCGTCAGAGCAACAGTTACTATAAAAGCTTTGGTGCTTTCCCAGAAGGAATGGGAGATCAATAAATTGAGGAACATGCTCAAATACTATTATAAGCTTTGGAACTCATGAGTTTTTACCATATGGAGCAGAGCAGGGGCTTGGATGGTGGACAACAGGATTCTGGGCAACATTTCCAAACTAAGTACTCATAACATCACTTAAAATTCTAACAAACAGCTTGAATATGTCAATGTGAGATATACCAATGCTGACCTGGGATTGTTGAGTTGAGCCAATTTCTCCTTTATTTTCAATATGAAATGTGGAAACAAAAAATAAATCATTTGGTTGGCCATTCTAATTGTACTGTTACACAGACCTTTTATTTTTTAAAGGCAAACAAAATATATTAGTATATTTTATGTATTAGGGAATATGATGCATTTTAATTACTGAAGGTGATGACAACTTCTGCCAGTTGGACAGTAACACATGTGCCCTCAGCAAATTCTATGTGCATACAAGCGTTAAGTTATATCTTGGTTATTTATTTCTTCTCTTGTTATTAGCTGTGTGCAGAATATTATTCTAATTATATCAGCCCAATCAGCAGTATTGCATGTTCTAACTCATTTCCATAGCTTAAGCTTTGTCTTTCACACTGTATACTAATTCAATGAGACATCAAACATTTAACTTGTCCCAGAATTCCAGGGTCAGGTGGTTTTGCCCTTCCATTCTATTAGCACTTGAATGTAATTGTATTGTCACTCTCTCTATGACTGATAGTTACAGGGTGACTACTAGAGCACAAATGAATAATCTGCTAATATTTATTTAGCTTCATAATATCAATATATGTTTATTCATTGATGGTTTATCAGGGTCATACAGCACCTTTAAATATGTTAGACAACAAAATCAGGCACTGATATTCATACAGAGGCATGCAATCTCATACTTTATATATGCTACAGCAAAACATATGTAAAACATATGTGAGCTTAATAACATATATATACTGTAATAATGAAGATCCATATGTTTATCCTAACAGGAACTTTTGCCAAAATAAACCTAATGCAATTTTTCTCCGGGTTCATTACCTTTTTCTGCTCCCACGCTGCTCCATATGCATCCATCTCCTCATATGGCACTTCACATAACTTTAGGCATCCTCAGCTACCTTAGTTTGTGCACACACATTTTTTTAATTTCCAGAAGCGTTTGTTTGTTTCACAGGCGATACACTTTTCTCGATCCACTCTCTAGGCAGCAAATTCAAATCTTTTACTGTCTATCTGGTTCTTGCTTTCCTCACTGCTCCTTTTTCATTGGTCCCTGGTGCCTTTTTAGTGTCCCATGTTAAGATCTTGCCCATTATCGTTTACGGTTCGCCTTTACTGTGCTTTATTCGATGCAAATAAAATGAGACAATTTCATTGAGCTATATAAATCATGTAAAGTACATTCGTATCTGTGACGCAGAAATTAGTCAGTACACAACGCGTTTCGCTGTTTTATTCAGTTTCCTTAGAAGTATTATAATCATAAATTGCTTTATAGTACGGTAGGTAGAAAACTTACGATCCTATCTTTTTGTCTTTTTGGTAGCACCCAAAAGACAAGAAACAAGCTTAAAATGTTAAAATGTGATATATATATATTATATATATATATACACATAGGAAATAGTACCGCACACAGATTCAATTTTGCTTCAATTTATTGTCCACATATACAATGCGACGTTTCGAGGATATAAATATATCCCCTTCTCAAGCAGGACAAAAACATTCAAGGTGAATGTTTTTGTCCTGCTTGAGAAAGGGATGTTGTATATCCTCGAAACTTCGCATTGTATATGTGGACAATAAATGGAAGCAAAATTAATCTGTGTGCGTACTATTTCCTTGCATGTACATTTTGGGTGGAGACAATTCCCCGTTTGAACCAGCACCAGCAACAAAGAGATTAAAGCAGTGGCGTGCTGTATAACCAAAAAAGAAATATATATATTTATATATCTCACATATATATATATATATATAATATATATATATATATAAAAAAAGTCAAAGTTGATTGTACTCACACGCTCCAATCTATCTATCTGTCGAACCTTTGAAAAATTGGGTTTGAATTAAATTTCAGAATTTCAATATGTTCTATGGATCCATGGACCATCTGTATTTGCAGGAGATTCTTTCTGTTATGGAACATAGCTAATACATGGCAACTGTTCACACATTATGGTCACTATACTGCAAAATCCTGGCAGATGATTGTCTGGTGCAGCCACTTCCAATAGCAGTGAATACAAATTAACTCTCTATTTACCATTACTGCTCACATCAGCTTGTGCTGCGATTAGCTAATGATAAATGAACGTGTCATGTACCAAGCTCTCCCACAAACACCAGCAGTCATTTCTAACAGAGAGAGTTTACTGGATATAGCTGGGAAAGGGATACAGGTGTTAAGCTGTATGAAATAATACAACTAGTAAGACTTTCTGTTATTAAGTTATGTTTTAATATAGGGCTGCTAGGCAAAGGAACATCAATGGCTCATTATCTTTGGCGTCCATTAGATTTATAAGAAAAAGTGAACATGGTGATGGAATAGAAAATAATTAGTCCAGAATTATTTTCTTATGTTATATGGACATAGAAATAAGCATTGGAAGTCCTAATTCATGATAATGAACTTCCACTTTATATGAACATTGCAGACAGATATTTATTTTATTCTGCCTAGTAAATAATGGCAATTTCTGTTAATGTCCTCCATTAATATTTGTAATTCTGCCAAGTATACTATGAAGATTATCCCAGCTATCGAGATCAGCAAATTCGCTGCTAAAGTTGTATATCCAAACTGACTTGGTTATTAGCTACTAAAGCATTGGCCTTGTGTAATTTTAATGCCTTGTTTTACAATGCTCCTTTTTAAAATGGATTCATAAACAGTTCCAAATAAAAAAACCACCCACGTATTTTATAGAAAATGCTGTTTTATTTTTAGGATGTGACTTTCCTGCAATAAATTCCACATTTGAATATGAACTTGTAACACATTATAGTGATTTATACAAATTCCTTTTGCTGAAAACTCTTCATAGGGTTCACAATGTTTGCTCGGTCAGGTCTTTATTATTTTGTTTGGGGGGGGGGAACCAAATTGCTGTTATTTCTTTTTTCTCTTAACTTTTTATTCCATCTATTCTTTGGACTGTATAGAAGGGTTTGCAGGAATCTAGTACTGCAAACCCTGTTTGTCCTAGGCTATAGGACAGCCACCTAGCATGCGCGATCTCGGGAAGTCCCTAATCTCGCAAATTTCACAGAAAAGGCAGTTTTTTTCACAGGAAGCAGATGGCTGTCCTACATTAGTAGTGGACCTATTTATTTGTTGTCTATATGTGGTGTATATACATATGATAGACTGTTTATACATGAATATACGTGTAAGGACAATGCGTGTAAGGACAGAATGGAAATGAATCAATTTCAATGCTTTACTTGAACAGATTAACATTTATAGTTACAACTGGGGGTTGTTGTAGAGGTACAATGTAAGGTATACGGATCAACCTTATCAACAGAAGTGATAAGGTTGCTGAATGACTTTCACTATTTCAAACAGTCAATGGGAAACACGTTGTAGGAGAAGATGAAGGCTGAGAAGAAGGAAAGTAGAGACGTTTTCTGTCTATTTCTTAGTGTCCCTCTGCGCAGTTTGGTTCTGCTGTCTCTGGAACTTTGGATGTGCAAAGGATATAAGTAGGAGAGATGAATGGATATAAGGATTTTATACTGTGCAGTGGGTTTATAATGCACAACAACAACAACAACATTATGCTTTATACATTATAGGATTAGCAGCTTCCAACTAGTTTCTTATTATTAATTTATTATCAGTTTGTTTTAAAGCCAACACCAGGAACTTTCGGGAGGGAGGGCAGGGCGCTGTTTCTAGGGGGCTGTCCTATTCCCTAGGACAAACGGGGTTTGCAGTACAATGATTCCTGCAAACCCTTCTTTGTCCCAGGGAGGCAGCCACCTAGCAACAGCTGTTGGGCAGAATAGCACACACTGGTTGTTGCCTTGCGAAATTTGACATTCTAGTTCTGTAGGACGCCAGTAATGTTGGACGAATGTCCTATCGGATGACCATCTATCTGCTCTTAGGATAGATTGTAATGGCACTCCCTTGGAGGCTGCTCTTCGTGGCAGCTGCGCCCCTAATGGAATGAGGGCTAAATACAGAAGTGTCGATCCCTGTGCTCTCCATTGCTGAGAGTATCCATCCCTTGACTGTCTTGCAGAGGCGGCCTAAAGGGGGTTCTGGATGTGATAAAGAGCTGGGAAATGTCTCCCCTATTAGCACTTGATATTGTAAGTAGTGTTTTAGGGTGTAACACTATACACAGTAAAGGTTCCTCAATATTTCCGGGAGATCAAGTTCTACTAACTCTGGAAAATATGGGAGGTTTTATTACCCCATCCAGGGGATGAGAATTATGTGAGCATCCCCTGAAGTAAGTGACACCATGGCTCTTGATGTGGATCAGGTTAACTCTGCTGATCTTGCAGCAAATTTAACACCCAGAGGGTGGGAGAAAGTAGACATTAATTTCCAATTAGCTAGGTAACTAAGGACTCGATTGTCCCACTGGATGTATATCTGGGTATAGGTGGTCTGACATAGAAGCTCCTTTAAAGGCTATGTCCACCCTAAAAAAAATATTTTATATAAGGTCCCCCCTGGGCTCCCAGCCCCAACCGCTATAATTTTTTTTAGAAAGCCCCCCAAACTCACTTACTCCCTCGATCTCTCTGCCGCTCTCCCGGCCCTCTGCTTGCAAGGAAATGCAAGCAGAGGGGCGGGACTGGCAGCCGCGTCTGTGATTGGCTGAGCGGCAGCCAATCACAGACGCGGCTGCCGGCCTCACTTCGCCGGAGGAAAGAGAGAGGTAAGTAAGAGTTTGGGAGCTTTCTAAAAATAAAAATACCCGGTTGGGGCTGGGGGACATGGGGGAGCAGGATATTAAATGGGTTTTATGCTAGGGGGAGGGATAGTAGAACGGGAGGGAGAGGGAGGGAGAGGAGGGGGAGGGAGGGGGGAGAGGGCTGCAGTACGCATGGCAAAAATCTACCTGAGGCCAGCTAGCAGGCAGTGTCCATATGGACTCTGTTAGCCTCCTGGTAGTCATTTTTTGGGACTTTGGGGGGGACTACCAGGAAACCCTATGGAGCTGGGATGTGAGGTAAGGATTAAACTACACTACATGTGGGGCCAGTAGTTGGGGGGATTATAGTTTTGGGGGTGGACATGCCCTTTAAGCAATCTTAGGTACATACAATTTGATGTCAAGTCTGGAATTACTATCTTTAAGGATGAACCATAGACTTAGCGTAGTAGAGGCTAGGCTGGAGTGAAATTTGTGGGAGAGAATTCCAATCCCCCACAAGGTCTTAGGTTGTTCGAACTGGGATTCTCTCCCAGTGAACCAGTTTAAGAATTCGGCTATCAGTTGTTTGTATTTCCTGATCATTTTGTGATGCAAGGATGGGTCGTTAGGCTGTTAGAGTTGGTGAAAAGTTGTTGAAGCAGAAGAAATTACTTGAGCTGCTATCCACATTAACTGTGGGAGCTTTGACAAAAGGTCCGGGGGACCTTGGAACAGTCTACAGTTATGCCAGTAGAGATGGCCAAATTTTCGAAAGTTCGGTCCTTTTCGACCTTTCGAACTATATGGAAAGTTCAAGTTCGAAAACGGACCCATTAAGTCAATGGAGCAAATAGTTTCGAAAAGTTTGAATGAACTACAATTAAAATATCAATGGTAACTTAATGTAATGGGCTGTGGGAACCTGGTAAATGGTCTGGGGAACATGTTCGAATCCACAACATTTGTAAATCAATTTTACATCTCACTCGCGCTATTTTAAGCTCTTGCATTCGAACATTCGATGTTTCACGCCTAGGTATCATGGACTTTTACTCGCGGATTTGATGCTCGCGTATAGGATTTAATGGACAACTTACTCCCAGATGCGATGCTCGTGTATGGTTTTAATGGACATTTACTTGCGGAGTCGAAACTCGCGCCTAGGTATCATGGACATTTTACTCGCGGATTCGATGCTCGCGTATAGGTATAATAGGCATTTTACTCACATTTCGATTTCCTTTGAAACTCTGGAAAATTTCAAAAATCCCAGTCCAGGATAGTTTGAAAAGTCAGAATTCGTTTGAACTCGAATAGTTCGGCTCGAACTCGGGTTAGTTCGAGTTCTAGTCCTCTAATGCCCAGTGGTAATTCTGACCCTTATTAATGGATGGATTTTGGGGAACCAAGGCTTGGAAGGCCAGACTGGGTATATGAGGATTAATTCCCTCACTTTGACCACATAATTTTGTGTAGAAACCTGTGGCATTAATGTGGGGGTGTAAAGGCATAGAGGGGAGGTAAATCTGTCCACGGAAAGCTAGTGCATCCACTCTCCACGCGTTCTTTGACCATTCTCTCGCCACAAAGATTTGTGTCTGGGCAGTTGTTTCTGATGCGAACAGATATATCTGTCTCTCACCAAAGAATTGATTTATCCGGCAAATAGAGTGGCTTTGGAGACAGAGGGTTGAGAGGTTCATCTTATTCTGGATAGGGGCATCTCTTGCTCGTTCGATTGCTGGGTACGGACTGGGCTACTAGGTTGATGCTGAGAAGTTGTACTCTCCCCATATTTCTAGTAATCTCGATTTTGTTCCCCCTCTTCTGTTGATGTAGTATACAGCTGTTTTGTTTGTCCAGGTGAACTAACACAGTTTTGCCTGATAATGTTTCTGACAATAGGTTGGTAGTGGCCAACTTTGCTGCTCTGAGTTCAAGGAGTTTATGTGGAGGCTGGACTCCTGGCGAGACCAACGACCCCTGATTTCCTGGATGTGGTGAATGCACCCCACCCTATCAAGGATGCATCCATTTGATGTCAGGTCTGGGGTCCCAATCTGAATGGCGAGGTGACAGGTGGGGAATGAGCATTTAAACCAATGGGTGACAGTAGGGAAAAGCAGTATCTGTTGTATCTTACCTGGGGTAAGAGGGGTTACTGGCCAAGACCATGCCAACCCTTTCTGGAGACATTCTTGCAGGAACATCTGGGTGTGCCTGCATAGTTTGGGGGTTTTTATAGAAGCCGAGCTAAGGCTACTAGCTAAGGTACTAGTTTCCCATGAAATTTGGCTATCATGCGAAGAGGGATTGAACGTCGGGAAGGAGTTCCTGAACGAAGATTGATTAGATTAAATTTTTCGTCTGGAACCTGAATTGTGAAATGTTGCGTGTTTATTAGAAATCCTAAGAAGAAGGGGACTTTTTGGTGTTGGAATGATTTTTTGTGTTTATGCTAAACCCCTATCTCTTGCATATCAAGTCTCTCTGTTGTAATCACAGACTCTTTGGGGCGAACACCAGAAGATCATCTAGATAAATTGATCAGAATACTTTTTTGTCGAAGTGCTGGACAACTGGTTTTAATACTCTGGTAAATTGTGTAGGGAGCGTTGGATAGGGCAAACACATCATGTTCCAATGGTATTCTTTACCCTGCCATCGAAATTAAAGGGAATGTAAACCCCCCTAAAACCCCCAAAAATAACTATATGCCATTCGTTTGTATATTCACAGGGAGTGAGAACCGCTTATTCTCACCTCCCTGTGAATAATATTACTCTCGGGGGACCTGGAACTTACCTTTGCTCTCGCTCCACTCGCAGCCCTTCTTCACTGAACAGCTGTTTCTCTCCCCCAATCGCGCGCCCTATCTTTTGTATTGGCGCGCATGCGCCTAAGATAGGCGCGCTTCGGGACAGAGCGGCTGTCAGTGAATGAGCGGCTGCGAGTGGAGCGGCGGTAAGGTAAGTTCAGGTCCCCCGAGCGTAATATTATTCACAGGGAGGTGAGAGTAAGCGTTCTCACCTCCCTGTGAATAATACAAATGAATGACAACTAATTATTTTTTGGGTGTTTTGTTCCTTTAAAACAGACGTCTGTGATCGCGTGTTTAACAATAAATCATGTGAAAGGCATCTCTAAGTCTACCTTTCATAAAATAGTCTCTGTGCACAGATTACTGAAGGTCTAACGGTTTCTAGTTCTGAAACGCTTGGGGTTTCATGTAGCGATTTAGGGGGCGATGCAATATTTTTTTCCGACGCAGCTTACCTGCCCGAGTTCCGTGATGCAAAAATCCCTGTCAAGATTTTGTACATCGCGGATCTCTCTGCCAGGTAAGTGCGCCGGCAACGCCTCCTATTCAGTGGCGATCAGTTTCGCGTACATAGTAGCGCAAACTTTACTAAGGGCGGTTTTGCATTGCCTGCGCCACGCTATTTCGAGCATTCTCGGAAATGCGCAGGCAATGCAAACTCAGTGTAAAACCCACGGTAACCTGATGATACATCGGATTGGTGGGTTTTACACTGACTTGGGCATTTTTGCGCCAATATTGCACGCCCCCTTAGTGCCTTTACATTAGGATCCGTTGTAGGGGTCGTCCTTTTTTGTATTGGAATGACGTGGCTTATCCAACCTCTTTTTAGTGGATAGGAGGGTTCTTATTTCCCTGTTAAGGCAAAGAGAGAAAGTCATCTAAACTCGTGTTGTCCCTGCCCTGGGAACTCAGTACTGGTATGGGAATGAAGCAGGTGGAAGGGATAGGCCTCTCTTTATGATTTTGAGGACCCATTGGCCGACATATTGCCTCCCAGGCGGGGTTAAAACTTTATTGATGGATCAGGCAAGAATAATTGGGTACCTACCTTTCGAGCAAACTGCTGCCTTCGGACAGAGGCGTGCTGATCAGCTGCCCCCTGATTGAAATCGCGGGACGTCCTTGGGCTCTAAAGTGGCGTCCCTCCTGCCGAAAAGGGCTTCCTGTGCGTAGGGAATTCCTGTGCGTTAGGGCTTGTGTGAGACTTAGGGGGAAATCTGACATGCCTGCAGAGGTGAAGTAATGGGCCCTTCTTATATTTCATAAATGGTTAAAGGTCTGACCTATAAAAAGGGTGGTCCGGCTGGTTGTTTTAAGTAGTGCTTTCTTGAGAGAGAGTAATAGGTGGAAGGATTGTCCACATCTATATCTCCCTCCTTTTTCGCCTTGGAAAATCAGAAGAGAGAAGGCCCGCTGCGTCTGCTATTTTATATTGAATGTGGCAGCGTATTATCTAAAAGAATGTGACTGGGTGTCACTGGTAAAGGACGATATTGGGGGGTCCAACTCTGGGGCTATTAGAGCCTGCATGTCTGGGACATAATAGTTTCTCAGTAGCAGCTCACTTTGACAAGCATGAACTAAAAGCCAGCTAGCAAATTTGAAAACCTCTGGGGAGTTTGAAATGTCCCAGTGCTGGTGAGAAACATTTGAGGGGGTTCTTTTCCAGCTAAGCCCCATGCGAGCCATTTGGAGCTTTCTAATTTTCCTCTTTCTTCTGAGGAAAGATTAGAGGACCTGGATACTGTTTCAGAGTCCCAGTTCCACTGTTGAAGAGTGGAAATGCGTCAAACAAACGCTATTTTGTGTGAGCAAACACCTCTCTCTCTTTATTGTCTTCTGCTCACGAGCATCAGGGAAGAATTCTGGAAGAGACAGAGGGGTGTGTATTTTGTGAAACAACCTTATGTTCACCTTGGGAGTATTTCTTTCCCATCCTACAGGTGAATGGCTCCTCAGAGGTGTCTGAGGGAAGCTTCTGGAAAGTGTATTTTTTTTCCTTTAAAAACAGGCTCCTCATCTAGGAGGATAATAAAGTATCTCTTACCATCCTTTTAAATGACAATATCTGAGGGGAGAGTGTCCCCTAGGTGAAAAGATCTTACTGCCAGTTGGCAGCTATGCTTAAGAGTCCCTCCTCCATTGCACCACTGAAAAAAAACTGCCTTTTACGCGAAATCTCATGAGATCTTGGGAATTCCCGAGATTGCGCATGCATTTCCCAGCGGGCTGCGGAGGCAGCTGCCAGCTGTTGCTAGGTGGCTGCATCACCGTGGGACAAGCTTATTTAAGACTCGTTCACACTGGAAACTGACAGAAAGTGACAGAAACGCACAGCATGCGTTTTATGTCAGTTTTTATCATTTTTTGCAATACATTTGTGTATTCCATGCTGATTATAAAAAATGCATGAAAAAACTGCCAGTAATGTGCATGCAGTACATTTTTTAAACGGTTGTGGAACGGAACGGATTATAACGGCAGCATGTGTGAACGATATTATGAAATCCTAGGGGTTTATGTCTGTCCATTTTTTAAAAGCACCTGCTTTGTGAAATGGATATAAACTGATTAATGTGAACGAGCCCTAGTATAAGACCTCGGAATTCTCCATGGATTTTTGGAAATTTTTTATCCATTCAACATAATGTACATGTAATTAAATCCCACCTGCCATTTTCTTAATAAGGGAACTCCATCCCACAAATTAAAAAAATTATTAATAGTAAATCACCCCCTGGCCCCAAAACAGCTTGTCATAAGCTAAAGAGTAGACTAAACCAAAACACCACTTAATGTTCTATTACCACTTAACAGTGTTTAGTCATGGCGTATCAGATTTCAATCAACCAATGACTGAATGCTATTGCCTAGCTGCCCACTCGACATGTAAAAAAGAGCTTGAAGGGGGGCAGAAATTTCCTGAGAGGCAGAGGGAACAAGAGAATTCATTTTTTTTGCATAACATATTACTCTATGTCTGGTAGCTTTGGTAACGATTTAGATCAGTCATTTACATTAGCCTTTGAGAGGTAAACTGCTCTTTGATTCACCTTTTTCATAGACTTAACCGTTATTACCTCTTAGATGATTAAATTCACCCTGTGTTGCAGTTGATTACGTTCATTACATACAGCTGATCAGAGTGTACACAAACTTATACTGTGTCCATTCACAACTGTACTGTGACCACTCTCAAAATAAAGTCCTAAATTACAAAAAAAAGCACTTTATTTTAAAACTTTATGAATTATTCAGAACATATATACTTACGTACTACAGATATGTTAATGACAAAGTTGCCGATAACTCATCCTTATAAATTGGTGGTACCAAAACTCCATGCTAGCTAATAAACAAGAAATAATCAGCCTGCAAGATTACTGTAAATTATGTTTGGTTGGAAAGCGCAGTCATATATAAAAAGTGCATTGACTTTACCGTTAGGTCTTGGGATTAATGCATCAGTTGCTAGATATAGTAGAGATTTAGATATGGGTTAATTAAACATTTACATATATGTTTACAACAATATATTGTAGGATTCAATAATATGCACTTTAATCAGAAACCGTGGGTGTTGTGTGTTTGCTTGTTTCATGTTAATTGGCACCATGCTGGCTTGTAGCCTAGGTATTTGGCTACATGGAGCAGAATAGACATGGTGTTTTAAATATTTTAATTAGGACCAGCAGTTCCCGGCTCAGTCATTTCTCATTGGATTGTTTTTCATGCATGAATAAATTAGCTTATACCGAGGTGTTCTGCAGAAAGTGGTTGCCCTCAAGCCATAAAAGGAGTCCTCCTCATTAATACTTAAATGAAATTAGCTATGAGCAAAATATTATTCCTTTTAACTATGCTTTAATTTCTTGATTTTAATTAGGCACATAATTGCAATATGCTGAAATTATCGTAATGCATAGAATGTTAAAAGTTCTGTCACTATGCATTGCTGTGGAACTCTGTTTTCATACTGTCCATTTACATTTGCAGAATTGCTTAATGTCTCTCATTTATTTGCCTTGGTTTCTTTTTATTGGAGTTTTATTCCTGCCTAAAATATTACAATACATATAGTAAATTGACATGCAATGGTTGATTATATCTTTCTGTAACTATCCAGGGCCGCTTTTAGTCCTTTTGGCACTTGAGCCAAACTTTTTCAAGCTGCCCCCTTATATCTTCCTACGGCATTTAAACCACAAAAAGTGGGCATGGCTTGTGGGGGCTTGTAGGTGTGGTTGGTTAACTAACACTGGCTGGAGAACAGCAGACACTGTTAGGTCAGCCATTCAGTTCAACAGCCAGTGTTAACTTAACAGTGGCTAATGGCCTGGGGGGATGACTTAACCATGGCTGGTAAACTGAAGGGGTGACCTAACAGTGGCTGGGGAACTGGAGTTCTGGCATATATATGCCACCTGGAGGGTGGTAATATATATATGTGCCAGAGTGCCCCCAAACAGAGACTGGTAAATATAACTTGCCCTCAGTGACTGGTACATACAAGTTGGTAAGTATTAGAGATGTTCGAAACTCTTAAGTTTCATTCGGTTTTCAGATTTACGGATCTCAGAAATAATCTGAAGGTCAGAAAATCCGAAAACAGAACGTACTTTTAAGGGTTCCGAACTTATTTTCGAAGGTTACCGAATGTACAGGGTTATTTTCGTTTACTCATGAAAATGACCTCGTACTTTAGATAACCCTCAAAAATATGATCAGAAACTACTTTCAAGTTTATGGTCGTAGTTTCTAGGGTTATCGAAAGTACAAGTTAATTTTTGAGGGTTACCAAAAATAATCCTGTACATTCAGTAACCCTTGAAAATACGATCAGAAGTTCCGAAATCTGAATGGTCAGCTCGGTCCCGACCGAATGTTTGGATTTTGGAACTGAGCGGTTTCCGTGACGGATCTGGGTCTGAGTCATATTTCAATCCCCCCCATAGCCTCTTGCAACAGAAATGCTCACAAATATGAAGGATGAAAAGTTAGTTGCTCAATAAATAAATATGCAGAGGGTTAATTGCTTCCCCCATATTCTCCATCACTTAAGCACAGTCTCCCAAATCAGCTAGTCATATTTGCTGCTCTCTCAGACATTAGCAGGTGGGGACTTTGGGTCAACTGTTACATGCAGGTTAGCATTGTAGTTAAAGAAAACTGGCAAGATTCTCTCCGATTTTTTGTGGAACTTATTGAAATTCTAAAAATTTCATTCAAACCCAATTGAAGTGGATTTTTTTTACCATGATTTTTGACTGCAATCTTCAACCAAGTTTTTAACTTTAGGCATGATTTCTACTGCAATTTATTTGGATTTGCAATTTAGATTTTTAATTTTTTTTATTTTTTTTGAAGTTCTGTAAATTCTGCCAGATCCGCATATTTTCTAAACCAGCAGTTCCGAAAC
The DNA here is from genome assembly GCA_019447015.1 of Hymenochirus boettgeri. Lineage (NCBI taxonomy): Eukaryota > Metazoa > Chordata > Amphibia > Anura > Pipidae > Hymenochirus > Hymenochirus boettgeri. The sequence continues at coordinate 179,212,676 of CM033471.1, forward strand.
CAGGACTCATCTCTACTTAGCGTTAAGGTTTCTTTTAGTAACATCTTATATTTACCAAATATCTGGCAGTGTAGTAGGTGAATGGATTAAATTATTTTAAAGCACTGGGGAATATGTAGTGCTATATAAGAAATAAGATACTTAATTCTATATGCAGTTTTAACATAACTTTAAACAGAAAGCTTCTGTATTTGTAAGCAATCCTGGTATCTGTCACAAAGGATCTCTAGGTATTACTCTGCCCTCTATTTTGGCACACCCACCTTTCAGTTTCCACGGATTATATGCAGATTGACACACTTTTCTCACAGTCTAAACACAGCTTGTATAATACAATGAGTCTACTATAAAAAGTAAAGCTCAGGCTACAGTATATATGTAATAAATTTTAATGCTAACAACTACCTTAAGGGCTAGGCCATACTACTGCGCTTTTAAGCATGGTCTGATTACGCTTTTAAAAGCGCATGGTAGTGTTGGCCTATAGGGTTTGGCCACATCACCTCATTTGGTGTCAGCTGCGCTGCAAACCGCTTATCGGAGTGCATGTGATCACCATTTTTGGTGTGATTCGCATGCACTCCAATTAGGGCAAATTACCCAAATCACACGCACAAGCAGACATCAACTCACAGTATCGCACACGCATCGCACACGCATTTGTGCAATCAAACCCGTTCTAGTTTGCCCTCAAACCATTTAAATGATTAATGATTCCTTTCTTCCTGTTTACCATGATCCTTTGCTGGTGGTGATCCTAGTAGAAAACCATATTCCAGTCTATGAAAATTGTCCAAATAAGGATTTGACTCACAGGGGGGTGAAACCAGAAGCAGGGGTGCTTGGGAAGAACAAGAGCATCAGCAACAATAAAATGAATTTTTAGGAAACCAATAATATTTTGAAGGTTAAAAATGTATGTATAAATCCACGGCCAACTGATCAATAATTCATCAGTTGTATATTTCTGGATAAAAAGGTAATTTTAAATTGTTACATTTCTGAAATCTTGAATTGCATTTGTTTATTTTTAGTCATTTGGGTGAACATGAATTTGAAAATGTGAATGCTGTGAAAATGTTGAAAATATATATATTTTTTTAAATACAAAAAGAATTCAGAAATCCTATCTTACATTGGAAGTTTACATTATGGTAATAAAAGGCCACACCAAGACGTTTCAACACGTGATCTGATCACGTGTTAAAAAGCGCACACTAACGTTGGGCAATTATTGTGACCACACTAAGTGTGCTGCTGCGTGCTAATCGGAACGCATGTGATCTGCAATTTTTGCACAATCTCAAATGCTCTGAATGCGCAACATTGCGGGTTTCCGGTGAGCTAGGACACGCTTTAGTGTGGCCTCAGTCTAAGACTTTAATGCACTGTAGTGCTGTTAATGGAATTACCAATTTCAACTACTAGGCAAAATACAGAATCTTTATGTTGTAATTCCCCTATCAATCTGTGTTAATATAGCAGGTTAAAACTGATGTTGGTGACTAATGTTTTAGCACATAATACTCTTTAAAATAATTTTTATTAATTTGGTTGTACAGAACAATCCTTCAGGGACATCTAAGATTATACTTTTAAACCATTAATTTCTTCTGATTATCCAACTGCTTTCCTCATGCTAATTGCTAAACCCTATGGGATCTCACTAACATGAAATACAGCCAGGAATAGACAAGGAAATCAAAACTCAGCAATGGGGGTTCATTTAAATGCTTTTATACACGTTTTATGGACACATTAAGATGTAACTAGAGAGCACTGTATATCAAAAAAGTCACACGCCTTCCTCATTATTAAATAAAATAGGATATGCACAGTTGGCATTTAAGCCCTGCTAAAAACAAATCTGTTCACTTCTGCCAGCTGGCTTTAATGTCGGGCTTCTGTATATGTTTAGATAATCCTTCAGAAAATGATCTATTTTGGCAAACTATTGCTAAAGTAATTTCCAAAGCTAGGTTTTACTTTTGGTTTTCAATTGTCCTGTAAAATAAGGAATCTGCTATTTTTAAAGTACAGTGTTTGAAAAAAAAAAAAAACGCTAAGCTTTCCTATTTTATGGTAAACACACACATCAGAACAAGTGGCAGCCTATGAACAGGGAGGTAAAGCATGCAACTCAGATGCCAGAGTTTAAAGGCTAGAACTGTGTTTATTATTCACTTACAGCAGAACTAGTCATTTAAACAAATTTAGACAGTTGAATGAATATTTTTACTGTAGCAACAATCACATTGAAATTCAACAGAAAAAAAAATCTTAGAATGAAATAATTCCCAAAATAAAAGCGACAAAATTATAATAATCCTAAAAATCCACCTAGATCTACCAAGTCCAACCCCAAAACAAAAACTTACACACAGGAAAATCACCCCCAAAACCCTAAATGGTAATAGTTTGAAAATATGAAATATATAAGTCTAACCTGTTTCCCTGTTTCTGCTTCCTGGTTCTTCCAGTTAGCAACTGTCAGTTATGGATTTGACAGTTGACATCACAGCCAATGACTGAATGTTAATCCCCTAGCTGCCTCTTCTGAGCATGCCCAGGCTCAGTACAGGCTCAGTACAGGTTTTTAAATTGCTCAGTTTCCATGAGGCCTCCAGAAGCATAGCAGGCATACAGTAATCAATTCATAGGACAAACTATGATATATCAACATATTATAAAGAGGCCATTCTTTCTAAAAAAAATTCTTATGAGGTTGGAGTTGCCATTTAAGGTCCGAACACACGATTGAATGTTCAACCCCTGCACGTGTGTATGCATACCCTCGGGTGTCGTTCATTGGTCTGAATATGCCCGAAGGAACACATACACATGTGCTATTTTCCCGCCAAAGCAGCTGTTCTTCTCGTGTGTGCACATGCTCGGGGGTCATGCGTTGGAGACCCTATTTGAACGAAATAATGACTTACATTGGACCATCAATCAAAATATGGAAATATCGGTCAGTCAGCCCAAAATTCCTTCTCATGGGAATATAGCTTTAGCTATGCACTGAAGATCAATGCTGTGTTTATTTCCAAAAAGGATGTAATTTTAGAAAAATACTTTTTCAGCTTCACAGCACCAGTAATAAAGTGAACAAAGCCTCATACTGGATAACAACAAAATCAATCGATTTAATTGACTTGTTAGATAAAATGATCAACAGTTGTTTGAAAATGTATTGAACACAGAGCCATTCAAGGGAATAGATTTCCAATTGTTTATAATGTGATTTCTTACAAATGGGATTCATTATAATTGTTATCCTTTATAAATAGTAATCTAGTGTGAATAGAAATCTGCCAAATACTTATACAATCGACTGTAATGTTTCAAACTGACTGATCTTTTAAAATAAAGAGAATGCACAAACACAATCTATAAAACAAATAAAAGAATCTATAGTGTATATAAATCTATATATATGATTTAGCATTAGGGTTGATGCAGGACCAGGCAGGCTTCAATAAGTTGCTGCGTGACCAGCAAATGGCAAGTACAATTCTTGAAAAAGTAACATGCAATGTTTTAATAACATGAATGATGTTGTGCTACAAATACATTGGTTGAAGAAAATACAGTGTTTGGCAATAGTCATAGATGTACATGAACCAGAGAAGAATGAAGAGTAGAGGAGTTTACTAAGGAAAAAGGAACACAGACTGGCATTTATAGATCACTAAGGGCATGACAAATTCATGGTAATTATGATTAATAGAATAGGTTACTGTTATTGCTTACTCATATATAAGGAAAAAATTGGAAGAGGACTCATATGCAATCCAATCTGCAAGTGTTTATTGCGACATGTTTCGGGCAACACTGTGCCCTTTCTCAAGCATAAACTGACTCCCAACATGAGAGTTTAAATAACATCACAAAAACCCCGCCCCTCAACCTAATTAGTGCATACAAGCACCCTATTGGTGCAAAGAATACAAACTTAGTGTCCAAAATGTCCATAATGAATTCAAGTCCATATTGAAGTATTCCAGTTCGCGTGATCACCACCACCTTGGAGATGTACCTAGGTAAAAACATATGTAAAACATCTATATCTATGTACATATATATACATTATTATGGAACTGCACTTGTTTATGCCTACCATACTCATTCTATATATAACATACCAGCTTTAATTTCAGCTGGTACTTCTTAATCAGCAACCTATAATACAAAAGACACTGTAAGTGGATACAATCCATGTATCTATATATACGCATTCAATACATAGTTACAAAAAAGGTTTCACAGACCATTCTTCGTTTATTCCTATTGGTTTCATACTTTGGAATTTTTTAATCCAAATAGCCTCAGCTTTTAACAGTTTCAATCTCATATCCCCTCCTGTTATTGCTTACTCATCTTTAAAATACTGTAATCAACATTACAGTGGAAGAAAATTAGAGCCTTTTATTGGCTAACTAGAAACAAAAAAATATATAGCAAGGTTTTGGGAGTCCTAAGCCCCCTTCATCAGGCTGGATGTTACTTAACATCTAGCCTGATGAAGGGGGCTTAGGACACCCTGAAAGCTTGCTATATTTTTTGTTATTGTCTACTTAGCCAATAAAAGGTATCACAGCTCTAATTTTCTTCTCTTGTTTATGGCTAACACGGTACAAACCTCAACTATTGCTACAACATTTAAGTGTAATTTTGGAAAAGCTACAATAAACTATATGGGCTACTTTGTGTCAGCAATTATATTGGTAAAATAACTGAACTATGGATTGGAAATAACTTAAATTTAGGAATATCTTGAACCAATATACTAAACAACAACTTGCAATGAAAAATGCAATAAATAACAGCATATAAATGTCCATGTTACATGTGTAGATAGTAAGTCAATGCATCAGATGCCAGTCAGTCATTGGGATTCTTGCTTGAACTAGAGTGTGTATTCATGGGGAAATTTGATAGTAAAAAAACACTAATGAGATAAAATTACACCCAACAAACTGACCATAAAATGGTCTCCTAATTCTACCAATATTCCCATAGATACAAAGTATAATTGTCAAACAACTTTAGTACTAGAAAATAACCTCTAAACTCTATGCTCACTCCCTTTACCACATAGATGATTGCTGCACCGTTTATCACACATAAGGTGGTGGGGTCCCTAACTCTGCATGCACAAATATATTTATACAGAGGCCTAAAACCATACAGAACTTCTATTGCTCCACATTATCCTATAGTTTTTCATGTGTATGTTGCATGATGTACATTATTACATTGTTTCCAACAAGAACAATGATGTATAAAAGTTTTAGAGAATACACACACAGATAAATACACATTTTACATATACACATTTTAATGACAAGAATACGTTTACAGTAGTTTTTTTTTGTTTACTAATCTCTATGTAATCAGTATTATGTCTGTTAGTTTATACAAAACCTTAAATGTCTACTGCTTTATTTTTTTATTTTTTACATAGGGCATCTTTTCAGCTTTAGCCAGAGCATTTACTTCAAGCGTGGTTTATTACTTCCACCACATGGTTTTCTGCCACTTTGCGCTATAAACCAATTGTCTCGTCTAGCAGCGAATATAAGCAAAACAAATATGTCAGTGTAATGATGCCTGGAGTATTCTCTATCAAAAAGAAGCAAGTTTATTAATACTTTATTGCTACAAGATGGATCTTATTATCATCTAGGGTCATTTAAAATCTTATTAGTTATACTGATGTTGGATGAATAATCCTGTGATAAATTCTTGACCATGTCCTTCACAGTTGTCAAAGCAGTATCATAAACAACATTTATAACAATCTAGCCTCAGGAAAAGGTTTGCAGTGATCTGTTTAGCATTCAGAGAATATTTAGATGGGCTCCATTTATGTGGACTCCCAGCATGCAGAGAGATACCCAAGTTAAATGTAGCGTAGTCTACCTTGAAGATTATCTGTACAGAAACAATGGGTCAGGGACATAGGGACTGAAAGCTTTCCCTGCTGATTTAAAGCAACTTTATAAATTACAGACAGAATTGTATATTATGTGCGGGAAACACTGTGCCAATGTTTGTGTATTCTGATTTTTTATTTCTAAATTGTTTGTTTTTCTTATTTTAAATCAAAACAATTGCAATCTCCTCTGCCATGTCATCATTTCTCACATCTGTTTAGTACCGTATGTTCGGATATTCATATATACTTAGACAGGGACAGTTACATGTGCATCTCTTTAAATTTAACAATACACAGGATTATTGTTTATTCTAATTATTTTAACACTGCACAACTTTTTAAACTAAAGGGGCAAATTGAGTATGGATGTAAGGCTGGGTACACACGAAGGGACTATGTGCCCTGACTGAGCGCTGGATACGAGCGAGCGCTTGGCTGAGGCAAATGTCCATCTGTCGCAGCAAATTCGTCCGCTCCCGAATTTGCAAACGATCAACCGTGCGGTCCCATATCGAACCGCACGATCGATCTGGATTTTCCGACACATCCGATCGAGGTTGGTCACGGCCGGCCGTACTCCAGACATCCTACCCTGCCGAATCTGGCTTCCGGGCAGGGTGGGGAGAAGGGGGCAGAGCGGACAGACGTGACGTCAATGATGTCACAAAGGGAGTGGGGCTAGGGCAGGCGTATGTCAATGAGGTCACAAAGGGGGCAGGGTTATGGACAGACCACTACATGTGACGTAATTTATGTCACAGAAGAGGCGTGGTTAGGGGGAGTGTGACGTAAATTATGTCACAGAAGAGGCATGGTGAGGAAAAAGAAGCCGTTCTGGAGGCGGAGCTGCCAGGTAAGTTTGGGTAGCAGGAGTTTGGGGTGGTCTCATTGTGCGGAAGACCACCCCAAAATCCGGTAGACTCCCGCGACTGTGCTTGCTTTGTCATTAAATTGTTAATGTTTAGTGAGTGCTCCTAATTCCCTCCACCTTACTTACTCACTGCCTTCCTGCACAGCATCTACACAGAAGTCAGAAGATGGGTCACATATTATAATTTCTGCTTCTGGTGTGACAGGTCTTTCCTTATAAATGCTGTGATTTCAAATGATAATTTCTACAGCTCAGATTTGAAATCCAAATTTTTTTTTGGAGCAGTGGGATCTTGCTGTATCTAAAGGTACAATTTTTGAAAATTTGATTTAACATAAATGTGCAGCACACACACCCCAAACCCCAGTTATGTTTTACTTACCTTCCCCAAAGATGCAGCTTTACGTACAAGTACCCCCAAGCACACCACCAGTTGACAGTCACAACCACGAAACAGAGAGGGGAAGTGCAGTAGTGCATCAAGGGCCCGGGCCTTGTAAGTATGTTCAGCCGCATCTTTGGACAGAGTAAGTAAAGCATATCTGCTGTTTTGGGGGGGGGGGGTCCTGCACCTATATTTAAAATGTAGTTTTATTGGTGGACATAATGCCCTTAAATGTTCATGATACATTCCCAACTCTGCCCATGACAACCCAAACTCCGCAACCCACAATTAGATGGGTACCCCTGGTCCAAACCATTACTACCAGTAGCATTAAAATAACATTTTTATTTAGTATTCCTAATTTTTCTCTCTCATTGTGGTTGTTTAACTTGGGAATCGTAAAATAAACCTTTCAAATGCTTCAGCTGGGGAAAGACTGTAGCTTTTTGGAACATAAAGGAAATATTGCATTTCTGATGCAGGAAGGATTTTTTTTTTTGTCATTAAGTTACACGGTGTATAGTTTAAAGCAAATGTATGCAATAGAAAATCAACCCGTTGTTTTTCCAGAAACCGAACTACTATATAAAGCTTTGCTTTTCTGACATGTCTCCCCTCTAGCCATGGCTCTTTCTCTCAATCATGGAATGCAAATGGGAGCTTTCAAGCAGTCTGTAGCTTACAACTTGTCATGAAAATGTCTTCATCAAAAGCATCTTTTAAAAACTACAAAACTGGCAGCCGCAGCTCCGCATTGAATGTTCCCAGATATTGTTCCCTTTCATGTATTTCTTCTTTAACTAAAACTCAAAAAGAAAAAAATATAACACCCTCCATTTTCATCTTACAGCAGTACTTAGGAAACAAGTAAACTGACATATGTCTAGAATCAAGATTTACAGTAACCATCTTTGTCCGGCATCATATAGTGACCTGGGAAAGCAGTAGCAGTTGCTACATTGTCATCTAAAGCTATCATTTGTGGTTGTGTTCGGTGGCAGTTATCTAGGGTCTGTAAGAAGCATTATGTACATGCATACATTGATATGTTGTGTTTTTAGCAGATACAGGCAGGGTAAATATAAGAGGCAAATCTCCTATAATCACTTCCCCAAAAAACTATAATAGGAATTGCCTTAAAGTTGGCTCTTGGTGGAATTGTCTTCTGTTTGGACACATCAATGCCCATTATCAACAATATATAGTTCACAGAGTCTAACCAACCTCTTTTCATTCTGAATATCATTAAACCATCATATATGTGGCCTGATGGCCATGGCATTATAATCCAAAGGATTGGACTATCTGTATGTAAACTGTTAGCACCAGTATTGGGATTGTTAATCATAATTTTGGACCCCACTGTGAGAGTTGTAAGGAATGTTGGTTTCGGCAAAAGCAGCCGCGTCCGACAGTAACCACGACCGAGTGTGTGGTCCCATAGAGGACCGCACGATCAGCCATGGTTTTCCAACCTGTCAGATCGTATGTTCGGACGATTTGGATGAACGAACGGTTGGCGTTGACTGAACGGTTGACTGAAACACTGAAAGGTCGGTCGATCAGGCCGAATTATTGGATGGTGTGTACCTACCTTTAGAAGCTAACAAAATGACCCCTCTATTAGAGAAGTTTAAATATTTTGAACTTTGTTTTACCTCCCAGGTAAGAATGAATGCAAACTAAAGGTGACCATACACTCCCGATTCCTATCGCATTGTACTGACAGATCACATTGGTACCTGTCGGTACACATGCGGTGGGGGCCACACATATGGACCCGACCGATTGCCCATATACAGTTGTTAAGGTAAAAGGAGCTGATATTGACCAGAAGAAATGTTCCCTCTTTCCTGACCAACCATAATGCAGACTACAGTCGTTAGTCAACCGATTGCACATACGTGGTAGTTAAAGTAAACTAATGATTATATTCAAATTGTATAAAATCAAGATATTTGCATTCTTTACTCCATAACAAATACAATACACGTGTATCTCATAGTAGTCTAAATAAAATACAGCAAATAAAAATTATGGATTAAAATAAACAAGATACAAATAAAACAATAATACAAATGATGCACTAAAAAGAATATGCTGTTTTGATCCAAATAAATAAAAAATATAATTGTTACTGTTACCTAGCATGCAAAGTGCCGGCATTCTTTTTATTAATCTAAAACACATTAAACAGATAACTAAATGTACAAAATGACATGCATATTGTCATATTATATAGAGTTCCATAAGACACTGCTCCCTCCGTACCTACCCCTTAGAGAGTTAGACAAAGATCAGTAGACTGGTCTATGCCGTTGATCCATAAAATGAAACGAGGTGCTATCAGCTCATCCTGATTCCTCTGCTCCGTCTTTTTTGGATTGTGAGGATTCCACAGGGATCTCAGCTTATTCACTTACTTCAATGCACATGAACAACCCTTCACAAAGTTTTTTCAGGTGTCAGATTTAGATTTCACCAGTCTGTGCAGCTGAAGCTGTGAGCTTTCTTTACAGTTTCTATGCCTACATGAGAAAGCCTTTTAGCACAAATTTTAACTAATGTTTAATTTATGAGAGCCAAGGGCATAACTAGAACTCAGTTGCCTCCCCAGCAAAACATTGGGGGGTCCTGTAAATAAACTAAAATAAATATTTTCCCAGATTATTAATCCAGGTATTTGGGAAGTGGTGGTGGTGGTGGTGGGTGTGTTTTTAATCTTTGTCCTTTTTTGTGATTTATTTATCAAATCCACTTATCACTCAAAGTTATGTGGACAAATGGCTAAATAAAGTTTTAATTCTATTTTACCATACATGCAATACAATAACATACCTGCTCTAAAACAGTTTAGTGCAATATTAGTCCAATATTTTTTGGATGATTTTTCACTAATATCATCAATATCAGTAAATCCTGATTATTTTAATTCCTAGTGTTGGGCTGTATATCAGCTGTATGCCTTTATTTTCTATTATCAACCCACCAAGTGATATATTGCTCAGTAGACCTATCAATAGAGTATATCTGGTGGTAGTTATCTATGTGTACCTAGCATAATGTTGGCTATATACTAATTAGATATTGGATAGATTCAATGTTTGATTATTAAACCATTTTTAAAATACCAAAAATCTTCACTGTTATTTACTGTTATCCTAGCATAGTGATGCTGAACCTATGCCACGCATGCCACAGGTGGCACTCAGAGCCTTCTTTGTGGGCACTCTGTAACCAGAAAGCCAGAGAGACATGACTTGTTCTGCTCCCCTTTCTGCAATGCAAAACTTGAGAAAGTGCAGCACCTATCTGTAGTGAGATGTCACATGAACATCAGTGTCTCTGGTTTTATGATTGTGCTTTTAAAGTTTAGCTCTGCTTGAGTCACTGTTTTGGATCTCAAACTCCTGTCTGATAATGTAAGGGTTAATGGTCACTGGTCTGGATCTCAAACCCTTGTCTGATAATGTAGGGGTTAATGGTCACTGTTCTGGATCTCAAACTCTTTTCTGATGATGTAGAGGTTAATGGTCACTGTTTTGGATCTCAAACTCCTGAGTGGGAATGTAAATGTTAGGTAGGGTTAGGTCCCACTATGTGCATTGCAGTTTCCTTTTTTTTCCTAATTTTCTCCAGTATTTCTTCTGATTTTCTAAAAAATGCATACAAATGCAAACAGATCGGAAATGTGGACACATGAATAAACGCGTAAAGAATCGCACTCAAAATGGACAACACAATACAATGCACACTGTGGTACCTAGCCCTAAATAGGTATTCTATAATCAATTATTTCTGCTTGTATCTGTGTCTATTAGAGAAGTTTGTTTCATTTCCAAACTATAGAACAGTAATAGTTCTTACGTTCTATAGTTCGAAAACAGACCCATTAAAGTCAATGGGAGAAATAGTTTAAAAGGTTCTAGTTAATTACAGTTAAAACAGCAATGGTAACTTACTGTAAATGGCTCTGGGACATGGGAAATGGTCTGGGGAACACGTACATATCACCAAAACTTGTTTAAACACTAACTTTCCCCACGATCTGTCAATTTGTCTGTTTTCCCGCAATGAGTTTTTGCTACATTCGAGGGTTATCTCCAATTTGAATAAATTTGAGGGTTATCAAACAAACTGATACTTTTGAGGATTACCAAATGATACATTCGAGGGTTACCGAACGAACCGCTACATTTGAGGGTTATCGCCGAAACACTACATTCAAGTTTTATTGCCAAAATGGCACATTTGAGGGTTATCTCCGAAACAGTACATTCGAGGCTTATCAAGAATTCGAAAAAAAAGTCAGCGATTTTGAAAAACACTTAAACTAGTTTGTAAAGTTCTAAGTTCGAGTTTGTCCAAACTATTAAAGTTCGGGTCGAACTTGGATTCGAGTTCGGTTCTAGTCCATCTCTATTGTCGATCTTTCTGTTTGAGTTGTTTTTTTCTAGTAAAACCTCAATATTCATGTTAAATTATCGTGTTGGCAATATACAATAAATAAATGGGCTTTGGCTTGCAGTTTGGGCCTTTAAAAGGTTTGCCAACACTGTCCTAGCAGAAGTCTGTTTTACATTTTACATTTACAGATACTTTCAAAATCGTTTCTGGAGAAAAGATTTTGAACATTCATGTAAAAAGCCCGGCATCTTCAGCTCTTTCTAAAGCTATACGATTACAGATTACTTGCTTTTCTGTTGATGTACTAATATTTTTGACTATCTTTCGATAAGCAATTACAATATAGATGTATTTTATTAGCATTATGCACAATCATGAACTGTGAAAATAATGCAAATTTTTTTTTAGATAAAATAATACTTTACAATCTCCATAAAACATTTTAGTGCAAAACAAATTGCTGTTCTATTCAAATCATAATGCACAACTGTGGATGTCCCTGAAGACATTCAACTATTTTCCCTGTCCTGAGATATATTTCATCTTAATTTGTCAAGTAGATGACAGTCTTCTACACACGATTGCTTTTTCCTGCTTAGTTAGTTTGCCAAGGTCAGGGACTTTTTGGCCTTTTTTAAAAGGATAGTGAAGATGCTGTTAAAACTATTGTGGTCTAGTAAAGACTGGAAGGATTTTAAGACCAGTTTCTTGGCAGTAGAATGTAGAGGGTTTTGATCCTTTTTCGGAATTCTGAAAAAAAAATTGAATATCTGAACATTTTAAAAATGGCCCCCTAGAAGTCAAAGGGGGAAAAAAAAATCCAAAAGATCCGAGTAAAGTAAGGCTAGTGAAAGCATGGTAACTTATTGTAGATGTCTCAGGCACCTTGGAAATGGTAAGGGGAACACATACAAATCACCAAAATTTTAAAAAAAAACAACTTTCTACACGTAAATATTATCAAGCTTTTGCGTGTTTATTGAAAGCTAACCCTTCGAAAGTGTCTTCATATTTTCGGTAACACTTGATAGCAGCTCCATACGTTCCAGGGTTATTGAACATACAGAAAGTTACGATTGGTTCTGAATGGATCCACACATACAAAAATGTGTGATTCTATAGTGCAAGATGCAATCGTATTCCTTTCTTACATATAAAATTATTTTATGGTCATTCAGTAATAATGCAAAATTCTGAAATCTGACTGTCTAATACACTGCAGGGAAGATTTTTTTTAAAACAATAATTGACAAGAGGATTCATCCTGTTCTAGCAATGAGCTAATCACAAAGGCAACACCACTGTCATAATAACATCTTTTAGAAAGAATGGCCTCTTTTAAATATTTTAATATATCCTACTTTTCCTCTGAATTCATTACTGTATGCCGGCTATGCTTTTGGATGCTTAATGAAAACTGAGCAATTTAGTGAGCTGTACTGGGCCTGAGCATGCTCAGAAGAGGCATCTAAGTTATTAGCATTCAGTGTTTGACTGTGAAGTCAACCAGGTGGATCGTTCGGATTTTGGGATTTCGGAACGCGGTTTCCAATCGTATTTTCGAGGGTTACTGAGTGTACAAGGTTAATTTTGGTAACCGTTGAAAATAACCTTGAACGTTCGATAACCCTCTAAAATATGATTGGAAACTTGAAAGTCGTTTCCGATCGTATTTTCGAGGGTTTTCAAATGTTTGAGGTTATTTTTGAAGGTTATAGAAAATAATCTTGTACTTTCGGTAACCTTTGAAAATATGATCGGAGACTCAAAAAATACATTCCGAACTCCCAAAATCCGAACGATCCACCTGGTTTTGGATCCGGGTCCATGTCCGGATCCCATTTCTAGTTAACAACTGTCAGTTATAGATCTGACAGTTGACTTCACAGCCAATGACTAAATGCTAATCCCTTAGATGCCTCTTCAAGTCGAAAGTAAGTTCAATTTTTGGATCCTGGGATTCAGTAAATGCAAAAACAGAACAAAATTTTTGAGTTTCGGCCATTTCTATTGCTAACTAAAAGAACCAGGAAGCAGAAACAGGGGCAACAGGACATTGTGCAGGATTTCAGGTTAGACTTATATATTTCAGATTTCAAACTATTGAAGTTTAGGGTTTTGTGGGGGTGATTAACCTGTATATAAATTTTCAATGGAGGGCTGGACTTGCCCTTTAACTCTTTTCAGGCTTCTAGTACATACAGTGCTGGCATGTCAAAGAAATGAATCAGCATAGCCAGGAGCAGCCAACTATTCTAAATATTGTAGGCGACATTTTCACAGAGCTGCAAGTGCTCTGTGTTCATAACAGCTCCTATCTATTTAAAGGGTCACTATACTCACTCAAACTAAAATTTACTACCAGTAAAATAGTGGTACTTCCATATTTATCTGTGCTTGCCTTGTCATTAAATTATTAATGTTTAGTGAGTGCTGCTAATTGCCCCCACCCTCCCTTACTCACTGCCTTATTGCAGTTTATCGACACATATAAGTTCTGCACAGCTTCACCTTGGACACTGCTCTGCATACACCCCCCTTCTTAGGTATTTTCAATGGGAAGGTGCAGTGGTGAGAATCTATATTAGAAATCACTCAGTGATGTCACTGAGTAACTTCCTGTATTCCACTACCCCTCCCACTATCTCCCCCTCCCTGTATTATTCATTTATATAGAAAACCCTGTTTATTATTGACAGACAATGTCCTTCTTTCTCTTTTCAAAATAAAAAGAGAAAAGCTATCCTTAAAATGCATGCTAACTGCAGGTAAGTAGATTGGCGAGACTTAAGGAAATTCTGAGCTCTATGGTTCTCGATAAATGCCCCTTGTATTCTTGTCCATCTGAAGATTTTCTGGAAATTATTGGTTTTATGCATATATTATGGAATTATATTATGGAGTTATTTGGCTTCAGTACTAAAAATGGTTTATCACAAACCAAAAAAAGCATTTCAGCAGAAGAACCTGATACCAACTTAAATTGTGATGGTAGAAATTGTTAGGGTTGGTGTACCTTTTCTGCATTAGGGTTTGGAAAGTTGTACAAGAACTCGCAGTAGGCACCCACACAGTACATACAAAAAGTCCTGGCACAGGTTGCATTTTGTATCCATGGGATAACTTTTAATTAAACTTCTGGGGTTGCCACTACTAGAGGTGTGCATCTACTTCTACTGCACCCAAGGGAGCTTGGTAGGCCTGCAAGAGCCATGAGTTACAACTCGATGAAGTCCTCCACTAAGGCAGTTATGGTCCCTATAAAGGACCATGTTGACTTAAAAGAACAGTGAGCTATAGCTCCATGTGGCCACAAGAGACCTTAGAGCACCCAAAACAGTCCACTCTCCAATTCTTATTACACTTAAGTTAACCTTTGATTTAGTGCCATGTAGTGATTGCCTAATATATGAACTTGAACTCGAGTTCAACCTCAACTATCATAGTTCGGACGAACTTGAACTTTTAGAACTTCCTGAACTACGAACTAGTTCAGGTTTTCTGAAACTGGAATGTACTGTGTTGGCAATAACTCTTTAAAGGGCATGTCCACCCACAAAACTATAATTTAACCCACTACTGGTCCCACTCTGTAGTGCAATAAAATCCTTACCTTACATCCCTGCTCCAAATGGCTGCCCTGCTATGCCCCTCCAAAGTCCCAAAAACTGGCCACCAGGAGCCTGGCAGAGTCCATATAGGATTCTAACTGCTGTCTCTCCTCCGGGAGAATTTTGCCATGCGCACTTCAGGCCCTCCAATGCGGAGTTTCTGCGATATCCCTTGAATGTTTCTTTTCGTGATAACCCTTGAATGTTCTGTTTCGGCAATAACCCCCCAATAGGGCATTTTGGCGATATCTCTCAAATGTTCCTTTTCAGTGACAACTCTTGAATGTATCATTCAGTAACCATCAAATGTATCATTCGATTTCGTTAACCCTTGAATGTATCGTTTGATTTTGTAAACCCTCGAATGTATCGTTCAATTTCAGTAACCCTTGAATTGGTGATACCAATTGTAGGGGAAGGTAGTGTTCAAACGAGCTTTGGTGATTTGAACATGTTCCCCAGACCATTTCCCAGGTCCCAGAGCCATTTACAGTGAGTTACCATTGCTATTTTATTTGTATTTAACTAGAACTTTTAAAAATATTTTCTCTCATTGACTTTAATGGGTTTGTTTCCAAACTATAGAACTTTTTCTGAAGTTTTATAGTTCGCAAAGTACCCGAACTTCAGGAACTTCGGCCATCTCTAGTGGAATGCTAGAATACAGAACACATTCCAATGTGTTTATTTATATCATTCATATTTACAATGAAAAGAAATATAGAAGGTGCACATCACTGTGTTAGTTGGCCACCAAGGTTAGACATTGTCTGTAGCTGCTACTATATTCCCTCTAGCTTTAGCCCAGAATGGCAGGGTTAAGTTCCTCCTGCTGCTTTGGTGTAATGGTTGATTGGAGGCACTGACAGCTCACCTGGCCCTTGCGCATCAGCTTCTTTTCCAGACCTTAGAATGACTTTCCCTTCCACGACATAGCTTGTGTTATGAATTGCTGTACTGTATATCACTGAAATTGTGGTATTTTTTCATTATTATTTAATTCCAATTCCACATGTACAAAATGATTGCTAAGATCAAAAAACAATACCTATTCTTTAAACTGTAAGCACAACTGACAATTTAATAATTGTTAAGCTCCCAGCACCCTCCACCACGACCTCTTCAGGGCTAGGTTTCACTTACCAATTTCCGATTGCGTTTTGCCACCCAAATGCAAATTTGATTCATATTGCCAATAGAGATGGACTTAGAACCGAACTTGAATTCAAGCTCCAGCAGAACTTAAACAGTTTGGACAAACCCGAACTTCTCAAACTATTCCAAACTTTCGATGATTATCAAATGTTCGAGAATTTTTGAAAATAGGTCCACGAGTTCCCCCATTCATTCAGTAATCAGTAGTTTTAAACAGCTGATGGTGCACACCTTTACTTACCACGCGCGATCAGCTGTTTAAAAACTGCTGATCATGGAGATTGACCAAAAGCAGGTGTGTATGTCAGGGGTCTGGCTGTTGCAGGACCCCCGAACGGCCAGCTGCTGAAGGATTAGCAAACTTTTGAGGATTCCCGAAATCAAACGTTTGGAAATCGCTAAAAATGTAAGTACTTAAGAAGTACCGCACGTTTGCTCCAGAAACAAACCGAACTTTAGTTCAGCCATCTCTAACTGCCAACACAATGCAATCGGAGTGGCCCCACTATGTGTGCTGTAAGAATGTCACAGGTAGATCCTGCCAGGCATCAAGATGTTAAAGCTGATTTGGTGTTTGTCAGATCAAACATCAAATCGGCTTTACCATCTATAAAGTATATGCCCAGCATTATAGAAACAACAGACAGATCTACAGGGCTAGGGAAAAAAACAGCTCTTTGCAAGGCATTTCCCAACAGTGTACTGATTACAGGTAAATGTTGGAGGGTATGCGAGAAGCAACCATCTCAAGGTGATTTATCTGGCACAATCCCCCAAATTTTCAGTTTCAACTTATGCTTCTCATCCTTACCGCTTGAATAAATTTACCACTATATCCCACAAAAAAATGGCACCCACTCCCATGTTTTTGTAAAAATGTTGATTGTCACACATAAAAATGTCTCCGCAGTTAAATCCAGTGTGTATTTTGTTATCCTACACAACTAACAACTGCCTCGGAATGAAATATAACTGGAATGATAGTAGTTGCATTTTTGAAACCGTGCGGTCAGTCTTATTACAGCAAAGATACCTGCCTCTGTAAGTCTCAGATCATGTTATTGCAAATCCTACCACTTTCAGACAAAGAAGAGAGATTTAAAAGGTTGCAATTTTTTTTTTAAACAACATCTTTCTCTCCACATATTCTTTGAATTTTATGCAAAAAAACAATAGGAATCTTTGCAGTTTATTTCCTTTCAAGCATAGAAGCAGAAAATAACAATTAGTGTGGAGATTTGAAAATGAAACTTAATGTGCTGTGCAGGGGCATAACTACCAGAGAAGCAGTAGAAGCAACTGCAGGGGGGCCCCATCTTCTTATTTTTCCTGTGACAGATATAGCCTCCTCCCAAAAAATCACTGTGAATGAAGCACAGATAGGGGCCCTAAAATAGTGTTGCTGGTGGGCCCGGTGATTCCTAGTTACACCCCTGTGGCTGTGTGTTTCTAAATGTAGAGCATTAGTCCACTAACCCACCATAACTAACAAAGAAAACAGGTACATTTAGAAACTTTTTGCAAGGAATAGAATGGAATAAAAAATAAAAAAGGCAGTAAAATCAGTTGAATATTTAGTATTATTCCTTTAGACTGTCTGCATATCATATTAGCTGGAAAATAAACTGCAGAGTACAGTAACTGCAGTTTTCAAAGTCTTATCAGGGACTTTCCAATTTGTGTGGAGACATCTGTATATAAACTATATGCAGTACATAGACATAATGAATACTAGGGTCAGGGGGCATGGTCAATAGGTGCACAAACTCACAAGGCACAAGCTGTGAGTTTTACTGGAAACAACATGTTTCCAGTAAAACAACTTTTTTTTTTAAAATTTAATATTTTTTTTTTTTTTAAAAACAGCATTTTTAGTTAAAGTATCTACTTTTTACACATCTCAGTCAATTACAGATACGGCTGCTGGCCTGGCCCTTTCTGCTACTTCCATGTATGGAAAAGGCTCGGAAGCAGCAGCAGATGAAAGCTGGAGGAACAAGGGCCGGTAATTACATTTAGGAGCAGATTTGAAAAGTTTAGACCATGCAAGGTTTTGGTTTGCAATTAGGCCATATACAAAATTTAGTTTTGGGGATGGACATACCCTTTAAGGAAGCTCCCTGAGATCAGTTTAGGTTCAACTGACAGGTTTAATGTAGAAACTCTCCAAATGCTCCTCTCCTTTGTTTCATACTAAAACAGAAGCCCTGAAGTGGTAACGGGCAAATTATTTCTAAAGTGGAAATGCCATAAACCGATGTGATTTCAATTTTGTAACCATACACTATCACAACATTATCACAAAATATTTTAAATCTCAACAACTCATATTGATTGGAAGGGTTAATCTCAAAATTCAATATGAGTAGAGAGTAAATGTAAAATAGAAAGTTATTAGGAAACTAGTAATTTGGACAAATTGGTAATGGCAAATGGAGTGAAATTTGAGAGCTCTTTTCACACCCATTAAATTTATTTAAAAGTATACCCAGCTGATTAAAAAGTGCTGAATTAATAGAAGCAGACTTCTCCTTGCTTTGCACATATTATTTTTAATTATACAAGTAGCTTTCTACATGTGAAGCATATTAGGCTTAAATATGGTTTAATTAAATAAAATATATGTAATAGCACAAAAATGATCTTGATGTGCATCAAGATAAACCACTACGATAAATACAGAACTTTCAATGTGAATAGTAAAAAATTTAATGGAAACTATATATAAACAAAAAACAAGGAAACAACCTCAGCAAGATTTAAGCTATAATTTTGCTGTTATATGCTGATTGGGACTTTTCAGGGTATTTATTGCCAACAGATTCTTATACATTCATTCTTAATTGAGAAAGCCAGTTGGATGAATATACGTCTATTCTATTCTATTCTCATAGAAGATGAGAATGAAGGAGACTCAAGAAAATGAAAATGTTTGATTGAAGATCACATGAAAAATAGGGTTCCTGCCCATTTCCAAGAATGACTGCTTCCTCCAGTCAGATGACTAGTGAAACATCTTCAAGAACAAAACCTTAAGTCCAGTTAATATAACTGAATATCACAGATATACCATGGCCTTCATGTATAAAGAACCTTCACGCACTTCAAGCAAGCAGAATGAACATTGTTTTCAGTGTTTTAAGGCTTATACCAACTAAAATGTTTTGCATTTCACAATTTAAATATGTAAATCCAAAGAAACCAGTGTCGCACTGGATTGTTGGAGCCCACCAGAAAATATAGACTAGGGCCCACCAAAAAGATTTAAGAATCCCGACTCAACACTTAAACTTTTCTTTTACAACTAATTATACTCACATTACACCTGTCTGCTATTATATATAAAAGGCTGCAAATTTTTGGTCTTTCCCGAACGACTGAGAAGCCTACAGGAACATTTGGCGCCCACGTACTTGTTCAGAAAAGACCCTACACACACAAGTCCGATACCATTGGATCCGATGGTATTGGGGCTTTATTGGTAGTGTGTGTACCTACTTCATTGTCTTACTGAATGCCTTAATTTTTTTTTTAACCCGCAAACCCCCAATCCCAGACCCACAACCTTGTTTTAGTATATAGGATATGCTCAATAAAATGTATATTTACATTTCTTGATTCTGTCCAGCACATTGGGCAGGTATTTGTAGGGCAATATGAAGGATAGACATTTTGCCTAATATAAGGGATACTTTCATTTTTCTTATAATGTATTTATGGAAAGGAGGAAAATAAATGATTCCTCTAACAGGGAAAATCTCCCAAACGTGATTCAATATCGCGTTTGTGACTAGGTAAATCCCAAAATGGGAATTTGCTCACAGTATGATATTAAACGTCAGCCATATAATCCAGAGCTAAAAGTAGCGCGATATTGAATCGCAAGTGCCAGCTGTGCGGCTGTCTTTTTACAATTCACACGCAGCCAGCGCAAGGAAGGAACTAAAGTCATGCTAACCAATAGCGAAGCCAATAGCGAAGCCGTTAGCGTGACTTTATCTCCAAAAAAGAGTGCAGCGGCTTATGGTAAATGAGGCTGTAAGTTTTACACTTTGATAAATAAAGCCATTACTTTATTCTGATTGCCTTAATAGTTAGGAAACTGACTTGATACATGCTTGGCTGGTTTACAGTCTGCACCATTTAAATCTGCCTTGACACTTTCATTCTTTAGTTAACTACTCTTTATCTTGGTCTCTCTGGTAAGGATAGATTACATCTGAATTTAATTGCTGTTGCCATGTTATGATGTATCATTGTTATAATTATAGTGCGATTATGAAAACACTAATTTATTCAATCAAATGTCAAGTAATCTTAATAAATGTTTTTGTTTTCTAAATATAAACTGATGATCATTGCTAAATAATAATAATCATTTTAACTCTTGCCTTGCAGATCCGACGGTATTGGGGCTTTATTGGCAGTGTGTATAGCAGCTTTCCCGAACGAGCATGCGGCCGCCAAACGTTCCTGCGGCTGAGGTAAATTTTCGTTTTTTCCCTATAGAGGGAGTCGGCCATGGTTGAGGGAAACACACAGTCACAAACGTTCTCCATGTGCTGTGTATGTGCTGTGCATAGGGAGAATATATGGACTGTGTGTATCCTGATCTTGCAGATCCTGTCTGTCATTTTTCAAAAATCTTTCCTGTGTGCACCCACCTAAAGGCTGGATGGCGATTGCCTTAAAGGACATGTCCACCCCCAAAACTACAATCCCCCCAACTACTGGCCCCATCATGTAGTGTAGTGTAATCCTTACCTCACATCCCAGCTCCATATGGTTCTCCTGTAGTCCCCCCCAAAGTCACAAAAACTGCCCACCAGGAGGATAGCAGAGTCCATATAGGACTCTGCCTCCTACCTGGCCTCCGGGAGAAGTTTGGCATGCGTACTGCAGCACTTCTCCCCCTCCCTCCCCCTCCCTCTCCCTCCCTCTCAGGATTCCCTCCCGCTAGTGTAAAACCCTTAATATATAGTATTGCCCCTGTCCCCCCAGCCCCAACCACTATATTTATATGTTTAGAAAGCTCCCCAAACTCTACTTACCTCTCCTCTTTCCTCTGCTGAAATGAGCTCCCGGCAGCCATGTCCGTGATTGGCTGCCGCTCAGCCAATCACAGACGCGACTGCCGGTCCCGCCCCTCTGCTTGCATTTTACAACGTTACATGGTGTTATACTGATGTGGTAATAAACACCCATTGTTAATAAGACTGGTGTGCACAGCATTCTCTGTCCATCTCTGCTTGCATTTTCTCGCAAGCAGAGGGCCGGCAGCGCGGCAGAGGAGGTAAGTAGCGTTTGGGGAGCTTTCTAAACATATAAATATAGCAGTTGGGGCTGGGCTGGCAGGGGTAATCTTATATTAAAAAAATATTTTTAGGGTGGACATACCCTTTAAAAAACTCTATATTTGATTATTACAATAAAATCTGTTCAGCCAATTTTAAGATACATACATTTTTAAAACATTCGCTGTAATCCAAGTTCTCTGACGTCACCTCAAGCCGTGCCTTTTCTGTGCCTTCATCCCCCCATTGCGCACACCTCATCCCACCATCCAGATTCATCCTCGCTCCCCCTCCAACCTAGAGTAAAATCCTTTTAGTATATCACAGATGCCCCCTGCCCAGACCTAAACACCATATTATTTCATTAAAAAAATAATCGTAACTATACTTACAGACCTTCATTATGGCAGAGCTTTCCATGACATCAGCCGTGTCTGTGCCAATCACACACATTTTTTCCTTAACTTCCAAATCCAAATAAATGTCCAACAAACCAGTTTTGCATGTATTCCCCCTTCCAGTTCTAGACTCCTGAATAGATAAACCAGACACATTGCTGGATTGTACCCAGATAAATCAGTAGACATATTACCTGACAAATTACTGACAACCTTCTATTCTCTACACATCTAACCTGAGACTGGGGACTAATTGCTAAAGAAGTGAAACTGCAATGGGGGCAACCTTGTCCTTTCCTAGAACCTTCCCTCTGCTCCTTGTTGCTGCTTAAATACGTTCCAGAAAGAAATACTATCATAGTCAGTGGACAAAAATGATAGACAGTTGGGTTAATAATTAACTTTTCCTAGGTAGAAATGATTGAATCAATGTAGCGCTGTTTCTGTTTAATGTCTCTGTTTTAGATGATCAAGTAATAGATAATATAAGCTAGATGGCAAAGTCAGTGTAGCAATGAAAATAAACATTCCGTATCCCCTCTGCTGGAAGAATTAGATTCATTTAAATAAATAGGTGAACATTTTTACGTTTTAATTGGGCTATTGCTGATTTTATCAGAATTTCTGCTGATGAAGCACAATGGATATTTATTTTTCCTCCAGAGCTAAACATACATTGCAAGTGTAATGTACTGTAATTAATTTAAACACCAAGCTTTCCACATTACAGTTTAAATATAAATCCTTTCTTATTTCTTCTTAATTTCTCATTTTATTTTAAAATAATTGCAGTTTAAAAACTTGGTTGTTTTTATTGTTTGAGTAGGTTTTAGTTTAATGTTGGAATAATGGAACTATCCCTATACCTGTATCGATTCAGCGCTGCTCAAAGACTCCAACGCGGGTGACACACTCGGACGCGTCCTCCAGTCCTTTGCACTTGTGCGTACATGCACACACAGTGCAAAGGAGAGTGGATGCTTTGGAGACTGTCAGAGAAGCCGGTAATGGATTGATCCATGGGTAAGCTTTTCCTCTGCTCCTGCAACGGGAGGTAAGACATCGCTCATTTACCTTCTGTTCTTCAGTCAAACAGTAAAAAGTAAAGTTAAAAAAAACAATGGATGTCCCTTTAAATATGTGTGGGCAGTTTATCAAGGAATGAAAAATTTTTTTTTTTTAAATGAATGCTTTGTTCCAATTAAATGTTACTTCAACCAAGAATGCTGCTAATGCAATGCAAATGAAATAATGTTGGTAATTATGGGGGTACCTTAAAATAGGGATCTGTTTAAAAGTAGTTATTGTAAAACCCACCCACAGACAGGGACATAATTTAATAATTTACATCCATCAATGATGACCCGCCTCCTCCACGGGCTGTGGGAAACCCTTCAGTAAGGACTACTGCCTTCATATTTAGAGGAGAAGTAATGTCTAATTATACATTAACTGTAAGTGAAAGACCTTTCCTACAAATTTGTGACATTTTTGAGGTTTCTCTACTTTTTTTTTATCAAACTCCTTTGCTGCTGCTATAGCTGTATGGGCAATATTCAAATGGTATTAACTCCATGAAATTGCATTGAGTTGATATTAGTCGATACAGTAAGAATAGTACTATAAGTTGTTCATCAGACAACACCTGAACTTAATTTAGTATTTGGATATAGCCCCTCTGTAAGTAGCCTAGACATCATAACGCTCCGTGGCTTTTACTGTCATGAAGACATATTCTGAGGGAGTATAAAGGCAATGTTACTTACGCTTGTGAAGGTTCTCATTCATCCAGGTCATGGTATATCTGTTGTATTCAATTAGATCAACTGGACTTGAAATGTAGTTCTTGAAGACGTTTCGCTAGTCATCCGACTGGCTTTCTCAATTCAGAATGAATTGTACAAGAATCTGTGGCAATTATGTACCCTGGAAAATCCCAATTAGCATATTACAGCCAGGTGTTAAGGGTGTGATTAGATAGTGGCTAAGAGGTGTTATAGGAACACCCAGAGTAAGGTGTTAAAACAGCATTGTACATGGCAGACAGTTGGTGTCGAACCCCCCCACCTCTATTTAGGCTTGGTTTCTTTATTTTCACATAAATGGCCTCCTTAACACCTCTCTTGAACCAGTCACGTTCCTTTGCCAATATGTTAACATTACAATCTTCAAAGGTATGTCCTTTATCCTTAAGATGCAGATACATGGCTGAGTCCTGACCCGAGGAATTGGCTCTTCTGTGCTGGGCCATATGTTGATGCAGTTGCTGTTTGGTCTCCCCCACATACAAATCAGAGCATTCTTCACTGCACTGCACTGCATATATGATGTCGCTTTTCTTGTGTTTAGGTATTGGGTCTTTCAGATGTACCAATTGCTGCCTCAGTGTGTTGTTCGGTTTAAAGCAGACAGGGATACGATGTTTTTTTGAAAATTCTTCTTAATTTCTCGGAGACCCCTGCTACATATGGGATGACCATGTTCTTCCTCCTGTCTTGCTTTTCCCCTTCACTGTTGGTATTCGTGTTCTTTTCTTTCCTTCTACTTCTTTTGACAAAGGCCCAGTCTGGATATCCACAAGTTTTAAGGGCTCCTCTGAGATGTTTCATTTCTTTAGCCTTCGCCTCTGTGCTAGTGGGGATGTTCTCGGCTCTGTGTTGCAGGGTTCTGATGACACCCAGCTTGTGATCTAAAGGGTGGTGGGAGTCAAACATCAAATACTGATCTGTGTGTGTTGGTTTTCTGTAAACCTCTACTTCCAGTTTACCATTTTCCTTAACTTCTACTAAGCAGTCCAAGAAAGCCAGTTTGTTGTTTTGTACCTCTTCCCTTGTGAATTTAATGTTTTGGTCCACCGCATTAATGTGTTCTGTGAAAGCTTGTACTTCCTTCTGGTGGATTTTAACCCAGGTGTCATCAACATATCTGAACCAGTGGCTGGGTGCTATGCCCTTAAAGGTATTAAGCGCCTGTGTTTCTACCTCCTCCATGTAAAGGTTGGCCACAATAGGTGAAACTGGAGATCCCATAGCACATCCATGTTTTTGCTTATAGAACTTATCCCTGTATTTGAAATAGGTGGTATTCAGGCACAAGTCCAACGCTTAATACCTTTAAGGGCATAGCACCCAGCCACTGGTTATATAATAGGTCACGAATATAAAAAGGCGTGACCTATTACCTCCCCATAGATTTACTACCATATCCTGGGAGATGTCACATGTCATACGTGTGGGCATCTTACCGTACGTTACGTCATTACGTCAATTACGTCTCTGCGTTATACATCCCGCTGGTACTCTTGGGCACTGTAGTTTTACTATAGCGATATTTTGGAGGAAATATAATATGCAGTTATACAGTCCACAGATAAATAATTATGCTAAACAATATATCCATATATTTACACACACTTAAAGATATAGAGACAAATTTTTAGTCTATATACAAACTTTTTTGAAATATATATTTACAATTAATAAAGAGCTTTAAAGGGTGCACCCAAAAATTTCTCATTACTTTCCACGAGGGATCATCTCACATATTGGCATGAATACCCATCTAGGAAGTGTATTTATTGGAATGTCAATTTCTGGTATCTTATTATATCTGGATCCCATATGTTCCTTTATGGTAGCATTTATGCTGATTTAGACAATTGTATTCCTATATTGTATCCGTCCGGTTCCTTGTTTTCAACAGGTACTTTATTTTCGAAAGTTTTAAAAAAATAAAGAGTATCCATAGACTTAAAAGTTAATTTTTAATTTTCTTATCTGGAAGAAATGACATATCAAAAAGCGGCATCCAATTGTATCTTGTCCAAAAAATCTTGTACTGCTCCGTCACTTGAATTGAGTTCATAGTTGGTTTGATGGAGTTATTCGACTGTTTCTTTACATAAATATAATATTATCCATATTTGGTTATTATCTGTGAAGGACAAAATAAACAATTTTAAATATCCTAAGCGATAAAAGGTTAAGTGACTTCTGTCTGTCAATTCGTTTAGAAAGTTAAATCGAATTCTTCATTCATTCCCTTGGGTGTCATAGTTTTCAAATAGTAGATCCAGTTAACTTCTCTTTGAAGTAATTTCTTGGTAACATTACCCCCTCTTATGTTAACATGGATCTTTTCTAAACCAAACATCCCCAAGTTACTTATAGAGCCGCTGTGATATGTCAGAAAGTGATTTGCTACTGATGTCAAAGTCTTGTTGTCATTTTTATCTCTTGTGATAATCTAATAGAAGATAGATGTTTAGAGAGTCTCTTACGTAGTTGTTGTTCTTTTTTACCTATATACATCATTTTACATGGACAAATTATGCAATAAATAATGTTTGTACTTTTACAGTTTATGTAATGTTTTAATTTGAATTCTTTGACTTTATCTCTGTCATAAACTGTATCCCTCTTGTCAATAAATTTATAAAAGGAACAATCTCCACATGGATGCATACTGGTAAGTTTTAGTCCTCTGCCTAAGCTGATCTTAGGTTGTTCAAAATGACTTCCCGTGTCAGATAGACTTCGACATCATCTTGCTGTCAATGCTGGTTTTTCTGAAATATATGGTTCAAGAGTAGGGTCATTAGTTAATATGTGCCAGTTCTTTTGAAGGGCAGCATTAAGTTCATTCCACCCTATGTTGTAATTAGTGATAAATCTTACTTTATCATCTTTTGGTCTCTGTTTAGGGGTTAGAAGTTCTCTTTGTTTGAAGCCTCATGCAAACTGTTTATGCTGTCTCAGAAGTTTCTTTGGGTACCCTCTGTTTCTAAATCTCTGTTCCAAATCCTGAGCATTTATCTGGTATTCGGTATTTATTACGGAATAACCTCGTCTGCAATTGGCCCTCTCTGATATACACTTCCACATCCAGAAAGCTAACTTTTTCCCTAGATATCTCTCTAGTAAGAAAGATGTTAAGTGCATTGTTATTGAGTCTATCCAAAAATTCATTGAGCAAGCCATGGGGGCCCTGCCACAAGATGAATACATCATCTATATAACGCAGCCATAACAAAATATGGCTAGTGTATATATCCATATGTTCAGCAAAGATGTGCTCCCTCTCCCACCAGCACAGGAACATCTAGCTCCCATGGCTGTACCTCTAACTTGTAAATAGTAGTTGCCATTGAAAACAAAAAAGTTAGATTTCAAAATAAATTCCAACAATGCAACTACAAATTCCATTCTTGAAAAATCTTTAAGGTTGTTAGCTAAGGTAAAGTACCTGACTGCACTGATCCCATGTGTATGATCAATATTTGTATATAACGATTCTACGTCACAGAATCGGATACAATATAGGAATACAATTGTCTAAATCAGCATAAATGCTACCATAAAGGAACATATGGGATCCAGATATAATAAGATACCAGAAATTGACATTCCAATAAATACACTTCCTAGATGGGTATTCATGCCAATATCTGACATGATTCTTCGTGGGAAGTAATGAGAACTTTTTGAGTGCACCCTTTAAAGCTCTTTATTAATTGTAAATATATATATATATATTTCAAAAAAGTTTGTATATAGACTAAAAATTGGTCTCTATATCTTTAAGTGTGTGTAAATGTATGGATATATTGTTTAGCATAATTATTTATCTGTTGACTGTATAACTGCATATTATATTTCCTCCAAAATATCACTATAGTAAAACTACAGTACCCAAGAGTACCAGCGGGATGTATAACGCAGATACGTAATTGACGTAATGACGTAACGTACGGTAAGATGCCCACACGTATGACATGTGACATCTCCCAGATAATGGTAGTAAATCTATGTGGAGGTAATAGGTCACGCCTTTTTCTATTCGCAAGTTTTGCAGATTACTGTGGGTATTTCCGGCACATGCAGTTTAAAAGAGTCTACAGACAGCTGGCAAATCAGTAGTTGAGAAAGCTCCCACGATGTAGGAGGAGCGAAACGTGTCCTACTCTACTGCCCGCCATTTTTAGGCCCTCTACCTTCACATTGTTTGCGGATACTTTGTACCTGACCTGCAAGTTACTGAACCCTGTGACTATGACTTTACTTACCATGTTGCACGACGATACGGTATAGTTGTGTTTGATACACGTAGGGTACCTACCTTCATGTGACTGCATGTATTATATAATATACAATTGTTGAAGGTAGAATGTATATGTTTTTAATTATATTATCCCTGCATATATTATTAAATGATTTTTACATTTTCTAATAAGTAGAGTGTTGCAGTGTGGCTTTTCTATTGTTTGCTATATGTTCCTGAAAAAACTCTGAATGACTGGGTTGATTTCGATAAAAAAAATATAGGCTACTTTACAACTTACAAACTACCCCTTATCCCTTTTTTCAACCTCCTTTAAGTGGGTAGCTATTACCTTTATGCTGCCATTTGGTGGGGAGTCAAGTGATCGCTTAAGTTAATTGGAGATGAGATATGACCTTTGTGCTGACATCTGTAGGTGAATCGAGTGAACGTCGAGTAAAGGTGAGACTTTGGTATGTATTCTTTCAAATGTCTTACCTTTTAACAGTATGTTCATTTACTAATATTACTTTAGATTACACCACCCACCCCCCACCACAAAAAAAAAACCTTTAGTGTGCCTTTAATTGATGTCAGTGACATTCCTGGTTAGTGTTTGTATTTTTATTCAAGCTTCTTTCATGGTACGTTAACCAAGTTCGTCATGCAGGGGTTGGTAAATACATCATGAGGATGCTCCATTTTTTAATCAAACTTTCACTAAATACTTTTTGTGACAGTTATCATGATTAATATCAAACACAAGCCATAAACCCAAATTGCAATTTGGACTGTTCTTCATTTCTTCAAGTTCTTAACTGTGCTATTTTTTAATATGGTATATACTGATACAATATTCATTTAAATTATATGTTCACAATATTCTTAAGGGAAAATGCATGTCTAATAGTAAATTAAGTTCAGTAAATGTTCTCATGTAATAAAGACATTGTGGGTTATTCAGTGAGAGTTGCTATTGTTATAATCATACAAATGGTGAGAAAATAGCTTTGTGCTGTTTTTGTTAATTGTTGAAACCCTATTCAATATCAGTCATAAATTCTTTGGTTTTGGAGCAAAGCAATCTTAACCTTAAGCAATATCAATTCTCCTGGGTAGAGATGTTTGGAATCTGGCAAGTTCAGTTTTGTTCAGGAATCTGTTCAGTTTTTTGATTTTCAAAAAATTTGGAACATTCGAAAAGCCGAAAACAGACACCTAGAAGTCAATGGGAGCAAAAAATCTGAACATGTTTATATACCGGACCCAAACTTCATCTCTACTCTTTTATTTCTAATAAACACTTTAAACCCATTTCAATCAGTGATTCTCTCTTCCTTATTGTCATAGTCTTTTGCTGCTTCTGATGTAATCACGTCTAAAGCTAGGTACACACAGCACAGATTTCTGAAAGATGACAGACAGGATCTGCAAGATTCTGTCTGCCATCTTTCAAAGATCTGCGTACACACAGTCCCAAGCGTTCTCTCTATGAACATCATAGGGAGTCTAGCGCGGCCGTTGGAAATTTTCGGCCATTCCCGAATGAGCGTTCGGCCGACCCGGTCGTTTGGCAGCTGCGCGCTCGTTCGGGAAACAAGCGTACACACATAACAATAAAGCCCTGATACCGTCGGATCCGACGGTATTGGGGCTTTATCGTTACTGTGTGTACCCAGCTTAAGGGGATTGTACCAAATTAGGATTTGGCTCACAGGGAGATGCTAGCAGAGGAGCTTGGACAGAAAAGGAAGAGGTGCACACACACATTTTTAGGCAACTGACTTCTAATGATAACAATCATCATTACATGGAAAATCACCTGAACTTACCTGAAATGCATTCATTCAAGCCTCAAGGAGGCTGGTGACTGCAACTTGTGTGGGAATATTTGATTGCATCTATGTCTAGTTGAGTGTAATGGTGGGCATGTACCATTTCAATGAGGAGACTGTTCTTTTTTTTGTTAGGTAGGGCCTGGGTTTTTGTTGTTGTTGTTTTTTGAGGGGAAGAGTTGAAATTGATAGACTGTTGTGTTTTTAACCCAAAATTAACTGTGAGTAACTGTGTGTATTCTAACATTTCCATTCTCCTTTACATTAGAGATAGACTTGAACCCGAACCCAGTTCCATAGCGGATTTCATGGTTCCGATGTGAATTTCTGACTTTTTTGCATTTTTCCCAAACTGCGGAACTGTTTTTGATAATATCGAACAATCAAGAATATTCTGATAGAAAAATTTCTAATATTTCTAGAAATTTGTAATATTAAAATTGACGTACATAAATTAATGTGATTCAATATGTATATGATATAACTAAAACACATTTTGTTGTACAGTCTTTACATAGCACATAACCCCACAAAAGACTAAATCCTTTTTAAAGCACTTCAACTCCTCTGGTGTGTCAAGGCTTTATAGCACAAAGGTAAGGGAACAGATGACAAGGAAAAGATGTTTTTGTCAGATAAAATCCATCATGTTTGATTAATTTGTACTAACACTTTCCAGCTAGTTCCATCTGTTAGGTTGGGGAATGTGTACATGATAACAATATACCCAGTGGTACAGATGAGGCTAATTGAGCAGAAAATTCAAATGAAATGCAAGAAAAGGACCTTTGAGCAGCCTTTGTGTTTAATTGTTTCCTTTCCCAGGCTACTTGCTGTAATCCTGACTATGATATTGTAAGAAAAGTCAGACTGGAAACAGAATCCTTCTGGTCCTGTGCCTACAATCACTAAACAAAAATGAACAAAATAATCTGTAGAAATTGTTTATTTTTCAGCCCTTTTTGTTAGAGAAATGGAAACATTACTAATGTGACTATAATCAGAACTGTTCATTGAGTTTTTAACACCTCTCCTCTGTTATTTACATTCTTGCTCCCTTTATATTTATGGATTATGTATGTATATATTTTCCCCTATTTTACATTATGTTTGTGCTATTGTGAAAGGCAAATGATTTTCATGTTTTCTCTGTTTACTGGAACTGACAAAATACATGAGCCAATAAGCATTGATAAGTCCAAATTAACAATTAATGCTTCTTTTACATGGACGGCAGATCGCCATTGTTTGAATGTTTTCTGAGCAGTACCCCTACAGTCGCTGCTAGGGAAACAGTTTCGCTAGTGGCAAACATGTGTGAACGTTAAGAAAAAAAGTCCATGGTTTTATTACTAATGTTTTCAATATCAGCATATTCTACTATAGTGTTCAATATGCAGCCTATATTTACCGCTTGTGGACCTGCAGAAACTCTAGGAGCTCAAATTCCAGTGAGTGTTGCTTGAGTAAAAAGAGGTGTTTCTAGACCTTTTGGCACCTGAGCCAAACATTTTAAAGCTGCCCCCTAAATCTTCCTGAGGCAAGAGAAAGTGGGCGTGCTTTGTGGAGTATGCCCAGTTCAACAGCCAGGGTATCTCCACCGGGGAAACTGACTTTGGGGATTTCGGTTTAAATAAAGGGCATATCCACATTAAATATACATTTTCCTGTAGTGTAGCTTACCCCATCCCACCCCCAACCAACATGTTCATTTTTTAAAATAAGCACAAGAAGCATACTTATGCTCCTTTGTTCCCTCGGCTGTCTGCTCCCAGCTCTCTGCTTGCTGGAAATAGCAGAGAGGGGCTGGACCTGTGCGTCTGGGATTGGCAACGTCAGCCAATCACAGACGTGGCTTATGGCTATGCAGATAGCTGAGGGAATGAAGGAGCAAAAGTATGTTTCTTGTGCTTATCTTACAAAACAACACGGCGGTTGGGGGTGGGTTGGGCAATTTATTTTAAAGGTAGGGGACTGGTAAATATAGCGTGCACACATTGACTGGTGCATATGAGTTGCCCCCAATGACTGGTACATGCTATTTGCCCAAAGTGACTGGTACATGCTAGTTGCCCACAGTGACTGGTTCATATAAGTTGCCCCCAGTTACTGGTACATTTAAGTTGCCCACACTATAACTGGTACATATTCGTTGCCCACACAGACATATAAGTTTATCTTACCATTAGATGTGAAGGTAGAGGTACTTACTACAGTAGAGGGAGCCAATTACATTGTACTATCTGTCACCTCATCAAATTAAGTTATATGTGTACAACTTAATATTTTTTTTACCATCAAAAAATAGCCCTAGAATACATGGGACATAGTATACTAACATAGTAACACAGTAGTGGAGGTTGTATAAAGAAATATGTCCATCTATTCCAACCTTTAAACCATACCCATAAAGTCCATCTAACAGTTACCTAGTAACATAGTATTGGAGGTTGTATAAAGACATGCTGTATGTCCATCTAGTCCAACCTTGATACCCTACTCATAATGCCTGTCTAACAGTTATATAGTAACATAGTATTGGAGGTTGACTAAAGACATGTATTCATCTAGTCCAACCTTTTTAGCTCAAGTTAGAGAGCGATCCTATAATTCTCCCATTTTATGAGAGTTCTCTTGATCGTTCCCCTTTAAACTATTTTATACAGATTAGAGATGTTAGTTTCCGTACTTCTGAACTTAAAGTAAGTTTTACTTAAAGTAAAAGTTACGAAAACAAGCCTATTAAAGTCAATGGGAAAAATACAGTGAAAATAGCAATAGTAACTTACTGTAAATGACTTTTGGACTTGAGAAATGGTCTGGGGAACATGTACTTGTCACCAAAACTCGTTCAAACACTACCTTCCCCATGATCGGGCAATTTTTTGGTTTCCACACCCTACATTCGAGGGTTATGGCCAATTAGAGGGTTACCAAATGCTACATTTGAGGGTTACCAAAACCGAAGGCTACATTTGAGGGTTACTGAAATCGAACGCTACATTTGAGGTTTACCAAACTATACTTTTGAGGGTTACCGAAATCAAAGGCTACGTTCAAGGGTTACCGAAATCGAACGCTACATTTGTTGTTTACCGAATTTGATGGCTACATTTGAGGGTTGCCGAATTTGAACCCTACATTTCATTGTTACCGATTTGAGGATTCGATAATTATTGAATTTTCAATAATTATTGAAAATAAGTCAGCAAATTGGAAAAACCCAAACTAGTTCATAGTTTGGATAGTTTGGATAGTTTGAGTTTGTACGAACTCATAAAGTTCGACCCAAACTTGAGTTTGAGTCCATCACTAATGCAGATATTAGGTCAACAAAAAGTTCCATGGCTTGATTGCTTATTTATAGGTCATGGAACTCAAAGGTGACTTAATATCTGTATATTATTATGAAAGGGATGTGATACATACATTTTTTGGATTCTAGAAATATTTGTAGCTTTTTTTATTTTGGTTAAAAAAAAAAAAATTAATATTTTTTCTAATTAAAAGATGAATTCAAAAATCTCATTGTCCAGAAGATTAATTTATTGTTAATTCTTTTACTTCTTTCCTGTCTTCTGGGCATTGGTAACATGATCTGTAGCTATGTTTATCTACTTGTAGCATCCTACAAAAAAGCATGTGTGCATGTGTGGGGGGGGAATAGTATGTGTTACTATATATATATTGTATACATTGCACTTTCTCCCTGATGCTGCTGCACTTTTCTTAAGGTAGTCCCTTTACTGCATATTTTATCCAAAAAGGTGTTGCTTTGTAAGCAAAGATTTTGACTAAATGTGATTAGCATTTGGTTGTTCCCTTTGTCACACTATCTGTGTCTATGTGCCCTTCTTTTATCTCCTATGGCTCTCACACAAGGAAGTTGCTGGGAAGGAGTAAACAAAACACTTCATTGACAAACAGTTGCCTATTCAAAAACCCCAAAGATATTCAACTTGAACTCATTTTCTCCCAAATAAAAGCAGGCAAATATTTACTATTGTCATGGTTAAATGCTTAGATGCCCAGTGAACCCAAGTGTACAGTTCAGCTGTTTACAAATGATTGTTTTCAGGCCACATTGGGAGATAATTAGGATTTGGATCTATCTCGTTCTAGAACTATTTATTACATTTAAAACCTGCTTTAAAATAATATAGACTGAAATTAAAAAAGCAATCAGGGAGATTTATCTCAAGTCTAATCGGAGGGTTAATTCCTGGAAGGAATTAACCCTTGCATGACTATTTAACAAAAGCTATTACCACAAACACAGTTACACACTGTGACATTTGGACATGTGATGAAAAAGCAGAATTTGTCTTTCAGACATGTAAATCTGTTCTCATGGAAGTTAATAATGTTGAGAAGAAAAGCAGGTACTTCTGATGGAATGCAGATTCCAGAACTTTCCAACATTGCAATGAAATTCTCAAACTATAGTCTGCAAAATATTTTGAAAAAACAACATAACTTACAAATGAAGCCAAAACCTATCCAACAAGACATGAAAATTACACGGGGGGGGGGGGGGGTGACTAAAACATTCCAAGCCTGTTAGTGTACTTATGACACACTTCTCTGCATTAGGAAATTACACTTTTTATTTAATTCTGAAACTATTTCCAGGTCATAAAAAAAATCATAAAAAAATATTTTGAAATAAATTATGCCACAAAATGTATTTTCTCTGCTTTTTAAATCTAAAAATAAAAATTGTTGTAAGTTATGGTCCGAATTACAGCGTAAAAGACAGTATCATTTTGATGCAGTTAAATGATACAACTAAGAAATAGCTTTGTGCAAAACAGTCATACATTCTGTTATAATGTCAATTGAACTTGTTAGAAATATGCCCTTTAGTGATGATTAATTTTGTGTATAAAATAATCATAAAATAGGCTGTCATTTTCCCCCAAACTTTAATAATTCTATTCCAGTTATGTGACTTTTACTTCCAGGCCACACAATGAAGCCAAATGTCATGGTGCAGTGGGCGTTTCTAGATGGTTGTTGAGAATTCCCATTTGCTGTGAAGTTGGTAAATATAAACATGTCTTCCAGCCTGCTGACAGAAACACCTGTTGTGTAAAGATTAAAAAGTCATTATTTCTATTAATTTTAGTGGCTACAGTAAATTCAAACAGCAAAAAATACTACCAGGGTTATTTAATAAAAGTTCTTATCGTTACAGAAAAATTAAAAACCAATGGCGACATTTACCGTGCTGCCACCAAAAAAAAAAAAGAGTTTGTTAATATTGTTTTAATGTATGGTAACATTTAACATTGAGCTCTGGAAGTCCATTAGTAAAATGCAAAAAGTTTGGTTTGGTCTAAAAAAAATGATGAAATTTTTCAGACTGAAATAAATATTCGAACAGATCTGCTGAAAATGCATTTTTTTTTTACAGTAAAATGAATTAACCAATAAAAAAAGTCCACAAAACGATCCACTTATAGAAATATAAATGCATTTTTAGAGCAATTACAATATGTACAAACACATTCATTTTTTTTTGCATCCCAAACTGGATTTGGTATAATTGTAACATAAAAATATCTTTACAGCAATGGGGAACAATCTTTATAATAAAGCAGAGTCCCTGTTTATAAGAAAGCTGTTTAACCTTTTACAAATAGGAGTAAACGTGTTATTTGGGACCCACACATTTTGCAAATTTCTGCTTCTGATTCTACAGTGTTATGGAATGTATATGTAGCTCAATGGAAGGGAAAAAAACATGAAAATGGCTTGCTATAATGCTGTAGGAAAAAGCTCCTTCTACAAACAGCAGCTTAGCGTATGGGCACCCAATGTTCCCGTATTTACCACTTAAGAGCATCAAAGGAAAAGTTTGCATTAATTGTGATGGAATCTGAAAGTGAAAAGAAAGAATAAAAAGACAACATAATCACCTGTTTCCTCCTTCTCTTTATCTCAACATAAGGACAAAAGGATGCATCAATATGATAATATGACTCTATTCAGACAAAAACACTTACTCATGTGTATGTAGGTTTAAGGGTTATATCTCAGCTGGGAGCAAGGAAGAAACACTGCTCACCCCTACAGCACAGGGATGGAATGACCCTGAAATATCCTGCTCAGCCTACAAAAAAAGGTAACCCACCCAATAGGGGGTGATTGTCTAAATAATCTGTTAAACATACAATGATTTTAGAAAATGCAGCTGCAGATATAACAATGCTGATCTTAGCAATAAATTACAATAGCACTAAAAATATGAACTGGTAAACACATACACAGACATACAAACTTATCGCATATTAACCGACTAATTTCATAAAATGTCTAAATTAACGTTTGCATATTTCTTTTAAAATTGTATTTACATTTTAATTTGTGCTACATGTTTATTATCTATCTATCTATCTATCTATCTTTCATTTTTTGTGTATTTTTGTCTGCCTTAAATATTATGATGCCTATTACAAATTGCTACACATTGGTTGATTTTATTTATCTCATTTTATTATCTATCTATCTATCTATCTATCTATCTATCTATCTATCTATCTATCTATCTATCTATCTATCTATCTATCTACCTATCGATCTCTCTCTCTCTCTCTCTCTATCTCTCTCTCTAGCCATTTCTCTCTCTCTCTCTCTCTCTCTCTCCATCTATCTATTTATCTATCTATCTCTCTCTCTCTCTCTCTCTCTCTCTATCTCTCTCTCTATCGATCTATCTATCAGATGCAAATAGCGAGGAAGTGTGCACTCTACCTTCTGGTGATTATGTTGCCTTGGTGCTGCTATCCAACCATTAAACAGGCCACAGAGCTCTCATAGGACTTGTGCAAAAAACTATTTCACGTGCAACAAACAGATAGCGATGTTTCGGTCTATGTCTTAGACCAGTGCATAAACAACAACTCAAGATATTTTACATATTGTAAAAATACTATAGGCACTTATTAAAAATATATATGTATATATTATGATAGCTGTAATAGGCCTGAAAAGTAATAAAACCAATCTAACCCCAAAATTGCATTTTTTTAAGAACTGTGTATAATATTACATTCAGTAAGAGAATATTGAGAAGGCTCCTGTTTAAATAAAGTGCTATGCCTAATGTACTTATGGGGAGCGCTCTACCTGTCGGGTTATGGCTCAGAAAAGTGATTGGGAGACGATGCAGCCCAATTATTAAAAGTTGCCCGTGTAAGCACTTGCAAAGCTGGAATGAGGATTAAAGCAGCGGCTAAATGCCTGTGGACACATTGCCTTGGCATACTCTGTACATATTTTATTTCCAGGCGTTCCTCGGGCACAGCTTTATTCTGCATTTTTATGGAAATCTTGCAGAAAATCCCATGCAGAGAATTGACAAGGAAATAGCCCAATAAATTGTATGTGGCCTGCAAAACCAACAGGAAAAAAGAAGGATTTGTAATTTTAAAGAGATTCTTACTTGGGATTTGAAAGCAACTTTTCTGCAAATGGAAAAGTCTCTGTCATAATTACTACACAGCGACAGCTATACAGAGGTTGTTAACTGGGCTGTGATCTGGAATCCTTCACTGTTGGATTCATTCGCTAGCAAATTCAATGATTCCATCTATTTTAAAGACTTGATTTGGATTTCAGACAGTGGTTGTATCTCAGAGGCCAAAAATGCAGAACACAAATTCATCAGGAAACCTTCCATTAAACAATGTGAAAGGAATTCTCTTAGAATATTTGCAATTCTGAATGTTTTATTTTTCATGCTTTTATTATATGTTTTAGAAAATAATAAAAATAATGTATTCATATGTAGAAAAGCCCCTTGCACTCAGCCAGGTGCCTACTGGATCACAGGGCCATCACCTGGAATACATTCACAGTGTATCAGATAGTCTTTATCAAAGTGAAGCGTGCCCAGGACTTTCCGATTGACTGGAAGCATTATAATTTATACATAAATGCGCACACACACAAAAAACTTCAAAAGATCATGTTTGCAGCAGTGAAATGAAGTGAGACACTATGGGTAATATAAAAATACTATTGGCAAACCAACTAACAAATCAGTTATTTGTAAATGTATACACAACAATACTTAACCTACAATTACGTACAATTAGGTCTGAACTCCAAGTTCTATAAGATGTTTATTGAACTCCAAAGTCAAGCCTTATACTGTACACACATTGGATGAAGCCCTGTGGGCATGCACAACAAACTTTCTTCTGATAATTGCACATGTGTATGTATTCGTACGGGCGTCATTCGTCAATCTACATTGGCGGATCAACAAATGACACTTGAGCGAGCACATACACACTCAAGATTATCGACTGAAATGAGCGTGTATGGGTGTATATCTCACTTGGGCGTTGGGCCTCGTCCATAGCATCAGACGTGTGTACAGACCTTTAAGCTCACACACCCCAAACATTTCCAAAGAGCAAGAGGAACAAATAATTTTTAAGCACACAGATATTTTAACTACCAATACTACAGATAAAATTCTACAGGAAAAACATCTCCCTATTGAAATGTGATTGTTTCAATTGCTCTTGTTGCTGTGAGCTAAACTGACTTGGCAGTACAGAGTAATTTGTTTGTTTATACTGTTTACATGCCATAGAACATACAAAACAGATCAGCAAAATGAGAATGATCATACTGCTTTTCCTGGAACCCAGTATTGTCCTTTAAAGACAACCACTGCCTATGCACCTTTAACTCTACCATTGCATGCTGCATTTTGTCTGCTTTATAATTGTAAGCTTATTTGAAACAAAATATTGTGCCAGCTGCTTGTCATTTGTTTTCCAAAGAGCAGAAAAAAGAGCTCAGCACCTACTGTTTAAGCACATTAAAATTGTTTAATCTGCCCCCACAAGCCATGCATTTCAATTATTTGTTCAAAGCAGCCTGCAATTAAGGGTTGCAAACAAGGCTTTTGAATGCAAAGTCAGACAATTAAAATGTTTCATGAGTGCATTAAAGAAAGAAGTTCTGAATTAGCACTTTCAATACACAAGATAATCTCCATTCCCTTTCACTGTTTGAAAGAGAGAGTTCATAGATTTTTCTTTTTTGTTTTTGTTTTTTTCTGGCAAATCGAGACTAGATTGAATCAATCTAATCTTCTACTTGTACATTTGAATGTCCTTTGCTTCTTGAAGGATCATCTCTGTTGCTTTATAATGGCCCAGGTGCAAAAAAAACTTTGTTCATGTGTGGCTTATTCTCACAGGGGGGGTCGTAAATCACTTTCAGCATTTCTCCTCCTTCATGCTATTGCTCTCAGCTCCCCCTTCGTCCCTCTTTGAAGAAGCATGGCTATTTGAGTCTGTGATTTGTGACTCTGGCTAAAAGTGGAGCTTCTGTACTTGGTTAATGTGATAAAGTCCTAAAGCTGATTAGATTGATAAATTATGTCATACAGTAAGGTATGAACTATGGAATACGTTTAAACATTTAAATAAACTTATAATGTAATAAAATGGCTATAGTTAAACACAACATTAAAGTCTATTAAATATATTTGCTTTACTATAAGTAAAGCTAAATGAACTGGTTATCAACTAAACAGGTCCAGGTTACAGATGCCTAGATAAGAATGAATGAGCTATTTATGTATTGACTTTTTTTACTATATTGTTAACACATTTTTGTTCTGCAGAATTTAGCTGACATTTGTACACATCAGCTAATTTCCGCACGATTTGCACAACAATCGACCCATCGTGCGACATTTGTGTGAAAATGAAGCTTCAAAGATCTTCTAAGACCAATAGGGATGGCTGGATCCGCCGCTGATTTATCCCGTTCGCGA
Source organism: Hymenochirus boettgeri (assembly GCA_019447015.1). Classification (NCBI taxonomy): domain Eukaryota; kingdom Metazoa; phylum Chordata; class Amphibia; order Anura; family Pipidae; genus Hymenochirus; species Hymenochirus boettgeri. Next base: position 179,252,417 of record CM033471.1, read on the forward strand.
ACTGTGGATTTTTCCGGATTTTCCGCCTTCCGAACTTTGGATTTCTCGTATTTTCGAAAATTTTAGCAATTTACGAGGATTTCTCGTATTTTTGAGGATATTTATCATTTTAATGGGTCCGCTCGCGGATTTTCGAATTTTTCCGAAAATTCACGGATCCTCGAGTGGACCGGATTTTGCGAAGTTCGGACATCTCTAAAGACCAACCATCCACGATTTGTTCTGCCGATTGTCGTATGTTTGTACACAGTCGCCAGATTATCGGTAGAGTGTAATGTAAGTTTGAATGAAATGCACATTTAAAGATCACGCAATATTACGAACGTCACATAATGTCACATAACAAATTTACCAACGTGCACAACCCAATATCGTTGATATATGTACATGTGCCTTTGTCAGAACTAGTGTATAAAGAGAAGGTCGCTGAACATTCGTAGGGCACATTGTGCGAAAAGGATCTGACGTGTGTACGAGCCTTAAGTAAAACTTGATCTGAGTTTTCACTGGATCACATTCATTTGCTTTAACACTTTAAATCTCAGTTCTAACAGGTCCCTTATATATGATGTTTCACAACAAGTAATACGACATCCCATAGAAATGCTAATTAATCTGCAAGCTGTGGTAGATTATCTGTGTTAATTAGATCAAAAGGATTTATCCTGTTTACAATATGTTGTCTGTATGTTTACAGTAAATTCCTATTTAAAGGTGAATGCACAACAAAATGCTCCCTTTAAAAGACTGTTACTAGCTATAAAGGTAATTTGTTGAATGCTTACACTTTCCAAACTAGCTACATTATTCATGTTTTTTAGATATTATTCCTTGAAGTGTTAGACTTAACAGCGGGTGCATACAGGATGAGTTCCCCACTATAATTTTATAATGACCCCATTAAAGGACAACTAAAGCCACAGAACAACACTGAACCAGAAGGCAGAACACCTTGATAAAAAGCCAGTAATCAGTGTCTTACCTCTCATTTTGATATGAGTGCTGGGAAATTTACCTAAATAGTATATGGTTTTTGCTTAACATCACAGCATTCTAATGTCACACAGTCTGGTCAACGACCATTATGTTCTGCCCATGCTCATTCCTTAGCTGTGGCAGAAATTGTTACAGTTGGTCACACCCATTAATAATCTCTAGCCAATCCTTTTACAGGACAGATAAAGCAAGGAAGCATGTGACTGAGGTCAGGAGGTGTGGACTGACACTGCACATACACACAGATACTTCATCCAGTTCTTAACAGGATTACATTTACTTTAATACAATTTACTGAAGTCATATTATATAGCTTATTGGTGTTTTTAGGGGGGTTGTTTTCAGATTCTGGAGTATAAAAAAATGGATTTAGTTCTCCTTTAATATTCTACACATCTGATTGTACAGCCAATTAAAGACCACATGATCAGCCGGAAAAGACTCTAAGGTGGCCATCCACATGCTATTTCCATTGCTATGTGCTGACAGATCATATTAATATCTGGCAGCACATTGGGAAGGGAACCGCACACATGCAACCAACCGATCGCGGTTAATTTCACAATGTTCTGACAGATACCAACACACTATGGGGATCGGCCGGCCATGCGCCATACACAGGTCGATGGTATTGGCTCTCTTTACTTTAAAGGTAGCTGATGCCAACAGATGGAAATCTTCTGTCTTTCCCGACTGACTGTAATGCCGACGGTCGGATTCGGTAAATCCCTTCGTGGACCGACGGGATTTACCTAATATCACTATGTGTATGTAAGGTGTATGGCCACCTAGCATACAATAGAAGAACTGTAATATGCTAATTTACAATACAGGGAGATTCAATAAAATTTCTTATCATTAATGGTGCTAATTTTGCCCCAACCAATCAGAAGTTAGCTTTTAAATGTTAAAAAAAAGATCTGATTGGTTGGGGCAAAATTAGCACCATTTTTAATGAAAAGAACTTTTATTGAATCTCTCTGTAAGATCCACTGATTTGATCAAAAATTCATACAAACAAACAAAATATAATCAAATAGCTATAATAAAAATATAATCATACAGATATAATCATACAGATATAAATTTATTTATTTAAAATATAAAGCCTTTTGGGGTTTAGTTGGTACCAAGCAAAAAGGCAGATCTCAAGAACAATAATTTGTCCGACATTGTTTTAGATTAATCTACCACTAAATACTGTAGATAGTAATGGTCTCTAATGGATGGAATGAATTCATTGTTTTGGAAAATACAAATTCTTAAATGTGTAACGTATCCCAGCCCATTCCCAACCTGTTTAACATAGAGTACTTGAAATGGTTAGTCACATTATTTTTGTTTGTGGTCGATTTCTTTACATCACAGGAGCAATTTCCTCCTCATTTGTATGTCAATTAAGGCAAGGAGGAAAGCAATAGGGGTACTGAAACTAACAAACATGTGTTAGAAGGAAGGGTCTGTTTATTGCTTAATTATTAACAGCTGCCTCTGCTAATTTTTCCTTAGGATAGTGAAAAGACGCATTACATGCCATATGCCCATATATACTCTTAATCCCAAAGGGAAAAACACTGTAAAATTTAAATGCTCAAATCATTACATCTCGTCAATTGAGCTTTTAAATTCATCAAAGAAAACAGAGCAGTCATATTTAGGCTGGGTACACACGGGCATATTTTTCATCTCGACTAACATTTGCAAGCGAGCAGTTGGCCGAGATGATCACTATTGATTGCGACTGACAGTTCACCGCAATTGTTCATGTGGTCTATAGGAGGTTGCACGATCGGCAATGACTTTCCGATAAGCAAGATTGCCCGTTCATCCAATCCAGACGAACAGATGGACCAACATCGCTTGCTGCTGCCCGTAAAATCACCTCCGATTTTTCGACCCAACCAACCAATGCACAGAAAAATTGGTCAGTAAGATTTTTGATGATCAATTTTTCTGAGAGTAAATTTTCAATTTTTGTATTTTTTCCAGTACAAACGATACAATTATCATACAATACCAGGTATCATACAGTCATATTTGGGAGATGATGGGCTTTAGTTGATTTAGGTTTATACAAACTCCCAAAAAGTCATTCATGCTTTTAAATATTGCATGTTTAGTGAGATAAATGCACTAAGATGCGTAAGAAGTGTGGAAGCAATGTAGCCAGGCAATACGAAGCAGCATGCCATAGAAGAAATGTCAATACGGAGCAGCAATATGAAGCAACATGCCATAGAAGTAATGTAGCCAGGCAATACGAAGCAATGTGCCATTGGAGAAATGGCATTACAAACAGAAATAAAAAAGCTGTCATTTTACTTTAAATAACTTAATTATAACTATTCTAGTAACAGGCCTGTTGGTAAATCACAGCCGATCATATGGTCTCCTATGGGACCGCACGACCGGTCACATAAACTATTCACCACGGCCACTACTGCTTGCTTTAAATAAAAAACATTACAAGGATTTTATTCCTTTATGTTATAGAAATATTTGATATTACTGCTGGCTTAAGTCGTATTGCATGCGTATAAGACAATGTACTGCGTTAGAGATGGCCAAATTCACTGAAAGCCATTCTGTTTGCAGATTTGCAAATTTTGGGAAAAATCCGAAAATTAGAAAATACGCAAGTGTAACCATTGAAGTCAATGGGAGTTAAAAAATCTGAAAGTTATGCCTAAAATTTAGTGATGGGCGAAACTGTCAAGTTTCGTTCTGTTTTCGGATTTACAGATCTCGGGAAAATCCCTAAGATTCGAAATTTCAAAAATGGAAAATACTTTTGGGACTTCAGAGGCCATTTTCGATAATTATTGAATAATTATTGAATGTTCAAGGCAATTTTCAAAAATAGCCTTGAATGTTCAATAATCCTCGAAAATACGATCGAAAACCAATTTCGAGTTTCCGAGCTTATTTTCGAGGATTATCGAACGTTCAAGGTTATTTTTGATAATCCTCAAAAATTCAGTAATTGTAGAAAATAGGCTCCGAAGTCCCGAATTTGGAATAATCCAACTGGTTTCGGACGGAACATTCATATTTTGGAACCAAGGGGTTCCATGTCAGATCCAGATCCGAGACAGATAAATAGCAATAGTAACTTATTTTAATTGGCTCAGGGACTTGGGAAATGGTCTGGGTAACAAAAAATAAATAATAATTTTCAAATCTTTAAAAACACTGACCCGTAACAGAATCTACATTGGCTTCCTGTTTCGGCATTTTGCGTAGTATTTTCAAAAAATTTCTAAATTTTTATACATTTTTAATTTACAAAATCAAAAAATTAAAAATTTTTAAAAATTTTCAAAAATAGTTACGTAATTTGGAAAAATCCGAAAAATTCAGAAATCCGATTTCCGGTAGATTAATCAAATTCACTTCGGATTCAGATTCGGATCCATCTCTATACTGCATTAGAGGTTTCTAAGATCTAATGACATCACAATGTATCTATTAAATGTGTCTGTAACTACAAATCCCTTGTTTAACCTCACTGCTGTGTTGTTATTGAATCCTTCTACTTTTTTACACCCTCGGTTTGGCTATAAATATATACATAGCTTACGTGTTTACATAAATTGTTTTACTCACTGACAGTTTACGTTGCCAATTATCTGTTATGTTTTAAAGGTGTTGAGATTACAACACGTTCTAACACTTTAACACATTATATTACCCTACAGTGGCAGTAATTTACAACATTTTCTAGAATCCATTCTTTGCAAAACAATAAATTTACATTACTTCAAAGTAACTGGGATTTTCAAAGGTGTCAGGAGGCCAGAGTGCTCCAAGCAAGATCAACAGATAAGTGAGATTTTTGTGATATTCTGCTTTATGACTCTTAATACAATAGCACAAATTGTATTACAGTTGCAGATGCCCCATTTGGCAATTCCTCTCTCTTAAACAAGCTTCCAGTTTTTTTTTTATTACTTCTCTAACTTAGGAAGTAATTATTCACTTCATTTACTGAACGACACCACAAAGTTTGTTTTTCAAGCAGTCAGCCTAGGAATACCAATAGACTGCAACAAGGCTGTAACAAGGATCCCACACAGTCCGATGGTTTTCCGATCGAAATTTTGATCAGCTGAATTGAAAATCCGATCGGAAGAACCAATCGAAATTCGCCACCATGTGCCACCAATCTTCCGTAGATGTTAGAAGACAGGTTATGGTAGATGGGGCAGACGTAAAATTTTCCACCTTGCCCAATCATATTTTTCCGTGTTTTCAATAGACCGACCATTGACATTGGTTGACCTATCGAAAAATATTCTTTGTTATTGCTATCTATTCAAATGAATTCACTGAATTGATAGGCTGGTACACACTAGTCAACTTAATCCCAGGATTCCAGATGACAGAACTACTGATTGAGAAAACCAATATGTGTTCCGTCGGTATAGAATTAAAAGAGGGAATGCAGTAATTTTTGGTCATGTCACTTACCTAATCAAGAAGCCGTGATGTACTAAACACTCAAGGTTTAGAACAGGTAAGCGGTGTGGCGTACATTGGGAAATTATGTCCAAGGTTAAATATGTTTTTCTTGTTAGTTCTGAGAACTATGGTAAGGGTGAAATTTTAAGCTGCTTGATCCAAATTTGTAATAGAAAAGAACATCCACTCTATGTAAATATGTATGATATTGGCATAGCTACAGACCTATGGGCCCTAATGCATATTTGGACACACACACTAGTAAAATGCTTGTCACACAGACACTTTTAAAATGCTTAGCGGAAAACTTGGCATACACACATTGGTAAAATGGTAGGCAAATTTGCAGTGGTAAATGGTTGGGAGCTGGCACAAAACACTAGTGAAATCAGCGTGTACTTACCACCCTTATTCCCTCGCACTTGAAAGGGAACTCTGGTTGCGCCGCTTACGTCACAGTCATTGGACAGAAAGCAGTGGCAGCAGGTAGCAGTGACTCTCTCTTCTTGTACTGCGTGCTGCAACCACTCCCACCAATGCCTTGCCCCTCTTCTCTTCTCCTTGATAGTGGATCTGTGCATGGGTGTGTTAATTTTTTTCCCTGTTATTTGTAAATAGTTGTTTCACTTTTCCCAGTTTAAATGTTCATACATATATGCGATCGTGGGGACTGACCCCTGATGAACAATATATGTGAATGTCTGTTTCGGCTGATGATCGTGTCATAATTTGAGGATTTGTTGGCCTAAACGGGTGTTTGATTCGCCAGGCGTATCATTAACAAGCCCTGACCTCATGTCCGATTTGGGTGCCGAAGTGCCCATACAAGGAACGATCTTCGGCCAAAACAGATGTTCATCCCATGTTTGCACATGCTCAGGTGCAGTGCGGCTTTGGGCGTTTCGGCTTTGTTGGGTGAAATGGCTGTTCGGTTGATGATCCGCCTGGCCGGTTGAGCTACGATCCCTGTCGAACGCCCATTTCGGCTGACAAAGTGCCCATACAGTGCACGATTATCGGCCGAACGTGCAGTGCATATATATTGTGCTTCGCAGATCGGCTCCCATGATCGCACATGTGTATGAAATAGGGATGGCCGGTTCGCGGATCCGAACCCGGATCCGCCGTGGATTTATCCTGTCCGTGAACGGCGGATTTTCCAGATTTTCCGCCTTCCGAACTTCCGAACCGCGGATTTCTCGTGTTTTCGAAATACGGGAAAATATGGGAAATTCGCGAAATTACGAGAATTTCTCATATTTTCGAAAATACAGGAAAATACAAGAAATTCTTGTAAATTCGCGGAATTTCCGCATTTTGGGGATTATTTTCAAGATGGAGCAAGCCACATGTCCCAAATTATCCAATGGCAGCAAACATGATTATTGCCAGCCCCCTGGGTATAAAAGGCTGCTTCACAGGCGCCATTTTGTCAGTGTGTTGGAGTGTGTTTAGTGCAGACCTGACAGTGTAGGAGTTGGAGAGAGATTTTTGCGCTTTTTGAGCTTGTTGTTACCCACCCCTGTATTCACACATCTTGAGACCCAAAAGTCCTTTTAAGGACTAACCCTCTATAAGTCCTTTGGACAAATTTTGTGTTAGACCTTTTAGAGGTCTAGGTGTCCTGTTTTTTTGTTTGTCTTTCTGTATCTGTGTGTCAGTGTCTGTGTGTTTTGTGTAGCTGACAGTGCTGCCTTTAGCAGCAATCAGCAGCTTTTGCTGTCTGATCTGCTGTTTGCTGTCAGTTGTGTGTGTGTCCTATTTGTGCTTTTAGTGTAAAAAAAAAAAAAGCTTTGTGTTTATTTGTTTGCTTCTGTGTTTCTGTGTTGTTTTGTTGCTTTGTCTTTTGTGATTGTGTGTGTGTATATATATCACCCTTTGTTCTCTTTACCTTTTTCCGCATCCACCGTGAGGATCCGGTTTGGATATCTGACATTATGGATACTCAGGGACACAGTATGTCCATTGACACAGAACAGGATTTTTACTTCTCCCAGGAGGATATTGATAGGATACTATTCACAGACACAGCGGTGAGACTAAGTGAGGAAACCAATAATCGGGATACATTCTTTCAATTACTTCGTTTAAAAAAGAAGGAGATAGACCTACACCTTCATGGCACATTTTTGTCGGACTACCACCGTAACCGGAAAATACCTAGAGGCTTTAGGGTTCGTAATGTTCCCACTATCGGGAGAACGGATAGTGAATTTTGCTCACGTTGGTGTGGCATATTAAATAAGTGCTCATTTGACCTGTTATTATTAGTGATTGAACAAGTGGGAAAGGACCTACAATCAGTGAGAGCGGAGCTGACAACGCTTGAAATGGACAAAAAAACGCAATTAGCAGCAGACACATCGTGTGATTGGCTGACCAAACTCAATACACATATCCAAAGATATAGAGAGGAACTTATAACCTTTAAAAAGAGAAAACTGGCGACTGTGGAAGCCGATTACAGAGAGAAGAATGTCTATGGCTGGCTATATGGCAAATCAACATATCGTCCCACTAATATAAAGAAAAGGAGGAAGCCTAGATCTCTCAGAACTGTAGAGAGTTCTGAGGACAGTGCAGAATCCCAACAATCGGATAATGACACACAAGGACGAAATACCCGGTCTAGGGAACAATCCCGAACACCTAACAATACAAAAACCGTTGACCCTTTTTTAGGGGTAGGTCTGACAACGGGTGACACCAAAGGGGGTACAAACGTGGACCCACCAGGAGAGGCGGCCACAAGAGGAAGAGGGGGTCGACCTCCCAGACAGAGGAGGAAGATTTAGTATTTAATTTTAGTAGACACAATCTCACTAATGATGAGAGAAAGGTGCTTAATAAAGGTTTAACATTTGTACCTACCCCCAAGATTAATATATTCAACTCGGAAGTTGACCTTTGCAGATTCCAATGTAAATTAAAATTTAGGGACTTTTTTAGATATTCTACAAACAATAGGAGCCCTTTCTCCCCCATAAGTCACTTTGACCCCCCACTCACTCAACCAGCCATCAAGGTGTTTACCAACATGGTTAAAATGGATTTAAATAAACAGAGGACATTTAACAAGGATGGAAACAATTTAGACCCCACGGAGAGATTAGCACTGGAATCACTCCGGGAGGATGAGGAACTTATTATCAGACCGGCTGATAAAGGGGGAGGGATAGTACTCATGAATAGGGACTACTACTGCGAGGAAGCACTTTCTCAACTCAGGGACGGTAGTGTCTATATACCCTTGGAATATGACCCCACAGCAAAATTCAAGAAAGAATTGGACATACTAATAAATATGGGGCAGCAAGCCGTTTGGATCAATGATAAAGAAGCTAGATTTCTTACAACTGACTTACCCAGATGTCCCATATTCTACACGGTCCCGAAGATACACAAATCCATCACAACACCACCGGGTAGACCTATAGTATCCTCGTTTGGCTCACTATTTAAACCGGCGGCACAGTTTGTAGACCACTTTCTCCAACCTTGTGTGAGGAGGATGAAATCATACCTCAGGGACAGTGGTCACCTGAGGGAGTTGTTAAAAAATATCAAATATAAATCAGATGGGTATACCTTAGTCACTTGTGACGTAAGTAACCTATATACGGTGATACCTCAGACACAGGGCATACAGGCATGCAGGGAGGCACTAGTGGAGAATGAACAAAAAAACCCGCCGATAGAATTCCTCATGGATTTGTTGAGTAACATTCTGGGCAAGAGTTACTTCAGATTTGGACAGAGCTTCTACCAACAAATTGCTGGAACGGCGATGGGTAGTAATGTGGGCCCGGCATTTGCCAACCTATACATGCAATCATATGAGGAGAAATATATATACCCAGAGTATCAAGACAAATTAATACTATACAAGCGCTACATTGATGATGTGTTCATTATATGGGCAGGACCCATGGAACAATGTACGGAATTTGTACAGCAACTGAATGAGTTGGATACCCCTATCAGGTTCACAATGCAATGTGACCCTAGAAAAATAGATTTTCTAGATCTTAGGATCTGGATAGAAGATGATAATATGCAAACCACACTCTATACAAAAAAGACAGATCGTAATACAATCTTACATGCTACAAGCTACCATCCATCACCCCAAAAAAGGGGAATATTATATTCCCAATTCCTTAGGGTATTCCGGAACAACACAGATAGGAATGTAGTGGAGGTTCAAGCAATGGAGATGAGAGATAAATTTATAAGAAGGGGATACCAAGAGAAACACATCCAAACTGAACTTGATAGGGCCAGAAAGGGAGCCCCTCAAAACATAACTAGGACCTCAGGGGATAGAACTCAAAAGAAAATCATATACAGTTTGGATTATACCCCTAATAGTGAACACATCAAAAACAGTGTTAAACGGCATTGGGAAGTATTGAGCTCCGACACTAATCTCCCATTTGAGAACAGTATACCAGTATTTGCCCATCGGAGAGGCAAAAACTTAAAAAATATATTGGTTAAAACAGATGTTCCGGTTGGGCCCCTTAAAAAACAATGGGACTCTAAAACTAAGCTTGGGTGTTTTCCGTGTACGGGATGTCAAACTTGCCGATACATAAACTCAGGGCCAGATTTTCCCCACCCTCATAAGGGATATAGGGTGAAAATTCGCCACAAACTATCATGTTTGAGTAAATTTGTGGTGTACATCATTATGTGTCCGTGTGGCCTATACTATGTGGGCAAAACCACCACCACGATAAGAGAAAGAATGGCCAATCATAGGAAAGCCATCGGATCGGCAATCCAGGAAACAAAACCCACAAATATGAGTACAAAATATAGGGGAACAATCAGTGGCCCGACACTTTGGGGAGGCCAAACATTCATTGGCCAACCTGAGATGGATGGCTATAGACCAGATTAAGGTCATGGCTGGACTGGATAGGGATAGGGCATTATTGAAATGTGAAGCCTGGTGGATCCGCTACTTAAACACTTTAACGCCTAGGGGCCTTAATGAAACATGTTCACTGACCTGTTACCTATAATTATATACCGTGGTTGGTAATGTTTAATAGTATCCATTCTAGATATCCTTAGAAAATATTTTAGATTTTTTTTTTTTATGTGAAATATGATGGTTTTAACACTATTTATTGTTCTCCACTATGGGAATTTTATTATATTGCACTAGATCACTTTATCCAACGATGATACTGTCTATAATCACTATTGCACTTTACCTCACAGGCACAATACCTACCTGGGTGCCGTATCTATTCCCTACAAGTTGGGTCCGTTGGTGTGGATGGAGGGGCCTCCAGAGCCTCGCAGCAGTTGCACAGGACATGGGAGATCTCACAAACTGTGGCCGCCCATGGAATTCATAGAACTGACAGGGAACGGATGACGACACCAGGGGGGAGGGAGAAGGGGAGGGGAGGGAGGGGTGTGTGTACTTCTGTTTGCTGACACATATTAGTTTGTTATTGTATGTTACACATTGTCTTGAGAACGGCCGAACACGCGGCCGAAGCGCGTTGACCAGTTGGCACCAATAAAGTATTATTTGGATGTAAGACCCAGGAGTGCTCTATATACTGAGTTATCTATCTATCTATATATATATATATATATATATATATATATATATATATATATATATCATTTGAGGTTTAAATTTGGGACAAGGAAATGCCTGGCAGGGCAAGAGGGAGAGCCAGGAGCAGGGGTGCTTCTGCACATGGAGGGAGAGGCAGAGGAGAGCCTACTGAAGGTTCTGGCCAGGAGCTACCTCGCCCTTCGCAGGGCAGCCGGGTAACCGTACCCAATATGTTTAGGGGTAGCCGTGCTAGGGCTATCCCTTCTGATCAAGGAAGGCGGGTAGTAGACTGGATTACCCAGCCTTCCTCATCCACCTCCTCACAGGCACAGAGCAGCCGAGCTGCCACTGTAGATACTGTGCCTGCTCCTTCCTCACCTGAGACTCCTACTGTGGGCATGGACCCTGATCCTATCTATTGGGAGTTCATTGCCCAATGCCCACATGGCCCGTACCTTCGGGGATCTGGAGGAGGAGTCTCAGGATCTGTTTTCGCACACTATGTGTGGGGCTAGTGTGCTTGAGGAGGAGCCCTGCATGGATGCACAATCTTTCCTGTCACCCGAGGCGGAGGAAAGAACTCAGTGCACAGGGGGACAGGAGGCTGACGATGTCACGCAGCAGTCTGTGAGCAACCAGGGAACTAATGCAGGGGGTGAGGTTCCAGATGCTGCTGCTGTTATGTGATGCAGCCTCCAGTATTGAGGAGGTGGAAGTGGACGTTGAGGTCACCGATTGTCCATGGGTGCCCTCTGTGAGAGAGGAGGAGGATAGTGTCTCTGAGGGATGTCCGTCAGAGCATGAGCACGATCCTGAACCCAGAGGCAGGACTGGGGGCAGGGGCAGATGCAGTGCACCTAGTGGTGCACGTGGAGGTACGGCACCAATGAGATCTGGTGCCAGTGCCCCACAGCAGCAGGTGACCTCTGCTCCGAGTCATGCCGGTGGCTCAGCGGTGTGGGAGTTCTTCTCACTGGCTCCAGGTGACAGCATGGTTGCAGTGTGCAAGTTGTGCCTGCTACGTGTTAGCCGTGGGAAGACCACATCACATTTGGGCACCTCCTCTATGAGGAGACATATGATACTGCACCACTTTGTCCGGTGGGAGCAGCGGACAGGGAACGTGCAAACATCCACACGTTCCCTACCTCGTGCCCAGGTAGCCACCGTTCCTCCTCCTCCTCCGGCCCCATCATCTTCTTCCTCAGTGGAAGTTAGGGAGGAGAGGCAGCCTTTGGCCCCAGCATGCGGTGTTAAGAGGCCTCTTGACACTGCTGCTGGAGCGTCAGCTAAAAGGCAGGTCTCTCTTCCCCAGTTGTTGGAGCGGAGGCAGAAACTGTCCCCCAGTCACCCCCAAGCCCAGCGTCTCACTGCCGGCTTAGCAAAACACCTGGCGGTGCAGCTGCTACCTTTCAGCCTGGTAGACAGTGCAGCGTTCAGGGAGATTGTGGCCATTGGCACACCACAGTGGCAGGTCCCTGGCCGTAGGTACTTTGCCCAGAAGGCAGTACCAGCCCTGCACGACCATCTGCAGGGCAATATATCTGCTTTGCTGGACCACAGTGTGGGCAAGTGTGTCCACATTACTATGGGCGCGTGGTCCAGCAAGCATGGCCAGGGGCGGTATGTGTCATTTACAGCCCAATGGGTCACTCTGCTAGCCGGGAGAGACGCGGCACGGAGCACAAGTGGGGAGATGGTGGTACCACCATGCATTGGTGATACGCAAGTCTCCACCCCCCCTCCTCATCCGGTGAGCCCTCTTCCCAGACAGCTCCGTGCCCCCCCAGAGCCTATGCTTCATGCCAGGCGAGACGGTGCCATGCAGTGTTGCAGTTTGTGTGCCTCGGTGATAGGAGCCACACCGGGGCAGAGTTGCTGGCAGCCCTGCAAAGGCAGGTTGAGAGGTGGCTGACCCCACACCACCTCTCAATAGGCAAGGTCGCGTGTGACAATGCCACCAACATCCTGTCTGCCCTTCGCATGGGCAGAGTCACACATGTTCCTTGCCTGGCACACGTTCTCAATCTGGTCGTCCAGAGGTTCCTCACCAAGTACCCTGGTCTGCAGGAGGTACTGAGGATGGCTAGGAGGGTGTCCAGTCACTTCAGGCGGTCATACACGGCCACAGCTCGTCTGGCCGAGTTTCAGCAGCAGAATGGTCTGCCACAGAACCGCCTGATTTGTGACACCCCCACCCACTGGAACTCTAGTCTTATGATGCTGCTGAGGCTGCTCCAGCAGAGGCGAGCCATCATAGACTACTTGTACGAGTACGAGGCAAGATCAGGCTCTGGGGACCTGGGTTTGCTGTTACCCAGGCAGTGGCTGCTGATTAGCGATGCCTGCCGTGTGCTCGCACCATTTGAGGAGGCCACCAGGATGGTAAGCCGCAATGATGCCACCATCGCGGATACCATCCCACTGGTGTTCCTCCTTGAGCACACTCTGCGCGGCATACTTGACAGGGCACCCGCTGTCGAGCAGCAGCTACTGGAAGAGGAGGACGCCGACACCGTGATGCTTTCTGAGCCCGAACATCACGGTGCAAAGCAGCCGTCCGATGATGAGGAGGGGGATTTAGGTGACCTGGACCAAGGGGAAATGGGGCATTCCTCTAGGGGGACATCTCAACCCTCCCAAGTACCACATGTCATTCGTGGTTAGGGAGAGGTTGAGCCCGACACTATTGTCCTCAGTGACATCGAGGACATGGGGTCCTCTGCGGCAGGCAGTTTGCGGTGCATGCGTTCATTCATGCTGCAATGCCTGCGCAAGGACCCCAGGATTAAGGCCATCAAAGAGAAGGAGCAGTTCTGGGTGGCCACCCTTATAGATCCCCGCTATAAGTGTCAGAGTTTATCCCCGCATCTCAGAGGGAAGGTAGAATGCAGCACTATGAGGCAACACTGCTACGTTGCCTCTGTTCTGCCTTCCCAGGTGCTGGCAGGCCTACGGCACCTGATGTTGGGGATCAACAGGGCTCACGTCCCCCTGTGCCTGACAGGAGGAGCAGCAGTACTGGAGGCGGCCTCGCGGCCAACTTCAGGCTGTTCTTCCAGCCACAGTTGCCAGGCCCATCTACTGGCAACTCCAACAGGCAACACCTCAGTTGCCAGGTCACCAACTACACTGGATCCAGGGCCGGTGTAGATACATCAGAGACTGAGGATCCACAGGACTACTGGGTGGTGAGGCTTGATATCTGGCTCGAGTTGGCACAGTATGCCATTGAGGTCCTTTCATGCCCTTCGGAGAGGACCTTCAGTGCGGCAGGGGGTGTTGTAACGGAGAGGAGGACCCGTCTCTCCACTGATGAATGAGGCGTGGATCACATCTCAGTACAGCACCCCTATTGCTGATGCCCGTGACTGAAGGCCTCCTGCCCCTGGCCACCCGTACTGCTCCTTCCGCCTCATTTTCCACCTAGAGGCTTAGCTGATGCCAGCTTAGCTGGCAAATGGCTAATTTTTCTTATTGGCAGGGCCATATATGGTCCTACCTTGCTTTACTGCATTCAAGTTGTGAAATAACAAATGCTCTGCCGTAACAGCTACTCTGTGGCTAATTTTTTTAAGATTGGGTCGATCCTACTTGGCCTGAGAGCAATACTCCATATTTGTTCTTCCTTCTCTCTCCACGAGGCACCTTTGTGGTGTCACCTTCTCTGACCATCTCATACAGCCGCAACAGCTACTCTGTGGCTAATGTTTTCAGCTCTGGGTCAATCCTGCCTGGCCCTAAAGCAGTACTCCATATTTGTTCTTCCTTCTCTCTCCACGAGGCACCTTTGTGGTGTCACCTACTCTGACCATCTTATACAGTCGCAACAGCTACTCTGTGGCTAATGTTTTCAGCTCTGTGTCAATCCTGCCTGGCCCGAGAGCAGTTCTCCATATTACAAAGTGTGGGCCTGCTGTAACTCAATGGTGCTGTTCCTACAAAGCCTTACCCTTTCACCCGCTTTCCCTTGCACGAAGCATACTCTGAGGGAGAGAAGCCAATGGTGTGAGGGGTATGTCCAGTGGGACCAAGCCTGCCTGGCTCTTCAACAATGGTGGCAAACTGCAGTGGGCCTGCTGTAACTCAATGGTGCTGTTCCTACAAAGCCTTACCCTTTCACCCGCTTTCCCTTGCACGAAGCATACTCTGAGGGAGAGAAGCCAATGGGGTGAGGGGTATGTCCAGTGGGGACAAGCCTGCCTGGCCCCACAACAATGGTGGCAAACCGCAGTGGACATTATGTAACCCAGTACCCCCATCGCCTTCTTTCCCTTGTTGTGTGCAAACTACTATATAGGGGAATGTGGCCAATGTTGTGTGTGTAATGGCATTAATGGTAAGGTATATACAATTATAAGTACCAGACATATAGCTAGCTAAATAGATATGTGTATTGTAATTTTTCAAATAAAAATTGATTATGAATCTATCTGAATAATTTGATATATCGAAAAATAAAGCCCAAAAACTTTTTTTTAAAATAACAGTTTTTATATATAATAATATAATAATTTTCTTTTTTTTTTTTTAACTATATACATAAAAAAAATAATAAAAAAATCACTGGGGTTCCAGCCTGGATACCCTCCTCTCCAGTCTGGTCAGGCGGCGGTCCAGGCGCCGCACCATGTGGCGGATATCCCATTGTATGCTCTGGTAATCTGTGGAGTAAGATATTGAGAGAATTGTGTTGAAGATGTTCGAGCACATTTCCTAAAGCACCATGCGGTTGATGCAATTTTGCACCTGACAGCTAGTTACACATACATGGTACTGCAATGCAATAATGTTGCGGTATGTCATAAAAAGGAAAGCTCAGTATAAAATATCATTATTTCTAAAATTCTTAGTTTATATTATGCATACCTTGTTATGGTAACAGTGATTTCAACTGATTGGCTGTTGGATGGGTTACACATGCTCAGATCTCTACTGAGCAACTGAATCAACCCAGGGACTGGGTCAAGGGCAAGACCATAACGATCTCTATTAGGGGTTCTGCAAACAGGAAGTCAGTATTTCCGTTGCATTTATTTATACACCGACACAATGCTGAATGGGCAGATTAAGGTCATTGGGATGGATAAAATCTTAAAAGTATATATATTATCACTGAACTTCCACTTAAAGCGATATTATTGCATCATGGGGGATCACTGATAAACAGCAGGAGGTAATGCTGGCATAAAACATTACGTTTATTGCTAAATTGTATCAGAACATTCTTGGTTTTATATCACTAGGACTGTGCTACATACAAAATTTTTTGGAAGTAGTGCAGCCCCCATAAAAGCATTGTCAAACCCACAGTACCCAATGTTGCATCATGTAGCGTGGATTTTACACTGGGAAAATACAGATATTAATAGTCTAGAATATAACATTTCATTAACGTTGCATATTATTTACTTACGATTTTCAATCATGGCCACCAGAGAGACTGGAGAGGCTGGAGGTGCTGGAGGTGCTGGAGGTGCTGGAGGGGCTGGAGAGGGTGGAGGGCCTGGAGGGGCTGGAGAGGGTGGAGGGCCTGGAGGGACTGGAGAGGGTGGAGGGCCTGTAGAGGCTGGTCCTGCTTCTAGAAAAAAAAAAATTTTATTTCAACAATCACTGCCCAATCCATTAGTAATATTACATGTATAAGAACATTTCCTAAAAGGCTATGTAGTGAACATTTCTTGGATAATTTTGGACGTTAGGACCGAATTTCGTGACTTAAGCTCAAAAACTGAGGGACAAGATACAGCCCAAACAATGGGGAGTCGGGGACAATAAATGGGAATGATAAATGAGAAGAACTGTGATCTGTCTCTCAAGCCAAATTAATAGATTTGTTGCATTTTTTTTTTTACAAAAATTTTTATCAGTGAAATAATAAAATTCACTTAATTATGACTGATAATTTCACTAATTATTTGCTGACAATCAAGGTCAATAAAAAGATAAAAAAACTGCTTAGGATGCACTTACGTGTCTGGCTGATGCCAGGTGCCTCCACTTGGGGCAATGGATTGCCTGGAGGGGTAGTTGGTGGTAGTGTTAAAAAAAAGGAAATATTTTAACTCTCACTGTTAAATGTTCGAATACATTTACTAAAACATTTCTCGGAGAAGTTGTCAAAAAATATGCTAACATTTGGATAAAGGGCTTGGCCACATCAACGTGTTAAAAAGCACACAATAGTGTGGCACAATTAATGTGATCCTCAATTTTTGCACAATTGCGCAATCGTACTGCACTCGCATGGCAATACACATGAGCGCACCGGAAACACGCGCTTGTATGCTTGTTTCTGGAGTGTGCGCTGTAATGTGGCCTTGGTCAAAAGAATAATTTAGAAATTTTTTTTTTTTTCAATAGGCTGCACTTACATTCTTCACTGGCACCAGGAGCCTCCCCTGGTGCTTCCTCTGGCGGGGACGGTGGTGGTGGTGGCGTATCAGAGGATGATTCCGTTGCAAATTAAAATAAAAAAATACATAATGAATGATATATCTAAAGAGTATATTTAATTATATACTTCTGCTTGAAAATAAAGATTAAATAAGGCAATATGTTATAGTTGCTTTAAAAGTCAATCATATTTCTATGGCAATGATTTCATACCTTATTCTGGCTAAGTACTTATATTTTTATTGTGTGTATTGTAGCCATGGAAAGGGAAAAGTTGGTTGGGTGTAGGGGAGCATCAGTAGCTGTGTGTACTTGTATTTGTATAGATTTTGTGGGTAACACAACTTTTTTAATTTTGGAGTGTAAAAATAAATATTTGAAGATGACATTTTTGAAGACAAAATACATTTTTAATAATTTATCAAAATTTCATTTTTGACTTTACTTTCCCTTTAAATAGGGCTGCCATGTAACTAAAAGGGTGGGTCAGTAAAGTGTGTTTAACTGTGTCTATGTGTGGGTATCAGTGTGCATTTATAAGGTAAAAAGAAATCAATTTTTAATGATCGATTTCATTTTTAACTTTACTTAGCCTTTAAATAAGGCTGCCATGGAAATGGAAGGGTGGGCCACCAAGTGTGTTTACCTGTGTCTATGTGTGGGTATCATTTTGAATTTATAGGTGATATGTTAAATAAAGTCACTTTTCAGTGATTTATTTTTTGACTTTACTTACCCTTTAAATAGGGCTGATTATTTAACTAATAATAATAATAATAATAATAATAATAATAATAATAATAATGTAATAATAACCAGTGAATGAGAAATACAAAGAACTTGGATCTCTCTCTCTCTCAAGCCAAATTTAAGGATTATTGATGTTTTTTAAAATATATATATATAAATTTGTTTTTGTCAGAAGTGAATTAAAATATTTTACTACTTATTACAATACAGTAATATAATAAAAAGTATACTTGCCTTCCATAAATTGCCGTATGGCTTCCACATAATGAGGACTTATTAAGAACCTCTTAAGATCAGACCACTGTCTCTGGAGGGTAGAGACAGTGGTCTGGAAGTTAAAGTGGGGCGCGCCAGCCGGCGCTGCAGGCCCTCCATTATTGCCCGCTTCCTGCGCCGCACATGCCGGGTACCTGGTGCAAAATTGTCATACCCCCTAGCCAGGAGGTATTGGGTGGCATAGAGCTGCCTGGCAGAGCTAGACATTTTGCAGACAGGATGTAGTAAAAAGCAATGAATCATCGAAGTTCCGGTTCGGGTCCGTATTTACAAAAATCCTTGTTTTTACGGAAATCCTCATTTTTATGGGAATCCTCGTTTTTACGGGAATCCTCGTTTTTACGGGAATCCTCGTTTTTACAAAAATCCTCGTTTTTACAAAAATCCTCGTTTTTACAAAAATCCTCGTTTTTACGGGAATCCTCATATTTTTGAAGAATACAGTATTTTTAAATTCACGCTAGCGGACTGTAATTTTTAGGTATTGTAGGCATTAATACGTGTTTCCAAGGTCATTACCCAGGTCCCTGAGTGATTAAGTGTACGTTACCAAGGCTATTTAGACCACTATTAATGCGAATTTTGCCGAACTTTGCCCAGGGCACTTTTTTATTTTTAAAAAGTAAATTTTTACAGCATTGAAACCAGTGTGTCTGTGGATGTATGTGGATATACCGCTATATCTGATTATTTGGTATTATGCGCTATATAGTATGTTTATTAGGTTAGTGGAAGAGGAAAGAACTTTTAGCTTTTATGTCTTTTGCACTTTCCATATGGCTATCCGTTTTTGATATTTTGATGTTGTTTTAATATAAAAAGTTGTGCCTTGTATCCACTTTCTGTGTTCTCTTTTTTCCACATAGGACATTTGATCATAACAATGCTTTCTGGACAGTTCACGGTTTGTGATAGATATTATGATTGTAATATTAACTGTACTTTATCCATATATGTTTGTATGGCAATAATCTAAATTTAGGACTAGGCCACACTTATCTGAACCAATCGTGTGTAAAAAAGCGCACGCTAGTGTTGACCAATCGGTCTGGCTACACTATTGGGGTTATTCAATAAAAGTTCTTATTGTTTCAAATGGTGCCAAATTTGCCCCAACCAATTAGATCTTATTTAACATATGAAAGCTAACATCTGATTGTTTGGGGCACCATTTAAAACGATAAGAACTTTTATTAATTCTCCCAGTATGTGCGCTGGTGCCCGTTGTAGTGGGATCCGATTATAGGAGCAATCAACATTTTTGGTGTGATTCGCATGCTCTCTGATAACTGAAAAGGACTGTGATTGCAGCGCAAGTGGGCACCAACGTGCACAATTTGTGTGCACATGTGCAATCGTGCACGTTATTGCGGCTTAGGTCTAATTAAGGAAAGCCAGTCAACTATATTTAATGCAATTGTGCACATCTCTCATTACATTTTTTTAGCAATCCCTCTTCATATTGAAACAGACCTAAAATATGTTTTCAACGATATCAAGTGCATACCTAACTATCAAAAAAGTATGCCTAACTAGCAAAAGAGATTTTGAGATAGCAAGATGTCCACAGACAGATGTTAGTACACAGTTTGAGCAAGTACTAGGTATTTAGTCTAATCAGTTTATATTAGTAGCCTAGGGTTGTTTAAAGCAGCTGGTAAGCATGACTGCAATGAGTCCTTAATATGCTGAATGATTTATAGTCCTCACTTAATTAAAACTGAATCCCTGAACAAATCCATATTAACACTTTTACTGTATGTAACTACTACACGGTTAGGTTTCTTTACACGTGTTCGAGAAAAGTGCAAACCGCTTCTTCATTACTGTGGTTTTGATGATCAAATGTTAGGAATAAAACTGTAAACAGGCGAATTATTTTTTTTTTGTTCCAGTTCTAAAGCTGGTTCAGCAACCTTATTATGCGGCCAGGCCTTTACTGTCCCCTCTGCTGTAGCCTGGGCCTACGGCCATGAACTCCAATCTGATGTCCATGAACTCCAATCTCCCAGAGAGAAGGTCACAGCTACCATGTTCTTCCCTCTTCCATGTCAGTAGACCTGTTGATTTATCAGTAATTTTAATTTAAATTCAGGTAGGCACAGTCCTACCTGAATTTAAAGTAATTGGGTCATTCTCCTCCATACACCAACCTCAACATGTCCTGCCACTGACCCCTCCTTCCAAGCAATTCAATACACTTACGTAGAGATGTACCCGAACGTTAACCCGGTTTCATGGATCTGCCGGAAATCGGACCTTTTTGCAGATTTCTGACTTTTTTAGTAATTTCCGAACCGTGGAACGCTTAAATACTGTGCGGAATGCCAAAACAGGAAGAGCGTGAACTTTCTGGTACTGGACGTGTTTTTTAAAAAGATTTTAGGCATTGATACGTGTTCCCCAGACCATTTCCCAGGTCCCGAGTCATTTACAGTAAGTTAACAACATTGCTAATTAGAACTTAATTTTATTAAATTTTTTCCTAAATGTTAATAAACATGTAAGTTTTCTTAATATTCCCTCTAGTTTCCTAATCTCTATAGAATGTTACTGTGTCATGAGATCCATTTTAGTGGCTGGCAAAATATTGTAAATTTTAGGAATCTGAATTTATTGATTATGGTATTGCATAGCTCCAGTGCTGGAGACATGTACACTATAATGATACAGTTAAGAGAACAAGCAGGGAGATTCAATAAAAGTTCTTATCGTTTAAAATGGTGCTAATTTTGCCCCAACCAATCAGAACTTATTTAACATTTGAAAGCTAACATCTGATTGGTTGGGGCAAAATTAGCACCATTTTAAACGATAAGAACTTTTATTGAATAACCCCCTAAGTTGTGAAGTCCCATTGTGGCATAGTCAAATGATGTCCTCAGCTTTGTGCATTTGCAGATTGTCACAGTTTCACCTGCTTATAATTGTTAGAAAGAAATTCCCCAAACAAGAGATTCTCTTTCTGCTTTGATCTTTATGTTCTGTGTTGAATAATTATTTAATAAAACATGCAGCATTATCTTTAAATTATTTTATGGAAACAAACATCTCTGTATGCACAGCCATGCAAAATGTGCCCCATTCATGATTATCAAAAAGTTGTAGTGAAATCATCAAAGATCTCCACTTATTTAGCTGAAGCCATTGTTATAATGTGGAGTGTTTTGTCCTTTTCAGTAAATACATGTAAAACAAAAAAAAAAATAATCTATTTTCATTGAATACATTGGTTTTTTTTTGGTGTTGATTAATGCAGAGCTATTAAATAATATTTCTCTTCTAAAATATATATTATTATAAAAGCATTGCGCATTAAAATTCTAATCTTCAGAATGGCTGAGATCTGCAGAAAAGATGTGGCTATTAACATAATGTTTATTAGTTATAGGACAATGTATAAATATAAAAACCACTCTAAGCCAAGGATCTTAAGGAAATGACCTAGAAGAATCCTCACCCCTTATTAATGAATATTAATGTTTGAATATTCATAGTTTTCTCCAGTATTCTTTTTTTTGCCTTTATTTACAATACCAATATGACATGTCACTAATTAGGACTAGAATGTTGGATTTTACTATTAAACATTTTGAATGAAATGTTCATTATTTAAATGGCTTAAATTCACTGCTGTGTTAACTTCATGCATATTTTTGTTATCCCTGTTGGGTATCTTAGCAACTTATTCAAAAGCTTCATATGTATTGGTCACTAACAATTGTTTTCAGAGCATGGAAATGTTTGCATAAAATTCCATGGGTGACCAGGCGGTCATCTCTCTCTCACTTTAATAATTTTAAAACATTTGGTTTATGGTCATGTTATTCTAGGACATGCATTCTGCTGAATGAACTTATTTTGTTCACAATAAAAAAAATCTAGTTAACTTAATAACAATCCAAGATGTATCAATTAGCAAAACAAAGGGATTCCTTTATATTAAGACAAGCCCTTTCATGATTTTGATGAATAGCTTTCAAATGTAAATAATTGAACATAAACCTTGTAAAAAAAGGGGGGGCACAACTATTTCTTACTAAAGAAGGTTAAAGCATACACAGGCAGATGTTTTTCAGACCAGATTTCCAATCAACCACAACAATCAGAAATCCAATTAGAAGAACCTGGTGAAGTTCCCTACCTTGTGCCACTGATCTTTTTGCAGATTTTCCCAGAAGATTTAAAGGAGAAGTTCAGTGCAAATACATATACTTTTAAGGGGGAAAAAAGCATTCCAAGGTAATGTACATTCTGGGAATTTCTGCTCTCTAATGTGAACAGCACGGAACAGCAAGTGGTATAAATTCAACTGATTTTTCAAAATGGAAAAGAATATCTAGGTATGCATAATAAGTCATAAAATAAATGCACAGGATTCCATAATAACCAAACAGGACGATGCAAATCAGGAAGAAAGATATGTTTGTTAAAAATAGCAATTTTTGCCTAACCCTATCCCTAGCAACTAAATAGTAATTAAAGGGATAATGAAAAGCTGATGAACAAAATAAAGTATATTTAAAATCTGTATTATTCAAGAACAACATACAGTGAAACATATGAAAAGTATGGATGTACAAACTAGCAGTGATGATGGATCAATAAACCAAAACCAGTCTACAACTGTCTCTCTAGTTCAGCATGTAAGGTGGGTACACACACTAATGATAAATGGAAAATACAGTTGGATTTGACAGTATCATTCCTTTGGGCATAGACAGAAGGAGGAGGATAGTACCCTCAAGATCTTTAAATAAGATCCCTGACCCTAGAGGTTATACACATATAGCACCTTAGGAGAAGGAGCAAGAGAGAGGACACCCCCACTTCTGTAACTCTTTAATATTTTTAACATTGTTCATTTGCAATTTGAACATTGCACTTTATTGTTGGATATTTTATAAGATTTTTTGGAGAGAAAATAAAGCTGTGTTTTATACCTGGAATCTTGGGACACGTAAGTCTTTTATTTCATTTTATATGGTATGTATCCATTTATTATATTGATAAGTTGGTAACACTATTATTTTGGTCTTGTCTTTTGGGTGAGAGGAGGACAGCGCAGCTACCAAACTTTTAACTTGCAAGATTTTCGAAAGATAGTGGAACTGGGTAGTCTAGCAGCAATCCAAGAATCACCAACATCACCTTTTTCTAACCATAAGCACTGAGGACATTTTGTAAATCATTCCTTTATCCTACATGTGTGTAGCTCATTTCAGAGCGGGTCATTTGAAAATGCCTGAAAATTTCCCTCGGTCACGATCATCTCCCTGCACTTAGCAGGGAGTCGGCCATGGCTGAAGGAAATAAACTTATTATTTAAAGATCTTGCATGTGTGTATCCAGCTTTAGCTTGTGGAATGCTGTTGAGGCCTCATAGAAGGTATAAATATATATTTCCTTAAGGGCTACAGTAGTAACATGGAAACCCTGTTCAACATGAAACTGCCAAGACATTTGGAAGATAAAAATAATTTTTTAGCATCAAAACTTTTTCAGTGTTAAAGGCATAGTTGACTGAAAAAGTGAACTATTCCTTCAATGTATTGATTGAAGACCGGGAGGTAAAAGACCTATGCCTTACCTCCAGTTCTTCAATCAAATGACCAGGAGCCAGGAACGAAGATGAGTAACAGGTCTTTTACCTCCCGTTCTTCAATTAATGCATTAAAGGAATAGTTTACTTTAACTGAGATTTTATTTTCAACCACCTGAATTCTACATCGAAACTCAGCTCTGTTCTGCAAACCCTCAAGCATGTAATATCAAGCCAGTTAATGGCCAGCATTAGTTCTTTTGAGCTTATTATCTTCATCTTGACATGTTCAAGACTTCCTGAATGCAATTTACTAATGAAAGTTACTTGTAAACGCTCCGGAATGATTTGCCCTCAAGTAGTTCAAGAAACAAAATATGCAATATGCTAGTATTTAATTTCAGACATACGGAAACAAAAAAACTAATTCTACAATGGCACCTGTTTTGCTGAAGCTTGGTTGTAAACAACTTATTTATTGATTATTTATTTATTTATACTTTGCTTTTTTTTTTACCAAAAGTTTTGTTCTCTCTTTAATTAGTCTACATTCTGTTAATGTACAAAAGTTTGCAGCTTTTGTGGATTTAGCATAGTGATTGACTTAAATAGACTTTTTCATCCAACATAAGTTTTTCTAGAAATCCTAAAATGTGTAGTAAACAGTGCCCTGCAAATTCACTGGGTCACACAGATAAATGTTCTTTCTATTTGAAATAATCTGTGTGCACAGAAATATATTATCGGAGCTCATTGCCCGATCCACTGGGTTGATCATCAACGAGCCCTGACCGAACGTCCATCAACGAGCCCTGACCGAACATCAATTTCAGCTGACAAAGTGGCCATACACTGCATGATTGTCAGCCGAAACAAGCGCCCATATAGATTGTGCCTCGCGGTTGGCCCCTGAGATCGCATGTGTGTATGAGCCTTTATAGTCACAGTTTATAAGATATGTCCTTAGGGACATACTAAAAGCAAGTATTAGTGCACATTCAATTCTATGCAACTCATAAATGAAAAAAAATTAGTTACAATATATGTGAATGGCCATATTAGTAACCACATGAATCACAGTCACTGCTTCATACTTTGTAAACTAGAAATTGACTGTTCGCCTAATGGTTCTCTTTTGGCCTCATGGTTCTTTGTATTCCACCCATAATCAGGTCACATACTCATTAAATTAAAGGATATAAAGCCAGGGAGTGGAAGCAAAGGAAGCAAAGCATGACATGGTTGCTGACTTTATTGTGAAATTACCAATTGCATATAAATAATTGCTCCATTTATCCATAGAAAAGGGCAAGCTATAATGCAGCAATTAAATGATGAAATTATATAAGCAATTTGAATTGGTTGAACTCTAATACCTGTTTTTGTTTGTAGTATAATTTATTTCAGTTTACTTGCACTTCTTAAGATCTGGATATACAGACCTTTATTTTATGGATTTTATCCTTTAGTGATGATTGTGTAATAAACATCTGTCTTCCTGTACCATGAGCTGCAAGTGCAATTTCCAGCCATAAAGTCCCACAAACCCTTTTTAAATGGGTTAGCTTGACTTAAAGGGTATCTCCACCCAGAAAAAAACTTTTTACATAGTGTAGCCAACCCCATCCTACCCCCAACCGCCAATTTCATTTTGTAAAACAAGCCCCAGAAATATATTTACACTCCTTTGCTCCCTCGGCTGTCTGCTTCCGGCTCTCTGTTTGCCAGATGCAGCAGAGAGGGGCTGGACCGGCAGCCAATCACAGAAGAAGCTGCCGGCTATGCAGACAACTGAGGGAATGGAGGAGTGTAAGTATATTTCTGGGGTTTGTTTTACAAAACTAATTTGCCAGTTTGGGCTTTACTGGGTGGGCTACACTATAGAAGGGGATGAGACAAAAAAAATGAGACAGGGATCCACAGGGATGAAGGGAGGGAGGGGCTCCCCTGCACATGCCAGCATCCTCAATGATGACAAGGTAGAAGCAGGGACCGGATGACTTACAGACAGCTCATATCTGTTGTATTCAGTAAAATCAACTGGACTCTTGAAGACATTTCATTAGTCATCAAACTAGCTTTCTAAATTCAGAATGACTTGTACAAGAGTCTGTTGGCAATTATGTACCCTGGAAAGTCCCAATTAGCATATCACAGCCAGGCATTAGGGACCTTCTGACTGCAAGGTGTGGTTGAATTGTGGCTAAGAGGAGTTATAGGAACTGCCCAGGGTAAGGTGTCAAAACAGCATTGTACATGGCAGACAGTTGGTGTTGAACCCCCCGCTCCCACCTCTTTTCAGGCTTTGTTTCTTTATATTCACATAAATGGCCTCCTTGACACCTCCCTTGAACCAGTCATGTTCCTTTGCCAATATGTTAACATTACAATCTTCAAAGGGAAGGCCTTTTTCATTAAAATGCAGGTACACGGCTGAGTCCTGACCCGAAGAATTGGCTCTTCTTTGCTGGGCCATACGTTGATGCAGTTGCTGTTTGGTCTCTCCCACATACAAATCAAAGCACTCTTGACTGTACTGCACTGTGTACATGATGTAGCTTTTCTTGTATTTCAGTATTGGGTCCTTCGGATTTACCAATTGCTGCCTCAGTATGTTGTTTGGTTTAAAGCAGACAGGAATACGGTGTTTTTTGAAAATTCTTCTTAATTTCTCGGAGACCACTGCTACATATGGGACAGTTTTATTTCTTTAGCTAGCCTCTGTGCTAGTGGGGTGCTAGTAGGGATGTTCTCTGCTCTGTGTTGCTGGGTTCTGATGACACCCAGCTTGTGATCTAAAGGGTGGTGAGAGTAAAACATCAAATAATGATCTGTATGGGTTGGTTTTCTGTAAACCTCTACTTCCAGTTTACTTTGTCAAAAGAAGCAGAAGTAAAGAAAAGAACATGAATACCAACAGTGAAGGGGAAAAGCAAGACAGGAGGTGGGGAGGTTTGACACCAACTGTCTGCCATGTACAATGCTGTTTTGACACCTTACCCTGGGCAGCTCCTATAACACCTCTTAAGGTGGCCATACATATAGACGATATTACTTACCTAACCTAGCGCTCACGCAACATTCAAGCAATCCTGCAGGAACCGCTTCTCCCTATCTTATATGCAACCGACATGCGATCGCAAAATGAATGGGATTTTGCTATTGCATGTCGGTCGCATATAAGAAAGTGAGAGGCGGTTCCTGCAGGATCGCTCAAACGTTGCGTGAGTGCTTGGTCGGGTAAGTAATAATGTGTATATGTATGGCCACCTTTAGCCACAATGCAACCATGCCTTGTATTCAGAAGGACCCTAACACCTGGCTGTGATATGCAAATTGGAACTTTCTTTTTTTTACACTACACATTGGGGCTTGCACTGGGGTGAATTATAGTTTGGGGGTTGGACATGCCCTTTAAAGTAGGGAATTGAAATGCATGCAATATATAGGTGTGTTATAAAACACTGGTACGGTGAATAAATATAATGGAGGGAGACAGTAAAGACAGCACTTTTGTGTTGGTGCTAGGGGTAATAAAAATAACTAAAGATACTAATCCACAGGTACCCAAAACATGGGGCCCTAAAGAATAAAACCCCTTACCACTACCTCAAAGGGAGTGAGTGGGCACATTACACTGTCACATATAAAATCCCTCAAAAATGTACATAAAGGTTAAAGGATTAGGTCACTGGGAAATAAAGCAGCGTTCTATAAGCATTAAGTGAAGAACAAGAGGTAAACTAGCTATGTCTTACCTCCCATACTTCACTTAATGCACCAGGAGGGAGGTGCGATCCACCGCTGGAACCTCTGACAGGTATCAACTGATTCCGGCTGAAAGTAAACTATAGCCTGCATTCGCTCATTATCTGCCTAACTGTTGATTCAGAGGAAGGCAAAAAAAAAACCCACCAAATTTATGAAGGGGAAAAAAAATTCCTTCCTAACTCGAAGTAGCAATCGGAAATTTCCCTGGATCAACTCTACTTTATGTATCAATACCAGTAACTTGCAACATTCCTTGTTTTCAGAAACTCATCCAGCCTTTTTTTGAAACTGACCAAACTGACGATGCTTGGTAATGAGGGAGAATTACATTTTCCTCCCTTGAATCAATACCTCTCTTTATACAAGACAATACCATGCTGCCTGGCACTGCTTGCTACCTTTAAGTTTGTTATCCACCAAAACTCCAAGATCCCTTTCCAACAGGGATTCACTTAACACAGAGCCATTTATAGTATAAGCAGCACAAGGATTTTTAAGTCCAAAATGCATCAACTTACATTTAACAAAATTGAATTTCATCTGCCACTTAGCCGCCCAATGTGTCAATCTATTTAGATCCCCCTGCAACGATTGCATCCACTGCTATGCCAGAGTCTAAATTTTTACTCACTTCTTCATAAAAGCCAAGCAAGTTAGTTTGACAAGATCTGTTCCTCCTAAATCCATGCTGGTTACTACTTATAATGTCAGTCCTTAAAAAATACTCTAGAATATGTTCCCTTATTAAACTTTCCAGTATCTTTCCCACCACTAAACTTACAGGCCTGTAATGACTAGTGATGGCCCAGTTCGCGGATCCGAACTCGGATCCGCGGTGGATTTACCTAGTTCGCGAAAGGCGGACATCGCGGATTTTCCGGTTTTCCGCCTTTTGAAATTATGAGGATTTCTCGTATTTTCAAAAATACGGGAAAATACGAGAAATCCTCGTAAATTAAAAATTTAGCAGATTTTTCACATTTTTGGATGGAGCAAAACACATTTTCGGGTCCGTATTTTCGAAGAATCCTCATATTTTTGAAAAATCCCTGTATTTTCGAAGAATCCTCATATTTTCACAGAATCCTCTTTTTTTTGAAGAACGGATTTCGCCGAACTTTTATTTTAATAGGTTTTAATGGGTCCGATCGCGGATTTTCTAATTTTTTAGAAAATTCGCGGATCCTGGAGCGGACCGGATTTTGCGAAGTTCGGACATCTCTAGTAATGACCAGGCTGTGAACGACTACCCTTTTTGAATATTGTAATAACATCAGACTTTTGCCAATCCAGAGGCACACATCCGGACCTGAGTGGATCTGCAAAAAATAAGAAACAATGGCCTAGATAAAACTAAACTTAGCTCCCTAAGGACCCGAGGATGTATTTTATCCGGTCCAGGAGATTTATTAATATAAACCTTATTTAGTTCTTTCTGTACCATATCCTCGGTTCACCAAAGGGCACTTGCAACTTTTATACCATTATTGCTAATATACTCTATGATATCTGTACTTGGATCTTCTATAGTGTATAGTAAAAAAGTTATTCAAGACATTTGGTTTATCTCCGTCCTCCATAACTAACTTATCCCCCTTAATCAATGGCTCCACATTTTCAGTCCTCACCTCATCTACTTGTAATAAACACATTACTGTAGTTATGGTAATGTCATGAACACAATACTTTACTTATGATAAACATATTACTATAGTTATTGTCATAACATATGACTGTAATGATTGTATAAAACGCATTACTGTAGTTGTGGTAATAAACACATTACTGTAGTAGTTATGTAATAAAAACATTACTATTGTTATGGTAATAAACACATTACTGTAGTTATGGTATAAAACACATTACTGTTGTTATGGTAATAAACACATTACTGTAGTTATAAAAAAATAAACACATTACTGTAGTTATGGTAATAAACAAATTACTGTAATTTTGATGATAAACACATTACTGTAGTATAAAAATAAACACATTACTGTTAGTTATAAAAATAAACACATTATTGTAGTTATGGTATTTCTAAATTGATACCTTTAGAGAACAAGCGTAAAAAAAATTAGGTCCACTTCTGCATGGCTTAATGCCCAGGTAAATGAAATAGAAAAAAAAGGGAAAGGCTTTTAAAATTTTAAAATCAGAGGGAACAGAACAGGCTTACAGGGAGTATAAAAGCTGTAATAAGGACTGCAAGAAAGCCATTAAAGGGTATGTCCACCTTAAAAAATTTTAATATGATGTTCCCCCATGTCTCCCAGCCCCAACCGCATATATTTTATTTTCCAAAAGCCCCCAAACTCTTACTTACCTCCCCTCGTTCCTCCGCCGCACTGCCGGCTCTGCTTGCGAGAACGAAGCAGAGGGGCGGGACCGGAGTCACGTCTGTGATTGGCTGAGCGGCAACCAATCACGGACGCGGTGCTGGTCATTCAGTGCAGCGGAGGAAAGCGGAGAGGTAAGTAAGGTTTGGGGAGCTTTTGGAAAATAAAAAATATTCGGTTGGGGCTGGAGACAAGGGGGAACTCATATGAAGGGGGTTTAATGCTAGGGGGAGGGATAGTAGAACGGGAGGGAGAGGGAGGGAGAGGGAGGGGGAGGGAGGGGGGAGAAGGGCTGCAGTACGCATGACAATATCTACCGGAGGCAAGGTAGCAGGCAGAGTCCTGCTAGCCTCCTGTGGACAGTTTTTGGGACTTTAGGGGGGGTCTACAGGAGAACCCTATGGAGCTGGGATGTGAGGTAAGGATTACACTACCCTCATGGCGGGGCCATTACTGGGGGGGGAATTATAGTTTTGGGGGCGGACATGCCCTTTAAACTAGCTAAAATAGAAAATTAAATATGGATAGCAGAACAAAGCAAGCCCAACCCCAAATGTTTTTTTAGTATATCAATAGTAAAAAGATGAGGACTAAGAATGTGGGACCATTAAATAATGGGATTGAGATGATTGCAGAGCATGCCAAAAAGGCTAATGAGCTAAACCATTCCCAGCCTGGAAACTATGGATTAGGGATGGTTAGAACCCGAGTTTGGGCCGAACTTTGGCTGAACTAAAACTGTTCAAACTATTTCAGGCTCGAACTAGTTCGTTTTCCAAACTCGTGGCTGTATTTTCGATAATTATGTAAACGAATGTATCGTTTGGTAATCCTTGAATGTAGTGGTCGATTTCAGTAACCCTCGAATGCAGCGTTCATTTTCAGTAACCCTAGAAAGTAGCGTTCAATTTTCGGTAACCCTCAAATGTATCGATTGGTAACCCTCAAAAGTAGTGGTCGATTTCTGTAACCCTTGAATGTAACTACCGATTTCGGTAACCCTCTAATGTAGCATTTGGTAACCCTTGAATTGGCCAATACCCTCGAATGTAGCATGCGGAAAATCCAACAATTGCCTGATCATGGGAAAAGAACTGCTACTGAAGTTCAGTAGTTTTTGGAAACGAACTGAACTTCACTAATTTTGGCCATCTCTACTATAGACCTATAAGCCTAACATCATTAGTAGGGAAGGTGCTGGAAACTTTGGTACAGTATCATATTCTTGATTTTGTCTCCAGAACTGATCTTATAGTAGTAGTAGTATATATATATATATATAGTAGTAGTAGTCAATAGAGATGGACTAGAACTCGAACTTGAACCCGAGTTTGAGCCGAACTATTCGAATTCGAACAAATTCGGACTTCTTGAACTATCCCAGACCTGGATTTTTGATATTTTCGGAATTTTGATAAATATCGAATGTTCGACCATTCGAATATGCAAGTAAAATGCCTATTATACCTATACGCGAGCATCGAATCCGCAAGCAAAGTGTCCATTAAAACCTATACGCGAGCATCGAATCCGCGAGTAAAATGTCCATGGTATCTAGGCGCTAGAGATGTCCGAACTTCGAAAATCCGCGAGCGGACCCGTTAAAATGAAAAATATTCTCGAAATTACATAATTTCTCGTATCTTCGAAAATGTTCGAAATTACGCGTTTCGCGTATTTTTGAAAATTTTCGAAATTACGGGAAATCTCCTAATTTCGAAAATTTTCGAAAACATATTTTTAGAAAAATTATCGCGAACGGGATAAATCCGCTGCGGATCCGGGTTTGGATCCGCGAACCGGCCATCCCTACTAGGCGCGAGCATCGAATCCGTGAGTAAAGTGTCCTATACGCGAGCATCGAATCCATGAGTAAAATGTCCATGGAATCTAGGCACGAACATTGAATCCGCGAGTAAAGTGTCCAATAAAGCCTATACGCAAGCATCGAATCTGCGAGTAAAATGTACATGATACCTAGGCGCGAACATCGAATGTTCAAACGCGAGAGCTCGAAAATAGCTCCAGTGAGAGTAAAATTGATTTTTCGAATGTCCTGGATATTAGAACATGTTTCCCAGACCATTTCCCAGGTCCCACAGCCATTTACATTAAGTTACCATTAATATTTTATTTGTATTTCATTAGAACTTTTCGAACTATTTGACTCCCATTGACTTTAATAGGTACGTTTTCGAATTTTCCATATAGTTCGAAAGTTCGTAAACGAACCGAACTTTTGAAAGTTCGGCCATCTCTAGTAGTCGTCAACATGGATTTATGAGAAATAGATCATGCCAGACAAATTTACTTGTTTTTTATGAAGAGCTGAGTAAGAATTTAGATTCAGGCACAGCAGTGGATGTAGTTTACTTGGATTTTGCCAAAGTTTTTGATACTGTGCCACATAGGAGACTAATGTATAAACTGAGGACTGTTGGCCTAGAAAAGACCTTGTACAACCTAGAGAATTGGTTATTGGATCGCAAACAGAGTGGTGGTCAAACCCCGTGGAGCTCAGAAGTCATCACAGTGATGGCAGATGAAAGAAGACATCAGCAACACCAGCGACATTGATGTCGCCAGCGCCGGAGGTGTCATTGGCCGTAGTGACATCGCCCAGTGATGGCAACATCAGCAGTGTTGGCATTGCCGGCTGAGAAGAAAGAAGAATTTCAGATCAAGACGTTGGCAATACCAGTGCTGGTGGTGTCACTGGCGGCCGCAATGACATTGCCCAGTGTCAGCTTCTAAGAGCCAATGGGGGTCCTGGTTTTGAGCTGCAGGACCCCCAACCCCAGTGCTGCAAGGGCACTTTTAAGGGCCACAATTGTCCATCTAAGGACCCAGGAGGGAGTCCCAGGTTGAGCCACAGGACCCCCGAAGATCTGACTGCAGGACTTTCGGCTGTCCAAGGATGCTTGAACAGCCGAATCCAAAAATCCTCAAACGTTCAAGGATTCTCAAATTCAGCCATTTGACATTCGCAGATTACCGAAAACAGCTTGCAGAAAACCGGAAGGAGCATGCGTGTGCGCTACTTTTGTTTTTTTGCTGATCTTCCCACAGGGACGCATTCTCCGGACCATTTCCCAGGTCCCAGAGCCATTTACAGTAAGTTACCAGTGCTATTGAAACATTATTCTCCCCATTGACTTTGATGACAGATTCACGGATTTTCGAATTTTTGTATTTTTTTGAAAATCTGCAAATCCTCGAGTGGAATGGATTTTCGGCCATCTCTAGTAATAATTACTGTAGTTATGGTAATAAACACATTACTGTAGTTATGGTAATAAACACATTACGTTGGTTATGATATTGGTTTTACCCCTCCCAGGTAAAAATTTTGAATGAAAAATACCCCCTGGCCATTTTCATTAATATAGAAATAATTAAAACTTTCTAGGCCACTAAAGTCCCCATAAAGACATTTACTCAAACATTGTGAATTTTACATGTCAGACTTGGTGAATTATTTTGTAAATAAAGGGGAAAATTAATTTTTATCTTTTAATTCATAGCACAGCAAAAATTGTCTGCGTTGTAAATGAGAAATTGAAGTGCAGCATGAAATTTTACATAAATTCAATAAAATTAAATTACGTCTTAATTAGGGAAGAACTGGCGAGGTTTGTTCTGCCAGTGGTTCTTTCAAACATTAATTGGTCGATGTAATACTAAAAAAGTTACATCCTACCTGATTGGTATAAAATTCTACCACCTTGTTCACTCTTCTGCTGGAGACTCCCAGTACCAACCAATCAGATGTAAGCTTTCAAATGTTAAATAAGATCTTATGGTTAGGGCAAAATTAGCACCATGTTAAACAATAAGACCGTGGAGGGAAAAAGAGAAAAGGACCCGGTCAGCCCAGAATACCAGATTAAAACCCTTTATTTTTAAATAAGACACAGACACCGCTTTTTTGGGTTAAACAATCGGCCACGGCTTTTTATATTATTAATAAAATAACTTAAATTTAAATATGCCCTTTGCATATTTCCAAACTGTACACCCTGCGTGCCAATAACCATACTTGTTAACCATCTCCAGCCATAGAACACAGCTTGAATGGCAACCTCTGTCTTGCCAGAGGGCATGTAACGGCTCCATCAATTTCCAGAGGGTGTACCGCCAGCCGTGACTCCAACAAATATCAAATATAAATAACACAACATATATACAAAAACATAGGGAGGGGGGAGGGATGAGCTGTCCTAGGTCACGGCTGCACTGTAATGGCGCCGGTGACCGCGTGCACTGGTCTTATATACCAGACGGGGCGGCGTGATGACGTCACGCCGGCGCCGCGTCTGCGAGACTACGCTCGCTCGTACAATAGCAAGGGAGGGGGCGGACCTAGAGGGAACTACTCTGCCTGCAGCTCCCTCCACGGTCAGACGCCCCCATCACTAACCCGTGGCGGGGCTCCCAGACCGTGGAGGGAAAAAGAGAAAAGGACCCGATCAGCCCAGAATACCAGATTAAAACCCTTTATTTTAAATAAGACACAGACACCGCTTTTTTGGGTTAAACAATCGGCCACGGCTTTTTTATTAAATATTAATTTAAATAACTTAAATTTAAATATGCCCTTTGCATATTTCCAAACTGTACACCCTGCGTGCAATAACCATACTTGTTGTTAACATCTCCAGCCGTAGAACACAGCTTGAATGCCAACCTCTGTGCAGAGGGCATGTAAAGGCTCCATCAATTTCCAGCAAGGGTGTACCCGCCACTAGGAGTCATGTACCCCTACACTGAGCTCCTACCGCCAATCAACAAAAATAAGGCTTGGTCAATGCCGTCTTGTAAGCCTGATAGAAATATATCCAAGCCGATCTCATTCAGGTGTATCCCATTGGCCTCATCAGTGACCTATTGTCACCCTCCAATTGCCTGTGTCTTATGACAACTCCACCCAAGGAGCGTACGAATCTGGAGATCCGTGTGTTCACTACCCTCCTAGCCCTCTCTATGGCTGCCGGTCCCTGGCACCCTGCCACACACACCCGGGAACAACTCTCGACCAAACCAGGACTACCTCATTGAAGAATCCTCGGATTCTGGATATATCCGCCTTCATGAGTGTCATGAGATCGATAGTCGGACCTGCAGAGATCGTTCCCGCGGCGTGGGATAACTAGAACCAAAGGCCCTCGATCTCGCCTGCTAATCTCCATGCTTCCGGCAAAACTTGCCACCAAGACATCCCCTGATGCCCTTCCATTCCAGCGCGCCGCAGTAAATCCCAAGTTCCTTCCTCCGGGTCGAATCTCCGCTCTCCTTGCCGCCCAGAATAGATATGAGTGCCCGATCAGCCATACGACCACTTGTTTGTTTCCTAAAAACCAAAACATCAGTTAATAGCTAATTCCGGTCGAATGTAACGTGCCACACAGCTCGATCTCCCTCTTCCTAAACGCTTAACCTCCTGTTGGAAAAACCTAAAGTAAAAGCCTCTGTAGCAGCCCCTATTCTAAAGGAATGTGTGCCAAACTCCTTTGGATTAAGCCCAATTCGACACAAGGATACCTTCAGAATAGATTCAAACTGATAGCGGGTGAGGGGGGCCCCCCCGAGATGGGACAGAAAGAAAGGTGAAGGAGCCCTACTTGCTGCAAAATCTGTTATCGTTGAAACCGGGCAGAAACCCCCTTTAACGGAAGATCGAAAACCAAGCTCCAGCACCACAAAAACATCCGTTTTCGATTGTTGATGTGAACCCTAATTCTACCATTCATTACGCATACGTCCTCCTCTCGTAAACCTCCCGTTCCCTTCGCCCCAGGGGGAACCAGCTCACCCACCTGCATGGCTCCGAAAAATGCTAAGGAAAAACCAGCCTTGCAAAGAGATCCTCATACGAGGATTTGCAGACAGAAGAAAGGGCCTCAATGAGCCTAATCAGGACCTGAAATGAAATTGGACGCCTGGCCTCTTTTGGTATATATTCCTTTTTCAACCCCTAAGGATTGACTGGATCAGGAAATCCTTTGTTATGTCCTGCCAACCCAATAGCCGAAAGAAAAAGGAAATACCTGCACATCTCCTCTGAGCCACTAAACCCGAGCAACGGGAATTTCTAAGGTTCACTAAATAGTCTAATAGAACTCGCTTCCTAATGCTGGGTACCTCTTGGACATCTCTTTCCCCAGCCATAGCTACCCCACTCCTTCCACGCCTTACCATGATTCAGCCACGTTGAGGGTGCCACTGATGCCTGTACCATGGCCATCAGCTGTTGTCCGCTATCTCCCACAAGGAAATTGGGCAATGTGTCCCCTCCAACTCCGCCTCCGGAGCCAACTGCGGAAGTCTTCCCACTGAAAACGAGAGAAAGAGAGTCCGCAATTTGTTTTCAATACCAGGAACATGTTTGGCTCTAAAACCAGATGTTAAGCTGCAAGCAGCGGAGAACCAGATGACGCATAAGAGCTAAAACAAGGAGGGGAAGATGAAGATTGTTTGTAATTACCTGGACCACGCTTTCATTATCAGTCCAAAAACAAATGGCTTTGTTAGCCATCCTGTCACCCCACAATCCACTGCCACTATGATTGGGAAAAATCCCGCAAAGTAAGGTTTCTACAATTACCTGAAGCCATCCAGCTACTGGCCAGCCCAGCACTCCAAGACCTTCAAAGATGGCTCCAAAGCCCAGCGAGCCAGCTGCATCGGTGATAACTGCAGCTCCTCACTAGACTGCTCTGCCTTCTGGATCAGCGATTTTCCATGTAGGACCCTAAAAATGCCTCCCATAATTTCAGGTCTTCTTTAAGCTGCCTAGTCAACCTAATGTGATGGTGAGGAGCTTTTGCCCCACATGTGGCCAAAGATAACCGCCTACAAAAAACCCTTCCCATAGGTAATATTTACAGGCAAAGTTCAGGGAAACCTAATAGGGATTGTAATTGCCTGAGGGTAATCTTATTGGCCATTAGGCAAAACCTAATACCCTTCAGTAGGTCTGACAGCTTATCAGCTGGGAGTCTGCATTCCATTTTGATAGCTATCATCTATACCCAGAAATGAAAGAGTGGTCACCGGGCCTACCCTCTTCTCAGCCGACAGAGGGACTCCAAACCTACCCATCAGGTACCTGAATGACTGTATAAAAAGGAGCATTGTTCAGAATCTTTAGGTCCCACAAAAAGAAAATCATCCAGGTAGTGAAGGACACATTTGGAGCCGTCTCCATGAACTACCACTCAAGGAATGTACTGAACGTTTCGAAAAAGGCACAGGAGATCGCACACCCCATGGGGAGAACATGTCATAATAGAAAGCCCATCCAGGCGCAACCCAAAAGATGAAAACAGTCCCTATGCACCGGTAAAAGGCGAAAAGCGGCCTCGATATCCGACTTCGCCATCAATGCTCTACTCCTACCTTTTGTACTAGCGACGCCGCTCTGTCAAACGATACATAGG
Source organism: Hymenochirus boettgeri (assembly GCA_019447015.1). Classification (NCBI taxonomy): domain Eukaryota; kingdom Metazoa; phylum Chordata; class Amphibia; order Anura; family Pipidae; genus Hymenochirus; species Hymenochirus boettgeri. The sequence continues at coordinate 179,289,971 of CM033471.1, forward strand.
ATACCGACGCTGCTTCAGGTTTATGCCATCATTAACTGATCCCCCTTTTGGGTAAGACAGATGATGTATTAATCTGAATCTACCGGTTCCTTCTTTGGTACAAGGCCCAAAGGGGAAACCCGAATATTGGGGAACGGTGGGTCGAAGAAAGGGCCCGCCATCCGACCCAATTGGATCTCAGCCTGGAGTTTTTGCCTCGCCACCTGAGGCGCCTCCCTAACGGACTTCAGATTTCTTGAAAAAACTGGGGAAGGGGAAAAGTGAAAGGGGATAAAAAACCCATGTACAAAAATGTTTCTTAATAACTCAGCGGCCTCCCTTCTGGGTACTTATCTAACCACGGCCCCTTCTCGCCCACGTTCACTGGGGTCCTCTGGCTCCTAGTACTAGGCTTCTTGGCTGATGCCTTCCCTTTTTTGAAACATTTGGCTGCAGAATGCCCTGCCCCCCCCCAAAAGGAACATTCGTGGCGAAAACGGCAGGCTGCCCACAACTTAATTGGCCCTCATTGAAGAGCCAACATGGACCTGCTTTCTTGGCTAATGACGGGGTACCGTAACCTGACACCAGCGGTTACTTCCAAAGCAGGTATCACTGAGGCCTTCTGTGACTCATGATCCTAATCCATGAGTCGGTGGCCTTAGTGTTCCAACCTACCTCTGGGTGCACTGCCAACCTACGACGAAACTCTCATATGCCACCAGGCTGCTCCCCCAAAACTTTATATGCCCCGAAGATGGTGTCAAGATAATAAATAGGTCGGAACATTTTTGTGGAAATTTTTTACCAATGAACCCTGCCAGAACGCAGAAAGCCTGCACCCAATTACCAAAGGTTTTAGCCACCTTTGGTTTTTCTCCTTACCCGTCTCTGTTCGGACATATTCCTTGTCTACCGTCACCATGTCCGTATTGATGAGAGACCAAATTTCCACATATTCATTCCTCCAAATCCTTTCCTTATCTCCTCCGATACATGCACCCCGAGTGGGCTCACCACACAGAAATAAGTGTCCTTCAGGGCTTCCGCCCTGCTAACCGCCGACACAGGCTGGAGCCCCCTGCTCCACTGGAGAAAAACTCCCTGCAGAGCCATGAGGCATAGCCTCAATTTTTCCCATGAGTGCTTTAATAGCCTGCACCAATTACCTTTCCCCAGCCCCCGCTGCCGCCCCCAAGCGCCCGCACATGACAACTCACCACTGGCCTGTTGTCCCGAAGCCGTTGCATCCCGCCCTGGTCAGCGGTCAGGTGGTCGGTCAACGACAGCCTGCTCCTCTCATAGATGTCCTGCTGTGCGCCTTGAATCGGAATGGGATTGGTGCTGGCCGATGTGCTAATCGTGGAGGACGATGAAAGCCCGCGCCTCCTGGACCCATGCCGTCCTTTGTGCTTTTATCGTTGTGTTGGACTGGCTCCTAGGACTCCTGTGGCCCCTTCCTCCCTACGCCTTTTTGTGAGTGGCGAGCGGAGTAGCTGGAGTCTGACTCCGAAGATGAGCGTCTGCGACCACCCTATTCTTTCCCCTGTCTCCGCTGCCTCTTCTGCTAGCTCTCTCCACACGGTGTTCCCTATCATCACTCCTGGCCCCTAAATTCCTCGACTAGGTGATGCTGCCTCTAACGCAGATAAGCACTCAAACCCTGCTCTCCCATACTCCGCCTCGCTCTGAGCATCCCTGGGCCTAGAAGCTGCCGACCCTGCTGCCTCTGCTGGACGTTTACTCGCCTCTCCCTGGGAGCTCGACCTGGTGGCCGCTTCACCTCCTCTACTGCCGTAAGGGCTGCCTGGCTGCCCACTGGTCCAACTCTCTAACTGCTTCTTGCTCTCCTGGGCTCCCTGCGGACTGCTCTGGGGTGGGATCTGTTCCTGTGAGGTTCCCTCCCCTGACCCTCATCTGGGTTGGATGACGAGAGGCCTCCTCCTCCTGAGGCTAGACCTGAAAATAGCACTAATGGCCCTACAAGCCCCTTCCTCTGGGCTCCTGCCTTTTTCTTTGTCCCTTTGGCTGGGGCCTTGCCCCCTCTCGCTTTTTTGCAGGATCGGGGGGACTAGGACTCAGCGGTCGGTGGCGGGGATGTGCGCACTGGCCTAACCCCAGGACTCCAGCCGGGCGCCCTGCAGGGGGAACCCCCCCCCTTGGGAAAGGGATGCTGCTCCCCCCTTGGCAATAGTGCCTGAAGCCACCCGCCCCTCCCTGCTGATCCTCTCCCTCACCTGCTGCATCAATTCCTCTCATCTCTCCCCGCTTTCCGAAAAGGCTATATTTTTTTTGCGTGCTTTTTATTTTACAAGCTCCGATGAGCTGTTCTAGGTCACCGGCTGCACTGTAATGGCGCCGGTGACCGCGTGCACTGGTCTTATATACCAGACGCGGCGCGGCGTGATGACGTCACGCCGGGCCGCGTCTCGCGAGACTACGCTCGCTCGTACAATAGCAAGGGAGGGGGCGGACCTAGAGGGAACTACTCTGCCTGCAGCTCCTCCACGGTCAGACGCCCCATCCACTAACCGTGGCGGGGCTCCCAGAACTTTATTAAATCCTGGTAGTGTTTTGTTGCTATTAAACACAGTTCCACATTTGGAATGTTGCAGTTTTCTGGGTTCTTCTGGGTTCTCTTTTTTTCAATTGCATCTTACCTGACTGGCATCTCACGATGCTTTAAAGTCTCTCGCAAGACTTACTGCATCAGGGATCATGGTCAGGTAAGACAAAAACATTTTGTATTACAAATTGCCATCAACTCACTGGCCATGCCATGCTATTTCCAAAATAGAACAATTTCTGCAAACCCCATGCTAATCTGGTAACGTGGGCTTTGCACTAATTTTGGTCGATATTGCATAAAACCATAAAATTTAAAAATTCCAATTTGAATACAATTGTATTGGAGCATTTTTTTTTCTTGTTTTGACCATGATTTTCTACATTTCAGCCTCGTTATTTCGACCCTTGCGTACGATTATTGACTTTTCTGTGATTTTTTTTTTAATTTCAACCACGATTTGGGATAAATTTCAACTTTTAAACTTCTGCCACAAACCAGATTAGTTGTAAAGAAATAAAAAATAGGGACTCATTTCTACTACTTATAAATTTCTTTTTTTTTTTAAAAATTAAAATATTCCATTTTTAGAATATCCCCAGGTAGCTTACCCAATTTAAAAAGTTTATAGTTGAGATACCCATATTTTCTATATATTGAAATTTTATAGGCAAACAATACATCATTTAGTTAAGATTTAACTTAATATGATTAAGTTATTAATTACAGGGCCTCATTAATCTCCTTCAATGATGAACTGTTTGTTAATCAGCATTTTTTAAAACTCCCCTTTAATCTTTGCAAAGTGTATCCTGTGGTAAATGTATGACACCGAAAGAATAGATTAGATGCTTCCTTACATGTAATATTGATGCAAACAAATTGTATGATGTTGTCACAGTAGATCTAAAGCGTTACTCTATCCTCTCCCTTTTTACTAATATTATATGCATGGGCTAATATTGCAATGCCACCCACTGATAATTTGTTTCACAGTCACAACTGGCAGCATGAATCAAGTGTTGACATTCTAATTTCATGCACACATGGGTGTTTGGTGAAGAAAGTCTCTGCTTTTCAAGCATTCACTCGGTACCTGTGCAAGTTAAGGAGACACAATTTGCTTAAAATTTGCTTAACATAGGGCCTCATTTACCCACACTTGCTGGGCAAAAATATGGAGTTAAAGTAACCCTAACGATTTGCTACCGGTTAGCGCGATTAAGCTCCATATTAGCGTTGGATGCGTGAGTTACGAAAAAAAGCTTGCGATTTAATATCGCACGCTTGCGATTTAATATCGCGTTTGCACTCGTTTTAGCGCAGGATTCTATCTGCTGCCGTTAAAATCCCACAAAAAGGACTTTTACTCAGAGCGGTGGTGCGGCTCTGGGTAAATGAGCCTGATAGTGTTATATCCAGTGCAAAAGAAATTTTAATTTAGAAAGTCATTAGCTATACTGGAAATGCCTCTTTAAAAGATATGATTAGTTGATGTCTTCACTTTAAAGAATTTAAATGTTAACAACATAATGTGGTGTTGATCCATGGTAATACGTTAGAAATGTGTTTAAGTGATACTGTTTTGTCTAATTAGGTGTGGGGTTATTGGCTAATATTCTGTAGACAATACTGTATTGTACCCAGGGAAAACTATTCTCTATACTCAAAATAAGTGTAATTCTTGACTCAGGAGCAAATTGTGATTAAAGGAATAGTATACTCAAAAAAAAAGTTTAAATGTTAGCTGAATCCCACTAACCGATTCCCCTCCCCTCCTTTTTTTTAGAGCCACGCGCATAGATTGAACTGCCACTGGATATTTGGACACAGCAAGTCTCGGGGGGTGGAGCTTACCGGACTGCATACATGTTCCAAGATGGCTAGCACTTTAAAAGGCTCAAGTAGGCTCTGAAGGGACCTAAAAAAAAGGAGGGGAAGGTTAGGTAGGGATTAGCTACAATTAAACTTTATTGTTTTTTGAGTATACTTATCCTTTAAAATAATTCTTTCTGCAGGAGACTGAGGATACGACTGGAATTTTTTACCAGGGGATTCGTATTTTCAATGTTTTAGATATTTGACTTCAAATTCAGTATAAATTTACTACTGAAATGATTACTGTCTTTGATAAGTATAGGACTGTCAACAACATTATATGGTTAAAGAGCATGTCCACCCCTAAAACACAAATCTATCTTCCCAACACCTAAATTGTTATAGTTACTTACCTCCCCACCTCCCCACCTCTGAAGCTGTTATGCCTTACATTTTTCTGCCAAAGAAAAGCCACCATCTCATCAAGATTGTGTCAGAGAAAGGTTAAGGTTTATGGGTTTCAGGGACCATGGGGAGGTAAGTTACTATGACAATCTAGATAGTTTGGGGTGGGTGGATAAGGTAAGTAATGATTTGTGTTCTGGTGTGACATGCCCTTAAATAAAAAAAACATTTACAATTGTGAACAAAGATGTTTATTATATTCTTGCATTTATTAAATAGATCTCAAATATCTAGGACTAAAAATGTGTGTCTTAAACATTTGGTGATAGATAATAGATTTGGTGATGCAAATTAGCTACATTATATATTTTTACATTATATATTATATATGTTTGTTGTAGGGGGAAGACTGGCTGTAGGAGGGGCAAATGCCCTACAGGCTGGTCTCTAATTAAAAATATGGACTGCCACAGAAGTATTAGTAAGGTACCGCTAAGCACAGCGTGACTAGCTTTAACATGGGCATAAAAAGAAACTCCTCCTCTGCTACTAAACTCTCTTTTCTGGAACTGAATGACACCCACGCTTAACTGAAATGAGAATGGGAGGTAAGTAATGAATTTTGAGCACTACACCCCACGTTTAACTTAAGCTAACTTGCTTTGAGCAGCTAAAGAGATTGGGGGGATAGCATGTTTACTATGAGACTACATACATTGTTTGCCCTTGGCTTCCTTCAAATTATGGTCAGACTGTCAGATTAAAAAAAAACAGCACAGCCGTGTCCAAAGTTAGCAGATTACTTACTGACAGTCTTGGCACATTTAAGGAAGCCGAGACAGAGCAAATTATGGGGTCCAGGGATATACACATTATTATTAGTCAGCCTTTTCAATTCATTAGCCAGTGTTAGTCAATCCTCCAATTCATTAGCCAGTGTTAGGTCAGCCCTCCAGATCATTAGCCAGTGAAGTCAGCCATCCAGACCATTACCCAGTGTATCAGCCCTCAGATCATAATCCAGTCTTATTCAGCTCTCCAGTCATTAGAACTACAATAAGTAGCCTTCAGTTATTAGTCTGTTAATTTTCTTAACCACATCATGCACTTGAAAATGTTGGAGGCAACCATGTAAATTTAGAATAGTAGTCTTAAAAATGGGTGTATACGTGAACTTAGCAAAGTTGTGTGTGTCAAACAGTTTACGATTACCATGAAAGGGCCACTTGGTTGTATTTGCCCCACCGGCCAAAAGATCCTAGTCCTCCATTGTTCGTGATTGCATTTGAGAAAACTGTATCCGTACAGCGTGTTTTTCAGTATCACGTAACAACCACAGGGGTTAATAATCACAAATATGCTTAGTTCTCTACCCCCGAGAGGGGTTCTTATTGTTCTGCCCCCATCTCTCCGAACATCTCTCAGACAGAACAGACTGCTCAGCTTTAAGTTGGGTATAACACCATCCAATAATTCGGGACAACCAACCAACCACATTTCATGGATCTGTCGGTCTGGCCGAAATATGGATGGTTTCTTCAGCCAGACATGACCGACATCCAACTGTTCGTTCATCCAATCATGCGCTCTCTATGGATCGCATATTTCTTTATGGCAAACTGTCGGTGTGGCTACTTTTGCAGTGACCGACAGTCCTTTGTCCTGACTCACCTATCAGAAGCTTGAACGGTTGGTCGGGAAGAAGGATTACCCAGCGTGTACCCAGCTTTAGCTGCTGTGTGTTTCATTTAAGGAATTGCATTGGTTTACAATTCTGTTGTAGTAGCTTTTGATTATAGCTGTCCAGATGAGGCCTTATGTAAATGGATAAAATATTGTAAGTATATGAAAGTTGCTCTTAAAATAGGAGAATTGACTGCAGAAATGCTGACAGTATACGACCATTTCTTTTAGAAGCCAGCATTTTATGGGATCACTTGATCATAGTAGGCAGTTCTACTGTATTTCCACCCACCTAAACATCGTGTGTGAAAACTGCCACAATTTTGATATGCGGCATTAACATTTCTTTGGTGAGGAATCCTTGTAAAATCTTGAGTCTGAGAATCGATAGTGGTGTTTAATTTATGTTGCATTAAATGCATAAAATATGTTCATAAATGGCAGTCTCAGTCATGTTTTGGAAATAATCACATTTGTGTAACACACATTTTGCAGGCCTAACAAAATAATTTAAGTGGTGATTCTCGGCAATCCTAATTCTCTTTCAAAACAGTTTATAATGTACAGTCCATTAGTGGGTAAAGACGTCCCATGTGAACCTTCATTGGTTTGTGTCTGAGTGTGAGGAACTGAGGATCTGACATACACTGGTCTAGAAAATTTGAAATACATAATTATATGGTACCTTGGGGTTTTTCTAAAGGAACAATCTTTTTGCCCTGAAACAATATCTCCTCAAATGTTAATGAGTTCAACTCCAAAGATCAGAGACTGGAGTGTAGGACAAAGCTTTACCTAATGATTTTAACAGTTTTAGAAGAAATACATTGAAATTTACATTAGCATAATTACTCCAAATATCTGTAATGGAAACATAAATATTATATTTCTTTACACAAACATACATATAATGAAAATATATACAGTACTAAAAAACATCGGAAAATAACTTTTTAACAAATTCATTTTACTACTCTCTGGGGTGATAAATACATGGTTACTTTTGCTCCTTGCTGGTGTTATGTTAACAGGGCGTTGACACACCAGAGGGACAGGTTATCCTCCCTGAAACTCTATTGCACTAATTATCAGCAATGTTTGATGATGGCCGATCTATGACAGGTTGAGAAACCGTCATTCCTTCAGTTGGACAGAGTGCTGGAGACTTTTTATTTACATCCATATATTGAAAACCTTAAGTATGACTTTAGGAATACAGATCAGAGTATTAACCTTAAACTCTCTGCCTACTGTAAATGTATATTCAATTAGGAACATTGTGTTACTTTTCTGTTGTTACATGCTTATTCTTCCCAGTATGCCATGTGTTGTGGTGGGGAATAAGCGATCAATCAGGACAACTTTACACACATGTGTAATATCATATCCACTTTTACTATTTATAGAATGATCGTAAGAATTCTGCTAACACTGTCTATATAAGCAAATTTGGTTTTAATCTGGACCATGACCTGAGTTTGAAATTTACCAGTAGAAATAGACTATCTTGTAATGATGAAGGTGCATCCATTAGGATTTATGCTACTTTATACCCCAAATTAAACATGTACATATTGGTATGAAGCCCCAAGGTATTAAGCTGGATCACTTATACTGGCCATACGTTTTTAATAATTACATTTTACCTATCACACAAAAGACAGTAAAAGTTGTATACTTCATTTTGATATTATAAACGGTGCCATTTCCTAATCCCAAATTAAATACATTTGGGTTAAAGTTTAAAATGTTGCCATATAGAACATATCCTTGTTTGGGCTTTCCAAGATGAGCAAATTTGATCAACATTTTGTTAAGAAAAAAAAAGTGAACCGTTGGTTAGATTTCCACACTTCATGTTTTTTTCACTTTGCATCTGTTGGGCCGAAGATAAAGAGGGCTGGAAGGAAGAAGGTTTTTTTTTTCTAATGAGAACCTGGCACAGCAGCTAATTGTGCTAGAGGGCTTGCAGAGATGTCTCACATCAGTTGACAAACTGCTGTTCCAACTCTATTCTGGCAAAGCAAACCACAAAACTGCAACCCAAGTCATTAGAGGCAAGTTTTTCAAATTCTTAGGTTAAATAAAGACTATTTCACACTGAGCAAATAAGAGTGAATAAGAGGGGATATAATTCTGAATTTTAAATAAGAAGAAAACCAGCATGTACCAGCCTCTGTGCTTTTATTAACAATCACCCAAGTGTGTGATTGAAGCAAATACCAAGGATCAAAGTACTTAGAACCAATTAATTGGCAGCCTCCTCCCTGGTGTAGTTCGGCCATAATTGTTATGCTCTGGCTTATTGAAAATTGTGTTAGTGTTAGAAGACTCAACATGGATTGAAAAAGGAAGTTCATTCCAGGTGAGAAAGTGTTAACTCGCCTTACACTGGTAAGTAAATGAAATCATGTGCTGTATTGTGTTTAATTTGCAGTGCATGTAACTAACATTATATAAAGTTGATTTGGGTGGTGCATAAATACAGATGAAATTGCCTTTTTGCAATAACTGTATGAACATAAGAGAAATTAAACTACCGACAGTTTTTTTATGGATATTTGTGGACTAATAATGAGACGAATTATATACCAGCACTCATTTGCTCTATGTATATCTAAAACAGTGTTTCTCAAAATCTTTATCCCTGGAGAACCATTAAAAACAAATTTCATGTCCCTCCAAGGGCAAGGCTGCAGCTTCCTGTAAACCTCCCATGGGGAAAAAAAATATGATCTCTCAGCATTGTACATGGCAGACAGTTGGTGTCAACCCCCCCCTTCCTCTATTAGGCTTGGTTTCTTTATTTTCACCTAAATGGCCTCCTTGACATCCTCTTGAAACAGTCACGTTCCTGGTTCAGTCATGTTCCAGTCACGTTCCTGGTTCAGGTGACTGGTTCAAGAGAGATGTCAAGGAGGCCATTTATGTGAAAATAAAGAACCAAGTCTAAATAGAGGGGGGGGGGTTCGACACCAACTGTCTGCCATGTACATGCTGTTTTGACACCTTACTCTGGGCGTTCCTATAACACCTCTTAGCCACTATGCAATCATGCACTTAACACCTGGTTGTGATATGCTAATTGTGATATGCTGAATTGAGGAAGCCAGTTGAAGACTAGCGAAACGTCTTCAAGAACTAAATTCAAGTCCAGTTGATCTAATTGAATACAACGATATACCATGACCTGGATGAATAAGAACATTCACAAGCATTATTCTGGTACTTTTCCATAGGGATAGGTTGTATGTTGTATCAAATAAAAAGTGCTTTGATTGTAAGCCTTTTTGGACAGGGTCTGATGTGAATGTATCATGTAATTATTAAGTCATGGAGATGAGATGTTGACCCAATGTAAATCCACAATAATTGTTAACTGGTAATTTTTAATGTTTACAGCAAAAGGAAGAAAAATTAACAATGACAGCAATAAAAGAAAAATTAATGTAAAAAATATAACAACCTAAAAAAAATAGCAATCTAGCACCCTGGTCACTTGGCATTGACCTATGCATGAAAACACCTTTCCGCTTGATCTTACACCTATTCAATACCCCCCGTAATAAACAACACAGACCAATTCTTGGATCAAAAAGGCCACAGCAGGTTTCTTTATTACAATTGTTTACAAACTTAAAGTGCTAAATTCTTATTTCCATTCAAATTAAACAATTATTAAACATTAACATAAACATTCTTTAAAGGACAGCTCCACCCTCATAGAAATAATTTGAAAGAATGGCCTCTTTAAAATATGTTGATATATCATAGTTTGTCCTATGAATTCATACTGTATCTGGCTATGCTTCTGGATGCCTCATGGAAACTGAGCAATTTGAAACCTGTACTGAGCCTGGGCATGTCTCAGAAGAGGCAGACAGGGGATTAACATTCAGTCATTGGCTGTGATGTCAACTGTCAAATCCATAACTGACCATTACTAACTGGAAAGACCAGGGAGCAGAAACTGGGGCAACAGGACATTGGTTAGACATATATTTTCAGATTTCAAACTATCAGAATGATACTGCATTCACTCATAAAGGTACAGTTCTTGGCATTTTTATTCTCAATAAGAAAATATCTGTGGTGAATCTCCCTCCAATAGGCAGGAAATGTTTTTATACTGAAATAATTTTAACACCACTTCACAAGCGCTTTACTTTTCTTAAAAAAACAAAAACTGGTGTGAACATCGCTGGTTGGGTATTATACAGTATGAAAAAAGAAAGACATTTAAACCCATCTCCTCCTGTAAATGTATGTAAACATGGGTAGAGCTTAAATCAATGCTGTTTCTAAGGTAAGGGTGATCTGTTAAAATACTACAAGAAAAATTAAAAGTCTGTCTCAGGAAGTTGAAATTTCGTGAAAACATACTACTAAATAAACATGGGTACAAACACAGCCAATGAAGCACTGTCACTAATGATCAGTCCAATGAGTATTTAAATATCATGGCTACAAGGTTTAACACATCCCTTCATTTGCATAGTAGGAATAGTGGAATACCCGAGTGTCTTTAATAAATACATTTTTGTCTATTTCTTTTTTTAAAAAAAGACTATATTATGAAAAATTGGGGATAAACTATTACGACAGAAGTAACAGGAAAAAAATGTCTGTTTTGTAAGAAGGAATGTAGAAATAGATTTTTTTCTTGTTTATCCTTATTAACTTAGCGTAAGCTGATCTTGCAATGTACTTTGCATATATACAATGCAAGCACAAAAAGATTTCTGCTAAACTGCATTTATTTTAATCTCATCAAGAAGAAAAGAATATTTGCCAAAAATATCCAATATATATACGGAAAGTGAATGAAATTATCTGCAGGCAAAATGCAATCATTCACAATATTTACAAGAAGCCATGGGCTTATCGAAATATTTCATATTTAAACCCTTTCCAAATAAATTGCAGCATCTCCCATTTCTGTCCTACTTTTAAGTCGTTGCCTCCGTGTGGTTATAAGATTGATTGTAGAACAGTTGGGTTTTTAAACAGGAATTTGTCTTCCTTTTGTGCTTAATCTGATTTGCCCTGTAGGTTAGTCCATCATAAACGGTTATAATGACTATCTAGCTCTTTGCTCATTAATACAGCTGGAAATTGATGAGCCACCCTCAGAAACTGTGGGTTTCTAGTCTAAATATAGCTCTTATTTATTCTAGAAGAACCATGGTGCTTTTAAGTAAATAGATGTAAAATGTTTCATCCTACCAAAAATAAACACTTAATGAATTACCCACTCAATGAAACTGGCAATTTGGCTTTGCTGCTAGCTTATGCAAGGTAAAAATCTAATTTTCTTAGTAGAGCATGTATCTGTTAAGAATTCACTAGCAAGGAGGGAGGGATCACACACCAAGAATTAAACCAAATACACTTTTATTTAGAACCAAGCAACTGTAGCGCACAATGTTTTGAGGGGAAGATAAATTGAGGGGATAATAATGTGACCAACACGTTAGACCATTAAAATAGAAAAGTATAGGATATAAGAATATTTAGTTGAATCAGTTCCATCTGGTTCCTGAGATCAGCCTGTCAAAGTCAGAAAAAAATTTATAAAGATCACCTGAAATACTTCCCAGAGGGTATATATGCATCCAACCTGTTGCTAGCACATTGTCAGCAATAATTTGAGGAAAAGGCAGAAAACTAATTCTGTAACAGAAGATGCATACTATTAATTCCCTGGCTAAGTAAAGAGCCTAAGGTCACAAAGGGAAAATAAATGTTTATCAACTTGCTTCAGTCATTTTTTAAAGAGAGATTCTGCCATTTACCAACATTCAACATCAGATTTGAGCTAACTTTGGGCCAAAATGTAGTTTTTTTACTTGCAATATTCCCAGAAGGATAATGCTTTTCTATCAATATTACGCCTGTATTGTAGGTTTTAAAGTTATCAGCAGGCAGACTGTGTCACGGAACGTTACATAGGACACCTTTCGGTGTCTTCGCCTTCTAGTTGGCCTAGTGTACTGGACCTTAGATTCTATTGGATAATCCTAGTTAGAATGTTTTACTTAAAGTCTTCAGTCAAAATACTACAAGGGCTTTCCTTTTCTCTCTTTTGAACATTGTTTTAAGATAAATTTGGACAATATGATTTCTAATTTTATGTTCTTCCTAACAATTATTTTACTAAACATAAATAATTATGTAAATATATTTACTTAACGCAAAATTGTTACTAATTTTTTAAACATAAAAATTACCTTTAGGATCTTACATGGAAATGTAGTAGTAGAGTAAAATATTAACAGTAGGGATGGCATAGAACTCGAACTACGAACCCGAGTTCGAGCCGAACTGTTCGAGTTCGAACGGCCAGGACTTTCCGAAATTCGGACCGGACCTTTCGATATGAGCGGACTTTCGATGATTTATCGAATGTTCGACCGTTTGAGTATCGAATCCGCGAGTGTAGAAATGTCAATCACCTGCGCCTATCTAGGCGCGAGGTAAAGTCTCCATTACAGCCTATACGCGAGTATCGAATCCGCGATGTAAAAGTACATGGTATCTAGGGCGCGAACATCGAATCTGCGAGTAAAGTCTCCATTACAGCCCTACGCGAGTATCGAATCTGCGAGTAAAATGTCCATGTACCTAGAACGTTCGAACGCGAAAGCTCGAAAGTAGCGCGCGTGAGAGTAAAACGATTTACTTAGTCCTGGATATTGAAACATGCTCCCCAGACCATTTCCCAGGTCCCATAGCCATTTACATTAAGTTACATTAATATTTTAGTTGTATTGACTCAACTTTTCGAACTATTTGCCTCCCATAGACTTTAATGGGTCCGTTTGGGTCCGACTGAACTTTCAATAGTTCGACCATCTCTAATTACCAGGGCCATATCAACCAATATATAAAATAAATTGGGTTTGTGTACATCCATGCAATAGAGACCAAATATATACATACAGAAAAAAGAATTCTAATTGCCTATTAGCTGTATCACCATACGTTGCTGCTACAGGGCCATACCATGTGTATTCTGCTTGTCTGTTATGGAAAAAACTTGACATTTAAAGGAACAATAGTCAGGTGGGTCTATTCTGAATTATTTCTCTACCCAGAGGCAAAAGTAAACAGGTTTTATCTTGAAATTCAGACTCATCATTCATTTGTGCTAAACTAAACTGCTCAGAATTGGTATACCTTTGCACGGAAGTTCCTAAATATGATGTCTGACTTTTTATCAAAAACAACAGCAAATACCGGTTTAAGGTTAATATACAAAAAAGAGGAGGAGACCCCTGGGTAATTTAAATTTTCCTCCAGCGCCTTATTTGTGAATGCTTTTACAACATTAACTGATGTACCATGGGTTAATGTGACTTTAAGAACCACACTAATGGCAGTTGCGCATTATGTCGCTCAACCACCACAACAAATGTACAGAGCGATAACAGCTTTTTAAGACAGACTCTTTAATGCCAGCTATCAGTGATAAACGATTAAAGATTTGCAATAGATACACCATTCACAATTCAATTAGAGCTGGTACCAGCTCGGTGCACTGCCTAAAGGGGGCAATAGAGAGCGATAATGGCTTCCGTGCATAGCCCTGTAAAAGAGATTGTGAGAACAGAGCTGCTGGTCATGTAAAACTATGAAGGTATACATCTATAAAATGAAATATCATTAATAATAATCATTCTTGTTTATATCATTATATATCTACACATCTTTTTGGGAGATATAATCAGTCATTTGGCTGAAGTATCTCCTGTACGCTGATGATACCAAAATCTATGTGTTCACCTCCATACTAACCCCTGAAGTCCAAATCTCTAAATGTCTGGTCTCCTGGATGGCGCACCGCTGTTTTAAAACTTAATATCCAAAAACTGAAACTTATTATTCCCCCCTATACCTGGACCTTAGCCTTCTCTATTTCTTTGATAATGTGGTTATTACCCCTGTAGAAACTGCACGCGCCTGGAGTAATTTTTAACTCATCTCTTTCCTACTGTCAGAACATTAACAATGGTCACCAGGATGGTGTGTTTTCTCCTCGCAATATTGCCACAAAACTGCCCTTTCCTCTCTTGATCCACTACTAAATGCCCTGTCCTCTCCGTTGGGCTACTGTAATATTCTTCTACTTGGTCTCCTGGCCTGTCATTTGACCCCATCCAGTCGATCCTGAACTCAGCAGTTTGGATAGTTTCACTCTACTCCACAGCGAGAACCTTTAACCCTGAAACGCCAGTTTGTGGGGTAGTTTCATCAAGCAAAAGAAAATATTCAATAACTTCTTTTTACCCTCAAAAATCTACCATCTGCTACACCCCCTACTTACTCTTCTTGGCCCCATATACTCCTGGCCGTGCCTCCGTTCCTCACAAGGAATTGTCTTCACAACCCCCAACGAACAATGCGGCCTCCTGCCTTAAACAATTTCTCTTGCTGCTTCCTACCTTTGGAAAACTCTCCCTTTCTCTCTTCATCAGGAGACATCCATTAATACTTTCAAATCTAGACTTATATCCTACCTTTCTGAGCATCAGCACAACTAATGATTGCTAGCCATCTTAAGCACTTGTTCCCATCCCCCACTTGTATCTGTGTTGTCCCACCCACTGATGTTGTAAGCTCTCAGGCAAGGATCTCATTCCTAATGTGTCAAGGCATGCGCACTTATACCAATTTATCCATAATTATATATATTCTAACCGATGTATGAAATTGTATTTAATTGTATTTATCGTATAATTGCTTGCACCTTATCCCCTTGTGTATACTCTGTATTTATAATGTGACAGCACTGCGTACTCGAGTGGCCGTTTAAATAAAATTATACATACATACATACCTACATACATAATACAATTTAGTGTCTGTGGCAGTGTCTTGCTTAACGCTTCTAATATAATTTGAAAGACTTTCATGACGCAGCATCTGGCTGACACTAAAGTTGGACCTATTACCACCTTCACCTGAGGGATGTTATTTTGAGAAAGGTTAGTTATTAGTGCAATTATCTTAAAGAGGTACAACAAATACTGTCAGGATCCAAAGTTCAAAAAGAGTGCACTGAGAAGACTGAAAAGGAACATTCATGTCTTCAGGAAAAAATGTTAAACCACAACCAAATCAAAAACATATTCTTAAAGACTGCTGACCTATGACCCAGAAAGGTAAGTAAAAACAGATCTTTTGGAATAAATCAAAGATGAAAGGAAAGTTTAAACAAATTTCTAGGAGTAATAATATCCATGGATTTTAGATCAATTAAACATTAATATATAAGGTAAATGAACTTAAGACATTTTATGTTATGTGGCAATTGTAACTATTTACATTGCTCTCTTAGCTAATTTCCATCATTCTGTCTTAGGCTTTGACACACCATAAAATCCTATCGTCCGACCAAACGTTCGCCATAGTGAATATCGGACAGGGCGAAGGTCTGTCAGTTGCGGCAAAAGTAGCCATGGCATGTGGTCCATAGAGGGACGCACAATCTCCCATGGTTTTCCAAGACATCAGATTAGGATGAATGAATGGTCATTCACGGGCCGTGACAAAATATTCAGTTTTTTCGGCAATCGACCTATACACGAACTATTGGTCAATCGACCCCTTGCCTTATCTCACCAAATGCATTATGTTGTGTATGGCCAACCTCATATTATCATTTAGAACCTACCAGGTACCAAAAAATGAGAACAGCATATTGTAAATAAATAAATTAATGTGTACATGAATAATTTCTGTGTCTGTACTAGTTGCCAGACTGCAAAGATGGAAAAAACTGGGCCTAAATCTAAACAACAAGCTGTCATCACACAAACTATATGCTGCATTCAAGCCTTTGGTTTGTTGTTAAAACTGTGGTTGTTCATGTTCCTCTAACTGGTGATAAATATTTAAAGGGTAAGCCACCACAAGTGGGTACACAATGCATGATAGTTAGGAAACCATAGACAGAATCTGCAAGATTTGTCTGGCATTTCTAAAGATCATGCTAACTCAGTCCCAGACATTCAACGTTCGGGACTGCACATTTCCCCCAGCTGCAGCCGACTCTCTATCTTAAGTACAGAGAGAGTTCAGAGGGAAATTCGCTGGCAATTCTGAAAGACACGAGGACTAATGGTGAACGTTCGTAGGCCTTGCGATCAGCCTCTGAGAGTTCGGAAAATGCGCTACAACAGTAACAAGAAAGGGACGATACCATCAGTTCTAGTTTTATTGCCCCTTTCATCACCTGTGGGACCCACCAAGGTTTCAAATAAAAATGAGTGGGAGGTAAACATAGGAAGACTTTAAGGTGGCCACACACATGCGATCTATTGCAATGTGCGAACAGATCAACATTGGTATCCATTGGCACATTGCGATGGGAACCACAAACATGAACCCGATCGATGCCCATACGTGGTATGGGGATCGGTCCAGCCATACGGCCATACACGGGCCAAGGTATTGGCCTCTCTTTACTTTAAAGTAAAGGGAAGCTGATACCAAGATGGGAAATTTCCTTCTTTCCCGACCAACTGTAACGCTGACCAGGAGGTTGTGATTACGGTCAGTCGATTGGGGCCCTACACAATATCACTAATGTACCTTTAGATCTGATACATATGAAAAGACTTTTGTCTAATAATTAGCAGAGTACCAAACAAATAGCTGTAGTTTTCAGCCAGATTTTAAGCAGTATGCACCCTATTTGGGCCCCATCCAAGTGAATGTGATATGCATATATATCCTATGTGAACGATTGCTCTGTCTGACTGGTTTTTGTGACAAAATGGTCAGGAAAAATGATGTGTCAATAAATAACAACAAATCCTGCCCAAGTGACCAAAATGTCAGAAAGGATAGGCAAATTCGAGGGTTACCGAAATCGTGGATACATTCAAGAGTTACGTTTGGAATTATACAAATAATCGAATTCCAAGAATTACCAAAATAATCAGCCCAGAATACCAGATTAAAACCCTTTATTTTTAAATAAGACACAGACACCGCTTTTTTGGGTTAAACAATCGGCCACGGCTTTTTTATTAAATATTAATTTAAATAACTTAAATTTAAATATGCCCTTTGCATATTTCCAAACTGTACACCCTTGCGTGCCAATAACCATACTTGTTGTTAACCATCTCCCAGCCATAGAACACAGCTTGAAGGCCAACCTCTGTCTTGCCAGAGTGCATGTAACGGCTCCATCAATTTCCAGCAAGGGTGTACCCGCCAGCCGTGACTCCAACAAATATCAAATATAAATAACACAACATATATACATAAAACATAGGGAGGGCGGGAGGGATGAGCTGTTCCTAGGTCACCGGCTGCACTGTAATGGCGCCGGTGACCGCGTGCACTGGTCTTATATACCAGACGCGGCGCGGCGTGATGACGTCACGCCGGCGCCGCGTCTCGCGAGACTACGCTCGCTCGTACAACAGCAAGGGAGGGGGCGGACCTAGAGGGAACTACTCTGCCTGCAGCTCCCTCCACGGTCAGACGCCCCATCCACTAACCCGTGGCGGGGCTCCCAGACCGTGGAGGGATAAAGAGAAAAGGACCCGATCAGCCCAGAATACCAGATTAAAACCCTTTATTTTTAAATAAGACACAGACATACTCTGCTTTTTTGGGTTAACAATCGGCCACGGCTTTTTTATTAAATATTAATTTAAAACTTAAATTTAAATATGCCCTTTGCATATTTCCAAACTGTACACCCTTGCGTGCCAATAACCATACTTGTTGTTAACCATCTCCAGCCGTAGAACACAGCTTGAATGCCAACCTCTGTCTTGCCAGAGGGCATGTAACGGCTCCATCAATTTCCAGCAAGGGTGTACCCGCCACTAGGAGCTCATGTACCCCTACACTGAGCTCCTACCGCCACTCAACAAAAATAAGGCTTGGTCAATGCCGTCTTGTAAGCCTGATAGAAATATATCCAAGCCGATCTCATTCAGGTGTACTCCATCTGGCCTCATCAGTGACCTATTGTCCCCCTCCAATTGCCTGTGTCTTATGACAACTCCACCCAAGGAGCGTACGAATCTGGAGATCCGTGTGTTCACTACCCTCCTAGCCCTCTCTATGGCTGCCGGGTCCCGGCACCCTGCCACACACCACCCGGGGAACAATCTCCGACCAAACCAGGACTACCTCATTGAAGAATCCTCGGATTCTGGATATATCCGCCTTCATGAGTGTCATGAGATCCGATAGTCGAGACCTGCAGAGATCGTTCCCCGCGGCGTGGATAACTAGAACCAAAGGCCCCGATCTCGCCTCTAATCTCCACTGCTTCCGGCAAAACTTGCCACCAAGACATCCCCCTGTGCCCTTCCATTCCAGCCGCCGCCGCAGTAAATCCAAGTTCCTTCCTCCGGGTCGAATCTCCGCTCTCCTTGCCGCCCAGAATGATATGAGTGCCCGATCAGCCATACGACCACTTGTTTGTTTCCTAAAAACCAAAACTCAGTTAATACTAATCCGTCGAATGTAACGTGCCACACAGCTCGATCTCCATCTTCCTAAACGCTTAACCTCCTGTTCGGAAAAACCTAAAGTATAAGCCTCTGTAGCAGCCCCTATTCTAAGGAATGTGTGCCAAACTCCTTTGGATTAAGCCCAATTCGACACAAGGATCCTTCAATAGATTCAAACTGATAGCGGGTGAGGGGGGCCCCCCCGAGATGGGACAGAAAGAAAGGTGAAGGAGCCCTACTTGCTGCAAAATCTGTTATCGTTGAAACCGGGCAGAAAACCCCCTTTTAACGGAAGGATCGAAAACCAAGTCCAGCACCAAAAACATCCGTTTCGATCTGTTGATGTGAACCCTAATTCTACCATTCATTACGCATACGTCCTCCTCTCGTAAACCTCCCGTTCCCTTCGCCCAGGGGGAACCAGCTCACCCACCTGCATGGCTCCGAAAAATGCTAAGGAAAAACCAGCCTTGCAAAGAGATGCCTCATACGAGGATTTGCAGACAGAAGAAAGGGCCTCAATGAGCCTAATCAGGACCTGAAATGAAATTGGACGCCTGGCCCTTTGGTATATATTCCTTTTTCCAACCCCTAAGGATTGACTGGATCAGGAAATCCTTTGTTATGTCCTGCCAACCCAATAGCCGAAAGAAAAGGAAATACCCTCAATCTCCTCTGAGCCACTAAACCCGAGCAACGGGAATTCTAAGGTTCAATAATAGTCTAATAGAACTCGCTTCCTAATGCGGGTACCTCTTGGACATCTCTTTCCCCAGCCATAGCTACCCACTCCTTCCACGCCTTACCATGATTCAGCCACGTTGAGGGTGCCACTGATGCCTGTACCATGGCCATCAGCTGTTGTCCGCTATCTCCCAAAGGAAATTGGGCAATGTGTCCCCTCCAACTCCGCCTCCGGAGCCAACCTGCGGAAGTCTTCCCACTGAAAACGAGAAAGAGAGTCACAATCTGTTTTCAATACCAGGAACATGTTTGGCTCTAAACCAGATGTTAAGCTGCAAGCAGCGGAGAACCAGATGACGCATAAGAGCTAAAACAGGAGGGGAAGATGAAGATTGTTTTTAATAACCTGGACCACGCTTTCATTATCAGTCCAAAACAAATGGCTTTGTTAGCCATCCTGTCACCCCACAATTCCACTGCCACATGATTGGGAAAAATTCACAAAGTAAGGTTCCTACAATTACCTGAAGCCATCCAGCTACTGGGCCACTGCCCAGCCTCCAAGACCTTCCAAAGATGGCTCCAAAGCCCAGCGAGCCAGCTGCATCGGTGTATACTGCAGCTCCTCACTAGACTGCTCTGCCTTCTGGATCAGCGATTTTCCATGTAACCCTAAAAATGCCCTCCCATACTTTCAGTCTTCTTTAAGCTGCCTAGTCAACCTAATGTGTGGTGAGGAGCTTTTGCCCCACATGTGGCCAAGATAACCCCTACAAAAAACCCTTCCCATAGGTAATATTCTACAGGCAAGTTCAGGGACCTAATAGGGATTGTAATGCCTGAGGGTAATCTTATTGGCCATTAGGCAAAACCTAATACCCTTCAGTAGGTCTGACAGCTTATCACTGGGAGTCTGCTTCCATTTTGAAGAATCATCTCAATACCCAGAAATGAAAGAGTGGTCACCGGGCCTACCGTCTTCTCAGCCGACAGAGGACTCCAAACCTACCCATCAGGTACCTGAATGACTGTAATAAAAAGGAGCATTGTTCAGAATCTTTAGGTCCCACAAAAAGAAAATCATCCAGTAGTGAAGGACCACTTTGGAGCCCGTCTCCAATTGAACTACCCACTCAGGAATGTACTAAACGTTTCGAAAAAGGCACAGGAGATCGCACACCCCCATGGGAGACACATGTCATAATAGTAAAGCCCATCCAGGCTGCAACCCAAAAGATGAAAACAGTCCCTATGCACCGGTAACAGGCGAAAAGCGGCCTCGATATCCGACTTCGCCATCAATGCTCCTACTCCTACCTTTTGTACTAGCGACGCCGCTCTGTCAAACGATACATAGGATACCGACGCTGCTTCAGGTCTTATGCCATCATTAACTGATCCCCTTTTGGGTAAGACAGATGATGTATTAATCTGAACTTACCCGGTTCCTTCTTTGTACAAGGCCCAAGGGAAACCCGAATATTGGGAACGGTGGGTCGAAGAAAGGGCCCGCCATCCGACCCAATTGGATCTCAGCCTGGAGTTTTTGCCTCGCCACCTGAGGCGCCTCCCTAACGACTTCAGATTTCTTGAAAAAACTGGGAAGGGAAAAGTGAAAGGGGATAAAAAACCCTGTACAAAACTGTTTCTTAATAACTCAGCGGCCTCCCTTCTTGGGTACTTATCTAACCACGGCCCTTCTCGCCCACGTTCACTGGGGTCCTCTGGCCTCCTAGTACTAGGCTTCTTGGCTGATGCCTTCCCTTTTTTGAAACATTTGGCTGCAGAATGCCCTGCCCCCCCACAAAAGGAACATTCGTGGCGAAAACGGCAGGCTGCCCCAAACTTACATTGGCCCTCATTGAAGAGCCAACATGGACCTGCTTTCTTGGCTAATGACGGGGTACCGTAACCTGACACCCCAGGGTTACTTCCAAAGCTAGGTATCATCCCTGAGGCCTTCTGTGACATCATGATCCTAATCCATGAGTCGGTGGCCTTAGTGTTCCAACCTACCTCTGGGTGCACTGCCAACCTACGACGAAACTCTTCGTCATAATGCCACCAGGCTGCTCCCCCATAAACTTTATATGCCCCGAAGATGGTGTCAAGATAAATAAATAGGTCGGAACATTTTTGTGGAAATTTTTTACCAATGACCCCTGCCAGAACGCAGAAAGCCTGCACCCAATTACCAAAGGTTTTAGCCACCTTTGGTTTTTTCTCCTTACCCGTCTCTGTTCGGACATATTCCTTGTCTACCGTCACCATGTCCGTATTGATGAGAGACCAAATTTCCACATATTCATTCCTCCAAATCCTTTCCTTTATCTCCTCCGATACATGCACCCCGAGTGGACTCACCACACAGAAATAAGTGTCCTTCAGGGCTTCCGCCCTGCTAACCGCCGACACAGGCTGGAGCCCCCCTGCTCCACCTGGAGAAAAACTCCCTGCAGAGCCATGAGGCATAGCCTCAATTTTTCCCATGAGTGCTTTAATAGCCTGCACCAATTCACCTCTTTCCCCAGCCCCCGCTGCCGCCCCCCAAGCGCCCGCACATGACAACTCACCACTGGCCTGTTGTCCCGAAGCCGTTGCATCCCGCCCCTGGTCAGCGGTCAGGTGCTCGGTCAACGACAGCCTGCTCCCTCTCATAGATGTCCTGCTGTGCCGCCTTGAATCGGAATGGGATCTGGTGCTGGCCGATGTGCTAATCGTGGAGGACGATGAACGCCCGCGCCTCCTGGACCCATGCCGTCCTTTGTGCCTTTTATCGTGTGCTTTGGACTGGCTCCTAGGACTCCTGTGGCCCCTCCTCTCCCTACGCCTTTTTCGTGAGTGGCGAGCGGAGTAGCTGGAGTCTGACTCCGAAGATGAGCGTCTGCGACCACCCCTATTCTTTCCCCTGTCTCCGCTGCCTCTTCTGCTAGCTCTCTCCACACGGTGTTCCCTATCATCACTCCTGGCCCCTAAACTTCCTCGACTAGGTGATGCTGCCTCTAACGCAGATATAGCACTCCAACCCCTGCCTCTCCCATACTCCGCCTCGCTCTGAGCATCCCTGGGCCTAGAAGCTGCCGACCCTGCTGCCTCTGCTGGACGTTTACTCGCCTCTCCCTGGGAGCTCGACCTGGTGGCCGCTTCACCTCCTCTACTGCCGTAAGGGCCTGCCTGGCCTGCCCACTGGTCCAACTCTCTAACTGCTTCTTGCTCTCCTGGGCCTCCCTGCGCTACCTGCTCTGGGGTGGGATCCTGTTCCTGTGAGGTTCCCTCCCCTGACCCTCCATCTGGGTTGGATGACGATGAGGCCTCCTCCTCCTGAGGCCTAGACCTGAAAATAGCACTAATGGCCCCTACAAGCCCCTTCCTCTGGGCTCCTGCCTTTTTTCTTGTCCCTTTGGCTGGGGCCTTGCCCCCCTCTCGCTTTTTTGCAGGATCGGGGGGACTAGGACTCAGCCGGTCTGGTGGGCGGGATGTGCGCACTGGCCTAACCCCAGGACTCCCAGCCGGGCGCCCTGCAGGGGGAATCCCCCCCCTTGGGAAATGGAGCGCTCCCCCCTTGGCAATAGTGCCTGAAGCCACCCCGCCCCCTCCCTGCTGATCCTCTCCCTCACCTGCTGCATCAATTCCTCCTCCATCTCTCCCCGCTTTCCGAAAAGGCTATATGTTTATTTTTGCGTGCTTTGTATTTTACAAGCTCCGATGAGCTGTTCCTAGGTCACCGGCTGCACTGTAATGGCGCCGGTGACCGCGTGCACTGGTCTTATATACCAGACGCGGCGCGGCGTGATGACGTCACGCCGGCGCCGCGTCTCGCGAGACTACGCTCGCTCGTACAATAGCAAGGGAGGGGGCGGACCTAGAGGGAACTACTCTGCCTGCAGCTCCCTCCACGGTCAGACGCCCCATCCACTAACCCGTGGCGGGGCTCCCAGAACTTTTATTAAATCCTGGTAGTGTTTTGTTGCTATTAAACACAGTTCCACATTTGGAATGTTGCAGTTCTTCTGGGTTCTTCTGGGTTCTCTTTTTTTCAATTGCATCTTACCTGACTGGCATCTCACGATGCTTTAAAGTCTCTCGCAAGACTTACTGCATCACGGGATCATGGTCAGGTAAGACAAAAACATTTTTGTATTACAAATTGCCATCACTACACTGGCCATGCCATGCTATTTCCAAAATAGAACAATTTCTGCAAACCCCATGCTAATCTGGTAACGTGGGCTTTGCACTAATTTTGGTCGATATTGCATAAAACCATAAAATTTAAAAATTCCAATTTGAATACAATTGTATTGGAGCATTTTTTTTTCTTGTTTTGACCATGATTTTCTACATTTCAGCCTCGTTATTTCGACCCTTGCGTACGATTATTGACTTTTTCCTGTGATTTTTTTTTTTAATTTTCAACCACGATTTGGGATAAATTTCAACTTTTAAACTTCTGCCACAAACCAGATTAGTTGTAAAGAAATAAAAAATAGGGACTCATTTCTACTACTTATAAATTTCTTTTTTTTTTTTAAAAATTAAAATATTCCATTTTTAGAAATATTCCCCAGGTAGCTTTACCCAATTTAAAAAGTTTATTAGTTGAGATACCCATATTTTCTATATATTGAAATTTTATAGGCAAACAATACATCATTTTAGTTAAGATTTAACTTAATTATTGATTAAGTTATTAATTACAGGGCCTCATTAATCTCCTTCAATGATGAACTGTTTGTTAATCAGCCATTTTTTAAAACTCCCCTTTAATCTTTGCAAAGTGTATCCTGTGGTAAATGTATGACACCGAAAGAATAGATTAGATGCTTCCTTACATGTAATATTGATGCAAACAAATTGTAATGATGTTGTCACAGT
Organism: Hymenochirus boettgeri; assembly: GCA_019447015.1. NCBI lineage: Eukaryota > Metazoa > Chordata > Amphibia > Anura > Pipidae > Hymenochirus > Hymenochirus boettgeri. Next base: position 179,314,466 of record CM033471.1, read on the forward strand.
AGATCTAAAGCGTTACTCTATCCTCTCCCTTTTTACTAAATATTATATGCATGGGCTAATATTGCAATTGCCACCCACTGACATAATTTGTTTCACAGTCACAAGCTGGCAGCATGAATCAAGTGTTGACATTCTAATTTCATGCACACATGGGTGTTTGGTGAAGAAAGTCTCTGCTTTTCAAGCATTCACTCGGTACCTGTGCAAGTTAAGGAGACACAAATTTGCTTAAAATTTGCTTAACATAGGGCCTCATTTACCCACACTTGCTGGGCAAATATATGGAGTTAAAGTAACCCTAACCGATTTGCTACCGGTTAGCGCGACTTAAGCTCCATATTAGCGTTGGATGCGTGAGTTACGAAAAAAAGCTTGCGATTTAATATCGCACGCTTGCGATTTAATATCGCGTTTGCACTCGTTTTAGCGCAGGATTCTATCTGCTGCCGTTAAAATCCCACAAAAAGGACTTTTACTCAGAGCGGTAGCGGCTCTGGGTAAATGAGCCTGATAGTGTTATATCCAGTGCAAAAGAAATTTTAATTTAGAAAGTCATTAGCTATACTGGAAATGCCTCTTTAAAAGATATGATTAGTTGATGTCTTCACTTTAAAGAAATTTAAAATGTTAACAACATAATGTGCTGTTGATCCATGGTAATACGTTAGAAATGTGTTAAAGTGATACTGTTTTTGTCTAATTAGGTTGTGGAGTTATTGGCTAATATTCTGTAGACAATACTGTATTGTACCCAGGGAAAACTATTCTGCTATACTCAAAATAAGTGTAATTCCTTGACTCAGGAGCAAATGTGTTATTAAAGGATAAGTATACTCAAAAAAAAAGTTTAAATGTTAGCTGAATCCCTAACTAACCGATTCCCCCTCCCCTCCTTTTTTTTTTAGAGCCACGCGCATAGATTGAACTGCCACTGGATATTTGGACACAGCAAGTCTCGGGGGGTGGAGCTTACCGGACTGCATACATGTTCCAAGATGGCTAGCACTTTACAAGGGCTCAAGTAGGCTCTGAAGGGACCTAAAAAAAAGGAGGGGAAAGGTTAGTTAGGGATTCAGCTACCATTTAAACTTTATTTGTTTTTTGAGTATACTTATCCTTTAAAAATAATTCTTTCTGCAGGAGCTGAGGATACGACTGGAATTTTTATTTTAACCAGGGGATTCGTAATTTTCCAATGTTTTAGATTGATCTTCCAAATTCAGTAAATATTCCATATCTGAAATGATTTCTGTTCTGAAAGTATAGTGACTGTCAACAAACATTATATTGTTAAAGAGCATGTCCACCCCTAAAACACAAATCTATACTTCCCAACACCCTAAAATTGTTATAGTTACTTACCTCCCCACCTCCCCACCTCTGAAGCTGTTATGCCTTACATTTTTCTGCCAAAGAAAAGCCACCATCTCATACAGATTGTGTCAGAGAAAGGTTAAGGTTTATGGGTTTCAGGGACCATGGGGAGGTAAGTTACTATGACAATCTAGATAGTTTGGGGTGGGTGGATAAGGTAAGTATAGATTTGTGTTCTGGGGTGGACATGCCCTTAAATAAATAAAAACATTTACAATTGTGAACAAAGATGTTTATTTATATTCTTGCATTTATTAAATAGATCTCAAATATTCTAGGACTAAAAATGTGTCTTAAACATTTGGTGATAGATAATAGATTTGGTGATGCAAATTAGCTACATTATATATTTTTTTACATTATATATTATATATGTTTGTTCGTAGGGGAAGACTGGCCCTGTAGGCTGAGGGGCAAATGCCCTACAGGCTGGTCTCTAATTAAAAATATGGACTGCCACAGAAGCTATTAGTAAGTTACACGCTAAAACAGCACAGCGTGCACCTCTAGCTTTAACATGGGCATAAAACAGAAAACTCCTCCTCTGCTACTAAACTTCTTTCCTATACTGAAACTGGGAACTGACATGCACCACAGCTTAAACTGAAATGAGAATGGGAGGTAAGTAATGAAATTTTGGAGACACTACCTCAGTTTAACTAAAGCTAAACTGCCTTTGCTGACATGCTAAAAGATGATTGGGGGGATAGCATGTTCTTATCTATGAGACTACATACATTGTTCTGCCCTTGGCTTCCTTCAAATTACTGGTCAGACTGTCAGATTAAAAAAAAACAGCACAGCAGTGTCCAAAGTTTAGCAGATTACTTACTGACAGTCTTGGCACATTTAAGGAAGCCGAGAACAGAGCAATATATGGGGGTCTCAGGGATATACACATTTATTATTAGTCAGCCTTTTCAATTCATTAGCCAGTGTTAGTCAATCCTCCAATTCATTAGCCAGTGTTAGGTCAGCCCTCCAGATCATTAGCCAGTGTAAGTCAGCCATCCAGACCATTACCCAGTGTTATCAGCCCTCCAGATCATAATCCAGTCTTATCAGCTCTCCAGATCATTAGAACTACAATAAGTAGCCTTCCAGTTTATTAGTCTGTTAATTTTCTTAACCACATCATGCACTTGAAAATGTTGGAGGCAACCATGTAAATTTAGAATAGTAGTCTTAAAAATGGGTGTATACGTGAACTTAGCAAAGTTGGTGTGGTCAAACAGTTTACGATTTACCATGAAAGGGCCACTTGGTTGTATTTGCCCCACCGGCCAAAAGATCCTAGTCCTCCCATTTGTTCGTGATTGCATTTGAGAAAACTGTACCTGTACAGCTGTTTTTCAGTATCACGTAACAACCCACCAGGGGTTAATAAAAAACCTACACAAAATATTGCTATAGTTCTCTACCCCCAGGAGGGGTCTCATCATTGTTCTGCCCCTCATCTCTCAGAACATCTCTCAGAACAGAACAGACTGCTCAGCTTTAAGTTGGGTATACACCATCCAATAATTCGGGACAACCAACCAACATTTCAGTGTATCTGTCGGTCTGGCCGAAATATTGGATGGTTTCTTCAGCCAGACATGACCGACATCCAACTGTTCGTTCATCCAATCATGCGCTCCTCTATGGATCGCATATTTCTTTATGGCAAACTGTCGGATGTGGCTACTTTTGCAGTGACCGACAGTCCTTTGTCCTGACTCACCTATCAGAAGCTTGAACGGTTGGTCGGGAAGAAGGATTACCCAGCGTGTACCCAGCTTTAGCTGCTGGTTGTCATTTAAGGAATTGCCATTGGAAATTATCACTGTAGGTAGCTTTTGATTATAAGCTGTCCAGATGAGGCCTTATGTAAATGGATAAATATTGTAAAGTATATGAAAGTTGCTCTTAAAATAGGAGAATTGACTGCAGAAATGCTGACAGTATACGACCATTTTCTTCTTTAGAAGCCAGCATTTTATGGGATCACCTTGATCATTAGTAGGCATGTACTGTAGTTTCCACCCAAACCTACCAACAAAATGTTGATGCGAAACTGCCACAATTTTGATATGCGGCATTAACATTTCATTTGGTGAGGAATTTCCTTGTAAAATCTTGAGTCTGAGAATCGATAGTGGTGTTTAATTTTATGTTTAGCATTAAATTGCATAAAATATGTTCATAAATGGCAGTCTCAGTCATGTTTTTGGGAAATAATCACATTTGTGTAACACACATTTTGCAGGCCTAACAAAATACTTTAAGTGGTGATTCTCGGCAATCCTTAATTTCTCTTTCAAAACAGTTTATAATGTACAGTCCATTAGTGGGTAAAGACGTCCCATGTGAACCTTCATTGGTTTGTGTCTTGAGTGTGAGGAACTGAGGATCTGACATACACTGGTCTAGAAAATTTGAAATACATAATTATATGGTACCTTGTGGGTTTTTCTAAAGGAACAATCTTTTCTGCCCTGAAACAATATATTCCCTCAAATGTTAATGAGTTCAACTCAAAGATCAGAGACTGGAAGGTGTAGGACAAAGCTTTACCTAATGATTTTAACACGTTTTAGAAGAAATACATTGAAATTTACATTAGCATAATTACTTCCAAAATATCTGTAATGGAAACATAAATATTTATATTTCTTTACACAAACATACATATTAATGCAAAATATATACAGTACTAAAAAACATCGTAAAATAACTTTTTAACAAATTCATTTTACTACTCTCTGGGGTGATAAATACATGGTTACTTTTGCTCCTTGCTGGTGTTATGTTAACAGGGCGTTGACACACCAGAGGGACAGGTTATTCCTCCCTGAAACTCTATTGCACTAAATTATCAGCAATGTTTTGATGATGGCCGATCTATGACAGGTTGAGAAACCGTCATTCCTTCAGTTGTACAGAGTGCTGGAGACTTTTTATTTACATCCATATATTGAAAAACCTTAAGTATGACTTTAGCGAATACAGATCAGAGTATTAACCTTAAACTCTCTGCCTACTGTAAATGTATATTCAATTAGGAACATTGTGTTAACTTTTCTGTTGTTACATGCTTATTTCTTCCCAGTATGCCATGTGTTGTGGTGGGGAATAAGCGATCAATTCAGGACAACTTTACACACATGTGTAATATACATATCCACTTTTTACTATTATAGAATGATCGTAAGAATTCTGCTAACACTGTCTATATAAGCAAATTTGGTTTTAATCTGGACCATGACCTGAGTTTGAAATTTACCAGTAGAAATAGACTATCTTGTAAATGATGAAGGTGCATCCATTAGGATTTATGCTACTTTATACCCCAAATTAAACATGTACATATTGGTATGAAGCCCTCAAGGTATTAAGCTGGATCACTTATCTGGCCATACGTTTTATATAATTACATTTTACCTATCACACAAAAGACAGTAAAAGTTGTATACTTCATTTTGATATTATAAACGGTGCCATTTCCTAATCCCAAATTAAATACATTTTGGGTTAAAGTTTAAAATGTTGCCATATAGAACATATCCTTGTTTGCTGCTTTCCAAGATGAGCAAATTTGATCAACATTTTGTTAAGCAAAAACAAAGTGAACCGTATGGTTAGATTTCCACACTTCATGTTTTCTTTCATCTTTGCCATCTGGTTGGGCCAGAAGATAAAGAGGGCTGGAAGGAAGAAGGTTTTTTTTTCTAATGAGAACCTGGCACAGCAGCTAATTGTGCTAGAGGGCTTGCAGAGATGTCTCACATCAGTTGACAAACTGCTGTTCCAACTCTAATTCTGGCAAAGCAAACCACAAAACTGCAACCAAAGTCATTAGAGGCAAGTTTTTTCAAATTCTTAGACTTAAAATAAAGACTATTTCACACTGAGCAAATAAGAGTGAATAAGAGGGGATATAATTCTGAATTTTAAATAAGAAGAAAACCAGCATGTACCAGCCTCTGATGCTTTTATTAACAATCACCCAAGTGTGTGATTGAAGCAAATACCAAGGATCAAAGTACTTAGAACCAATTAATGTGCAGCCTCCTCCCTGGTGTAGTTCGGCCATAATTGTTTATGCTCTGGCTTATTGAAAATTGTTTAGTGTTAGAAGACTCAACATGGATTGAAACAGGAAGTTTCATTCCAGGTGAGAAAGTGTTAACTCGCCTTTACACTGGTAAGTAAATGAAATCATGTGCTGTATTGTTGTTTAATTTGCAGTGCATGTACATAACATTATTATAAAGTTGCATTTGCCGGTGGTGCATAAATACAGATGAAATTGCCTTTTTGCAATAACTGTATGAACAATAAGAGAAATTAAACTACCGACAGTTTTTTTATGGATATTTGTGTACTAATAATGAGACGAATTATATACCAGCACTCATTTGCTCTATGTATAATCTAAAACAGTGTTTCTCAAAATCTTTATCCCTGCAGAACCATTACAACAAATTTCATGTCCCTCCAAGGGGCAAGGCTGCAGCTTCCTGTAAACCTCCCATGGGGAAAAAAAATATGTATCTCTCAGCATTGTACATGGCAGACAGTTGGTGTCAACCCCCCCCCCCCTTCCTCTATTTAGGCTTGGTTTCTTTATTTTCACATAAATGGCCTCCTTGACATCTCTCTTGAACCAGTCACGTTCCTGGTTCAGTCATGTTCCAGTCACGTTCCTGGTTCAGGTGACTGGTTCAAGAGAGATGTCAAGGAGGCCATTTATGTGAAAATAAAGAAACCAAGTCTAAATAGAGGTGGGGGGGTTCGACACCAACTGTCTGCCATGTACAATGCTGTTTTGACACCTTACTCTGGGCGTTCCTATAACACCTCTTAGCCACTATGCAATCATGCACTTAACACCTGGTTGTGATATGCTAATTGTGATATGCTGAATTGAGAAAGCCAGTTGAATGACTAGCGAAACGTCTTCAAGAACTAAACTTCAAGTCCAGTTGATCTAATTGAATACAACAGATATACCATGACCTGGATGAATAAGAACATTCACAAGCATTATTCTTGGTACTTTTCCATAGGGATAGGTTGTATGTTGTATCAAATAAAAAGTGCTTTGATTGTAAGCCTTTTTGGACAGGGTCTGATGTGAATGTATCAATGTAATTATTAAGTTCTATGGAAGATGTTGACCCAATGTAAATCCACAATAATTGTAACTGGTAATTTTTAATGTTTACAGCAAAAAGGAAGAAAAATTAACAATGACAGCAATAAAAGAAAATTAATGTAAAAAATATAACATACCTAAAAGCAAAATAGCAATCTAGCACCCTGGTCACTTGGCATTGATAGGCCTATGAAAACTCCATTTGCCTTGACTCTTAACCTCTATCAATACCCCCCGTAATAAACAACACAGACCAATTCTTGGATCAAAAAGGCCACAGCAGGTTTCTTTATTACAATTGTTTACAAACTTAAAGTGCTAAATTCTTATTTCCATTCAAATTAAACAATTATTAAACATTAACATAAACATTCTTTAAAGGACAGCTCCACCCTCATAAGAATATATTTTAGAAAGAATGGCCTCTTTAAAATATGTTGATATATCATAGTTTGTCCTATGAATTCATTACTGTATGCCTGCTATGCTTCTGGATGCCTCATGGAAACTGAGCAATTTAGAAACCTGTACTGAGCCTGGGCATGCTCAGAAGAGGCAGACAGGGGATTAACATTCAGTCATTGGCTGTGATGTCAACTGTCAAATCCATAACTGACCATTACTAACTGGAAAGACCAGGGAGCAGAAACTGGGGCAACAGGACATTGGTTAGACATATATATTTCAGATTTCAAACTATCAGAATGATACTGCATTCACTCCTAAAAGGCTACAGTTCTTGGCATTTTTATTCTCAATAAGATAAATATTCTGTGTGTGAATCCTCCCTCCAATTTAGGCAGGAAATGTTTTTATACTGAACTAATTTTAACACCACTTTACACAAGCGCTTTACTTTTCTTAAAAACACAAAAACTGGTGTGAACATCAGCTGGTTGGGTATTATACAGTATGAAAAAAGAAAGACATTTAACCCATCTCCTCCTAGTAATATTGTATGTAAACATGGGTAGAGCTTAAATCAATGCTGTTTCTAAGGTAAGGGTGATCTGTTAAAATCCTACAAAGAAAAATTAAAAAGTCTGTCTCAGGAAGTTGAAATTCTGTGAAAACAATACTACTAAATAAACATGGGTACAAACACAGCCAATGAAGCACTGATCATCTAATGATCAGTCCAAATGAGATTTAACTATCATGTCTACAAGGTTTAACACATCCCTTCATTGGCATAGTAGGAATTAGTGGAATTACCCGAGTGTCTTTAATAAATACATTTTTGTCTATTTCTTTTTTTAAAAAAAGACTATATTATGAAAAATTGGGGATAAACTTATTACAGAAGTAACAGGAAAAAAATGTCTGTTTTGTAATGAAGGAATGTAGAAATAGATTTTTTTCTTGTTTATCCTTATTAACTTAGCGTAAGCTGATCTTGCAATGTACTTTGCATATATACAATGCAAGCACAAAAAGATTTCTGCTAAACTGCATTTATTTTAATCTCACAAGAAGAAAAGAATATTTGCCAAAAAATATCCAATATATATACGGAAAGTGAATGAAATTATCTGCAGGCAAAATGCAATCATTCACAATATTTACAAGAAGCCATGTGCTTATCGAAATATTTCATATTTAAACCCTTTTCCAAATAAATTGCAGCATCTCCCATTTCTGTCCTACTTTTAAGTCGTTGCCCTCCTGTGTGGTTATAAGATTGATTGTAGAACAGTTAGGGTTTAAACAGGAATTTGTCTTCCTTTTGTGCTTAATCTTGATTTGCCCTGTAGGTTAGTCCTATCATAAAGACGGTATAAATGACTATCTCAGCTCTTTTGCTCATTAATACAGCTGGAAATTGATGAGCCACCCTCAGAAACTGTGGGTTTTCTAGTCTAGAATTATAGCTCTTATTTATTCTAGAAGAACCATGGTGCTTTCTAAGTAAATAGATGTAAAATGTTTCATCCTACCAAAAATAAACACTTTAATGAATTACCCACTCAATGAAACTGGCAATTTGGCTTTGCTGCTAGCTTATGCAAGGTAAAAATCTAATTTTCTTAGTAGAGCATGTATCCTTGTTAAGAATTCACTAGCAAGGAGGGAGGATCACACACCAAGAATTAAACACAAATACACTTTTATTTAGAACCAAGCAACTGTAGCGCACAATGTTTTGAGGGGAAGATAAATTGAGGGGATATACATGTGACCAACACGTTTAGACCATTAAAATAGAAAAGTATTATGGATATAAGAATATTTAGTTGAATCAGTTCCATCTGGTTCCTGAGATACAGCCTGTCAAAGTCAGAAAAATATTTTATAAAGATCACCTGAAATACTATTCCCAGAGGGTATATATGCATCCAACCTGTTTGCTAGCACATTGTCAGCAATAATTTGAGGAAAAGGGCAGAAAAACTAATTCTGTAACAGAAGATGCATACATTAATTCCCTGGCTTAAGTAAAGAGCCTAAGGTCACAAAGGGAAAATAAGATGTTTATCAACTTGCTTCAGTCATTTTTTAAAGAGAGATTCTGCCATTTACCAACATTCAACATCAGATTTGATCTAACTTTGGGCCAAAATGTAGTTTTTTTACTTGCAATATTCCCAGAAGGATAATGCTTTTCTATCAATATTACGCCTGTATTGTAGGTTTTAAAGTTATCAGGCCAGACTGTGTCACGGAACGTTAAATGGACACCTTTCTGTGTCTTCAGCCTTCTAGTTGCCCTAGGTGTACTGGCCTTAGATTCTATTGGATAATCCTAGTTAGAATTGTAACTTAAAGTCTTCAGTCAAAATACTACAAGGGCTTTCCTTTTCTCTCTCTTTTTGAACATTGTTTTAAGATAAATTTGGACAATATGATTTCTTAATTTTATGTTTCTTCCTAACAATTATTTTACTAAACATAAATAATTATGTAAATATTATTTACTTAACGCAAAATTGTTACTAATTTTTCCAAACATAAAAATTACCTTTAGGAAATCTTACATGGAAATGTAGTAGAGTAAACCTATTACCAGTAGGGATGGCATAGAACTCGAACTCGAACCCGAGTTCGAGCCGAACTGTTCGAGTTCGAACGGACCCGGACTTCTCGAACTATCTCGGACGCGGACTTTCGATATTTCCCGGACTTTCGATGATTTATCGAATGTTCGACCGTTCGAGTATCGAATCCGCGAGTAAAATGTACATGGTATCTAGGCGCGAACATCGAATCTGCGAGTAAAGTCTCCATTACAGCCTATACGCGAGTATCGAATCCGCGAGTAAAATGTACATGGTATCTAGGCGCGAACATCGAATCTGCGAGTAAAGTCTCCATTACAGCCTATACGCGAGTATCGAATCTGCGAGTAAAATGTCCATGTTACCTAGAACGTTCGAACGCGAAAGCTCGAAAGTAGCGCGCGTGAGAGTAAAATCGATTTTACTTAAGTCCTGGATATTGAAACATGCTCCCCAGACCATTTCCCAGGTCCCATAGCCATTTACATTAAGTTACCATTAATATTTTAGTTGTATTTGACTCGAACTTTTCGAACTATTTGCCTCCCATAGACTTTAATGGGTCCGTTTTGGGTCCGGACTGAACTTTCAATAGTTCGACCATCTCTAATTACCAGGGCCATATCAACCAATATATAAAATAAATTGGGTTGTTGTACATCCATGCAACTAGAGACCAAACATATATTACATACAGAAAAAAGAATTCTAATTGCCTATTAGCTGTATCACCATAACGTTGCTGCTACAGGGCCATACCATGTTATTCTGCTTGTCTGTTATGGAAAAAACTTGACATTTAAAGGAACAATAGTCAGGTGGGTCTATTCTGAATTTATTTCTCTACCCAGAGGCAAAAGTAAACAGGTTTTATTCTTGAAATTCAGACTCATCATTCATTTGTGCTAAACTAAACTGCTCTAGAATTGGTATACCTTTTGCACGGAAGTTCCCTAAATATGATGTCTGACTTTTTTTATCAACAACAACAGCAAATACCTGGTTTAAGGTTAATATACAAAAAAGAGGAGGAGACCCCTGGGTAATTTAAATTTTCCTCCAGCGCCTTATTTGTGAATGCTTTTACAACATTAACTGATGTACCATGGGTTAATGTGACTTTAAGACACCACTAATGGCAGTTGCAGCATTATGTCGCTCAACCACCACAACAAATGTACAGAGTCGATAACAGCTTTTTAAGACAGACTCTTTAATGCCAGCTATCAGCTGATAAACGATTAAAGATTTGCAATAGATAAACCCCATTCACAATTCAATTAGAGCTGTTACCAGCTCGGTGCACTGCCTAAAGGGGGCAATAGAGAGCGATAATGGCTCTCCGTGCATAGCCCTGTAAATGTAGAGATTGTGAAACAGAGCTGCTGTGTCATGTAAAACTATGAAGGGTATACATCTATAAATATGAAATAATCATTAATAATACTCATTTGTTCTATATCAATTTCTACACTATCTTTTTGGGAGATATAATCAGTTCATTTGGCTTGAAGTATCTCCTGTACGCTGATGATACCCAAATCTATGTGTTCACCTCCATACTAACCCCTGAAGTCCAAATCTCTAAATGTCTGGTCTCCTGGATGGCGCACCGCTGTTTTAAACTTAATTATCCAAAACTGAACTTATTATTTCCCCCCCTATACCTGGACCTAGCCTTCTCTATTTCTATTGATAATGTGGTTATTACCCCTGTAGAAACTGCACGCTGCCTTGGAGTAATCTTTTAACTCATCTCTTTCCTACTGTCAGAACATTAACAATGTCACCAGGATGTGTTGTTTTCTCCTTCGCAATATTGCCAAAACCTGCCCTTTCCTCTCTTGATCCACTACTAAATGCCCTTGTCCTCTCCCGTCTGGGCTACTGTAATATTCTTCTACTTGGTCTCCTGGCCTGTCATTTGACCCCTATCCAGTCGATCCTGAACTCAGCAGTTTGGATAGTTTCACTCTACTCCAAGCGAGAACCTTTAACCCTGAAACTGCAGTTTGTGGGGTAGCTTTTCATCAAGCAAAGAAAAATATTCAATAACCTTCTTTTTACCCTCAAAAATCTACAATCTGCTACACCCCCTACTTATCTTCTCTCTTGGCCCCATATACTCCTGGCCGTGCCCTCCGTTCCTCACAAGGAATTGTCTTCACAACCCCCAACGAACACTGCGTCCTCCTGCCTTAAACCATTTTCTCTTGCTGCTTCCTACCTTTGGAAAACTCTCCCTTTCTCTCTTCATCAGGAGACATCCATTAATACTTTCAAATCTAGACTATTATCCTACCTTTCTGAGCATCAGCACAACTAATGATTGCTAGCCATCTTAAGCACTTTGTTCCCATCCCCCACTTGTATCTGTATGTTGTCCCACCCACTTAGATTGTAAGCTCTTCAGGCAAGGATCTCATTCCTAATGTGTCAAGGCATGCCGCACTTATACCAATTTATCCATAATTATATATATTCTTAACCGATGTATGAAATTGTATTTAATTTTTATTTATCTGTATAATTGCTTGCACTTATCCCCTTGTTTGTATACTCTGTATTTTATAATGTACAGCACTGCGTACTCGAGTGGCAGTTTATAAATAAAATTATACATACATACATACCTACATACATACATACAATTTAGTGTCTGTGGCCAGTGTCTTGCTTAACGCTTCTAATATAATTTGAAAGACTTTCATGACGCAGCATCTGGCTACACTAAAGTTGGACCTATACCCACCTTCACCTGAGGGATGTTATTTTGAGAAAGGTTAGTTATTAGTGCAATTATCTTAAAGAGGTACAACAAATACTGTCAGGATCCAAAGTTCAAAAAGAGTGCACTGAGAAGACTGAATAAGGAACATTCATGTCTTCAGGAAAAAATGTTAAACACACCAAAATCAAAACATCTTCTTAAAGACTGCTGACCTATGACCCAGAAAGGTAAGTAAAATCTAGATCTTTTGGAATAAATCAAAGATGAAAGGAAAGTTTAAACAATTTTCCTAGGAGTAATAATATCCATGGATTTTAGATTCAATTAAACATTTAATATATAAGGTAAATGAACTTAAAGACATTTTATGTTATGTGGCAATTGTAACTATTTACATTGCTCTCTTAAGCATAATTTCCATCATTCTGTCTTAGGCTTTGTACACACCATAAAATCTATCGTCCCGACCAACCGTTCGCCACTAGTGACTAATCGGACAGGGCGAAGGTCTGTCAGTTGCGGCAAAAGTAGCCATGGCATGTGGTCCATAGAGGGACGCACAATCTCCCATGGTTTTCCAAGACATCAGATTCGGATGAATGAATGGTCATTCACGGGCCGTGACAAATACATTCAGTTTTTTCGGTCCAATCGACCTATACACTGAACTATTGGTCAATCGACCCCTCTGCCTTATCTCACAAAATGCATTATCGTTGTGTGTATGGCCACCCTCATATTTATCATTTAGAACCTACCAGGTACCAAAAACTGAGAACAGCATATTGTAAAATAAATAAATTAATGTGTACTATGAATAATTCTCGTGTCTGTTACTAGTTGCCAGACTGCAAAGATGGAAAACACTGGGCCTAAATCATAAACAACAAGCTGTCATAACACAAACTATATGCTGCATTCAAGCCTTTGGTTTGTTGTAAAACTGTGTTGTTCATGTTCCTCTAACTGGTGATAAATATTTAAAGGGTAAGCCACCACCAAAGTTGGGTACACACTTGCATGATAGTTAGGAAACCATAGACAGAATCTGCAAGATTCTGTCTGGCATTTTCTAAAGATCATGCTACTCACAGTCCCAGACATTCAACGTTCGGGACTGCACATTTCCCCCAGCTGCAGCCGACTCTCTATACTTTAAGTACAGAGAGATGTCAGAGGGAAATTCGCTGGCAATTCTGAAAGACCACGAGACTAATGGTGAACGTTCGTAGGCCTTGCGATCAGCCTCATGATCGTTCGGAAAATGCGCTACACACAGTAACAAGAAAGGGACGATACCATCAGTTCTAGTTTTATTGCCCCTTTCTCATTCCTGTGTACCCACCAAGTTTCAAATAAAAATGAGTGGGATGGTACACATAGGAAGACTTAAGGTGGCCACACACATGCGATTTCTATTGCAATGTGCTAACAGATCACATTGGTATCCATTGGCACATTGCGATGGGAACCACAAACATGAACCCGATCGATCGCCCATACGTGGTATGGGGATCGGTCAGCCATACGGCCATACACGGGCCAATGGTATTGGCTCTCTTTACTTTAAAGTAAAGGGAGCTGATACCAACTGATGGAAATTTTCCTTCTTTCCCGACCAACTGTAACGCTGACCATGAAGGTTCGTCTGCATTACGGTCAGTCGGATTCGGCCCCTACACAATATCACTAATGTACCTTTAGATCTGATACATATGAACAGACTTCTGCTCTATATAACATTCAGCAGATGTACCAAACCAAATAGCTGTAGTTTTTCAGCCAGATTTTAAGCAGTATGCACACTATTTTGGGCCCCATCCAAGTGAATGTGATTATGCATATATATCCATGTGAACGATTGCTCTGTCTGACTGGTTTTGTGACAAAATGGTCAGGAAAAATGATTGTGTCAATAAATAACAAACAAATCCTGCCCAAGCTGACCAAAATGTCAGAAAGGATAGGCAAATTCGAGGGTTACCGAAATCGATGGATACATTCAAGAGTTACCGATTTGAGAATTATCAAATTATCGAATTTCCCATAATTACCAAAATAAGTCCACGAGTTTGAAAAACCCGATAATAGTCTGTATAATTCGAATTCGTACAAACTCAGAAAGTTCGAACTGAACTCGTGTTTAAGTTCAAGTTCATCACTACTCAGGAGTCTTTGTACTCACCCATTCGAAGTCTAACAGGGAGATTCACCCGCACGTAAGTATTTAATCTGCTGGCGTTAAATACTTACGTCCAATCAGCCGTGCAGCTTCTGGTAAACGAGTTTCTTTCGGTTCTCGCCCAGCCCCTGCAAACCGAGGCAAACCGAGACTGATTTATCATTGGTTAGCGTGACTTTAAGAGGAGAAAGGAGCACTGCACACCCACAAATGACACTAAAATACTCAGCAAAGAAAGCCAAGTATTGGTTTTTCTATGAAAACCCTCTAAAGTAGGGATGTCAAACTTACCCTCCAGATGTTTGAAAACTACAACTCCCAGCATTTCCTGCCAGGAAGTAAATCCCTAAATAACTTTTCTAATATTTATATCACTATTATAATTTACATTTACATTAAGTATGTATTACATATATATGTTTCAATACAAAAATCATCTTTTGAATAAAAACATGCATGTCTTGGGGGGGGGGGGGGGGGAACAGTTCCATCTCTAGATGATAATGTTTGCAGATGTGTGCAAATTGTATTTGTCCTTTATGGACGGTAACACTTTCAAGAAAATGAATGAATTGACAGGGACAGAATTTCACCTCTTTACCCTCGGCTCTCTAGCAAACCTAAGCTAAATAAACATGTGACCATTCAATCTTCACCACTTAAGGTTAACTTGAGTTTATTATTCAGGCTGCTGCCCTTGTGTATTAAGCAAAGCATAAATTATGCATACTAATTACCTTGGATGGGGCAGCTATTTAATGAATTCTTTTAATTAAACTGCAACACAGTAGTTTTGCTCAGGATGGTCTATATTTCATCTTTAAACTCTGTTAACCTTCATTTTTACTCTAGAAAAATCACACAAATTGAGGAGATGGGTTCTAGATTAACCCATTAACCCACTAGGCTGATTTTGTAACCCAGATATACTAAAAGGAATATCTCTATAAATATCATAATCCATAAAATATTAGAAACTACAGTTTGACCTGCTACATTCTAGTTGAACAGACTGTGCTATCCAAAATACACACTTTGGGCCTAAATGGGGGATCCACAGGAAACTGCATTTTTTGGAAAAGGTATTACAACCCAGAGGTGAATAAAGTCAACCTTATCGTACTAACAATGGCACCATCCACCCACTGTCCTTTGCCCATCGGACTTTGTAAGGACTTTGTCATTTCCAACTTGATTGTCAGCAAAAGCAATGCATATTGGGGTGAAATCCGGAGTGTTTCTACACTTTTGCCACCTGAGACAAACATTGAAAAGATGCCTCCTACCCACCAAAAAGCAAAAAAAACAGAAAAACAGGTGATTGGGTCTAAAGGTAAAGCACACTACCCTGAATTAGCAATGAATTTTAAAAATGGAAATGGTATAGTGTGTAAAGGGGAAATTTGTACAGAGGTATTTTATACAGTTACTAAAACAGATCCATGTGCCATATAACACAGAAACTCCAATAATCTATAATGTAAAGTGTATAAAACAGATGTTATGTGCGTTATTACTCTTATTACAAATTAGGGTGGTGCTACTGGTCTTCTTAGTGAGTGATTGTAGGTCCTGGTGGGAGTAACACATATGAACAAGTCTATCAGGGTTATTTATTAAAAGTTCTTATCGTTAAAAATGGTGCTAATTTTGCCCCAACCAATCAGATGTTAGCTTTCAAATGTTAATTACATTCATATAAATTTAACTAAAAAAACATTTATTAATATACTAATATATAAGAACCACAAACTTAGAATAGAAACCTCTCAATATGAGCATCCTCGAAAAGTGATTTTGATGGTGGAGATAAGTATCTGGGGAGAGGGTTGGATGTGCTGGCGATTTTGTGCTTCATGACTTTCTTCACATTTCAGCTACTAGAGTCCAGAGACTATTTGAACATGTAAATAAAGTCAAGTGGTGGAAATGTGATGTGAGGGGCTTTAGAAATTACGAATGTCAAGATCAACATTTACTACTTCTGCCAGTAATAGCTTTCCATCCGGCTATCACGGCTGCACATTTATGGCAACTTTTTCATCCTAAAGTGCAAAAAAAATGCCAATTTAACGCTTTAGACTGTCCAACCATCAGACCTGAATTAGATTTTGACCACACAGGCTCGGTTCACACTGTAGTAAAAAGTGTCCTAAATCCGATTTCTTAAATCGGATTTTTGGTCAAGTGCAAGATTGGAAATCCGTATAGTTGTAGAGATAAGGACTGAAGATTTTTTTTACCCTGGGTCGATCTTTGTTTTTCTGATAAACCACTCAACATTTTTGAGAGGTCGATCGGAAAAAGGAAAACATACACTGTGATTTCCTAAAGATCAGATACATTCTCAGACTAACAAAGTAACCACATCTGCTATGAAAACAATGTAAAGAATAATTTTTTGAATAATCAAGGGATGCAACGCCAAATAACCATAGTGCCACACTGATGAATTTATTATTTGATGTGATATGTCATTTGTTTTATTCAGATTCTAGAACTTTTCTGTCCTTTTTTTTTTTTTTTTGGTAAACATGAAAGTAATGCATTATACAAGGAAGAACAACTAGCAAGGGAATGCCTTATTGGCTTATTTTTGGCTCCTGCTGTATAAGGATACTAGCCTATGGCATGACACTTTGCCATTGGGAAAAAATTGTAAGTGCCTTGAAGCTTTATTTAAAACAGCATATGTTTATGGCATGCAATCTGGACTGTGTTCCCATGTGACTCATACAAGATACAGCAGCAATCAGATGCAACAAAGGGAAAAAAAACATTATTATACTTGTTTTCAGCTATATGTGAACAAATAAATGCCCCTATGTATCATACCTTTTAATGGAGGGTATTGATCCTGGGATTTTGCTAATCTATCATTTAAGGCCAAAATCAACACACTTTAGTGACATAGGCACTAGATACTTGCATCCCATCCATTTTTATTTCCTGTCTAGTATTACTATATGTACACTACTTAATTCTCCCTTGATTATAATTCCTATTAAGCAGACAATCCCCTTCTAAATTAAGCAGTACATACACTACAAACTCACCTTCCAATGTTCCTACAAAGTTCTCCCGACAATAAGTTGTGGGCCACCACCAATCCATGCAATTTTTTCAGCCCGATCAACCAATACACATTTCGACAAGTCAGGAATTGTTGCATAACTAAAACTTCATAGAAGAGGAAAGTTTTGTCAGGGCCTCTTTGGCATAGGTCCCACTATGCACATTTCTATCTGCTTTTATATCTGCATATGTTTTACATTCTGCAATGTCATTTCCTTAATGGAAATTGCAGGAACCAGTTCCCACTATGTGTTAAAGATGTTTGGTCCATTTGTGTCCATTTTGAACTTCAATTCAAGTTCAAAAATGGACACAAAAAAGCACACAGAAATGCAGACACAAGCGCATTGTGGTTTTTCTCATGCAGTGCAGTAGGACCTAACCCTTTAAGTTGGGACAGAACCTTTAAGGTAAATATTATGTTATTTTTAGAGTAGCTTGAGATTTAGAAGTAGGTAATAAACCAATCAGATATTACCTTTTTACTGGTCCATTAGGCTAGGTACACACGGACAGCTTTTTTTTTGACCAATTGGCCAATACTTCCATGTATTGGTCGGACGGGCCGAAAAATCCACGATTGATGTTGGATGCCCTTTCATACGAATTGAATGGGCGACCTGACCTGTTGATAAATCACAGCCATTTGTGCGGTTCCCTATTGCCGTGACCGACAGTCATTTGTCCCAGGCCGAGCGCTAGCTAGTAGCGAATGCTTTGTTGGAACAAAAAGTCCCTTTGTGTGTACCCACCTTTACAGTTAGAAAACATAAAGTTGCACTATTTTTTTGTTATTTATTAAAGGGGAAGTTCAGTGCAAATACATGTACTTTTCAGAAAAAAGAGCAGTATTTTTTCATCCCAATGACCTTAATCTGCCAATTCAGCATTTTGTCTGTGTATAAATAAATGCAACTGAAAAACTGACTTCCTGTTTGCAGGACCCCTAGTAGAGACCGTTATGGTCTTGCCCTTGACACAGCACCTGGGTTGATTCAGTGGCTCTGTAGAGATCTGAGCATCTTTGACCCATCCAACAGCCAATCAGTAGAAATTACTGTTAAGAACATTCCAAGGATGTGGTGCATCCTGGGAAGAAGAAGGATTGTTAGAACCTGAAATGTCAGATCACTAATGTCAACAGCAGGGAACAGCAAAGGGTATGAAATCAACTGATTTTTCAAAATGGGAGAGAATATGTAGAATAACTAAGTATGCATTACACAAACTAACAATTTAACAAATATTGATAATTTCCACTGAACTGTCCCTTTAAATAAACCCCATTCTGTTTTTTTCCACATCAGGTATCGTAACTGTTAGTGCACGAACAGGAGAATATGAATGAAGTCCTGGCTTATATCAGGTGAAATGGAGAAATTGATTCCATAGTTTAGGGTCAATTCTACAGTTGTGAAAACTGCAAAACTTGCTGTGCTTATTTTGCACAAGTATATCTTTGAGAAGTTGAAAGCGTGAAGACTAGTTTTTCTCTGTTTATTGCACATGTTTAGCTGAATAAAATTGTATATCACTTGCCTTTATATTACATCTGTATCCCCAGATGCTGCATGCTTTTTAGCATATGATATCACTGCAGGTCCATGTAAATCTGTTCCCAGAGCGTTAATTTGGGTATTCAATCTCACTTCTGTAATTGCCTCAATCTTTCTACATCCCAAAAAACATTATTCACAAAAATTGTAACTGTAACAGATTTGACACTGGATACATAGAGTGTTTATGAACTGGTTTCTTTAGTACTTCTCGAATATATCAATAATAGTTCATGTTAGGTGCTGTTGGACCACCACGTCCCATGGTGTACATGTAATACCAATAGAAAATGACTAATGCACTTTAGTCCTCCAGCTTAATACGTACTACAGCTTTTAAACAAATCAAATGCTACATGTAAGATTTTGGTGTTACCAAGACACCTTCATCAGTCATCATTTACATGTGTACATCGGATGATGTAGATTATTTTGTGTGGTGCCTGCGTGGCATTCTGTCATGGTGAAAAAGCACAATAGGGTTGAATAGAAAAACTAGACACCTAGATTAGACACTGGCTAATGGCTATTAACAAAGAGCAGTTGCATTTTGTTTGTCCCGAATAACCACAAAAAAAAAACATTCAGAAAAGTAACCTTGGAAACACACAATTAGCACATAACAGGCAAACAGGGCAGAAAGAGCGCAAAACAAGCACAAAAACTCAGCACCAAAACAAATACAACAAGAACAGAGCAAAGCAATAACCCAAAACACGTACACAAGCACAGAAGAGCAATTTAAGGTGCTCACTTTTAAAGGGTAAGATTGCTAGTGCCTCACTTTTAAATTGGATTTCTATAAGATTTATTACTCATTCTACATGTCTGATTAGTTTCTGTTTACACACTTTGGATTGCAGCTTTATTCATTTTAAACAGAAACTCACAAGATCTACATTTTGGATGTGTGTTTAGATGTTTACTACATATTTACATACAAATCACACTGTGTTAAACACAACTGAAACAATAAAGTAGGAATTCATTAAGAGAAAAGTGTCAATAGTAATCCCCAACAATAAATTATACCACACTGAGAACATGCAGTAGACATATAGGATTCCCCATCATTTTTATTCTATTGCAAACTTCTCTCTCTCCTTGGCACAAACTCCATCAGGCATATCATTGATTGCAACATTCACTGCACAAATGTTTTGAGAGTTCATTTGGGAAATTGGGATTCTTCCAGAGATTTTCCTAGGGGCAAAAAGTCTAAAATGGGAACTGAATTTCAACGTTAAAACTTGCAAGAGAAATTTCAATGTCGAAATCCAAATTTTATGATCAAAATCACAGTTTCAAAAATTCAACCACAAAAGCAGACATTTTTACCTGGAATTTCATTCTTGAAACCAATAGTTTGGCCTCAAAATTAGTTTCAGGACAAAACTACAATACTTCACTACTGTCTTTATTTGAGAAAATCACTGGATATCTTGTGTGGGCATAGGGCCACATCTACCTTAAGGCAAAGTGAGACATTTGTCTCAGGCAGCACCTCTGCACTAAAGAAGAAAGGCGGCACCCCTGCACTGAAAAAAAAGATGGCAGATAGGCAGTGGTAAAAAAAGAATTCCCTTAACTGGCAAACGTGCACGAGAAGTGTGAGCACCGCCCGCATGACTCCAATACACAGTAGCTTGAAGTTGCTTCAACCCCACTTCAACATATTTTATGATTAAGTTATCTTTAGTTTGTTAGGCTAGGTAAGTCTAATTATGCTAGTTAGCTAGTTAGGGCTTGATCTGGTGGCATGGTTACAAATCTTTTGTCTAAACTCTTGTATACTACAGAAAGTCTGGCATTTCTAATGTATTGTAACAGTTGAACCAACATACCCGTGCGAAGGGGGGCATTCAAAAGTTTGGCTTAGGCAGCAAAAACCCTAGAAGTGCCCCTGTGTGTGCATGAGTACACAATTATATAGGTAAGCACCTATAACTCATCGAGCCATTAGGGAACCTTCATAAGGGTCTGGGCTGCTCCACTAAGCTTCACCTCCTTCCCAACCCCACCTCAACTGCACCCACAACCTGGCCCATTCCCTGCCCATTCTGACGTTCCTGTGTGCCAAAAAAAATCCTGATCAGCCATGTGTTTGGCACCCCTGCATTGATATACATGCAGTCTCATTTCTAACCATCCTTTGGCAAGAAGGAACCCCCTAACAATGTCGGCAGATGCCTCCACACATGCTAGATTGTTAAGCAAACTAATTATCTAATGTTTACAAGGCTTTACTTTGTTATTGTTTTCAGAATTATCTTCGGGCTATTGTCAAATAATGACTGAGCTAAATCTCTAAATAATCAAATACACAAGTTTATAATGTATTTCTCTCTCTTTTACATTCATTCAGCCAATGAAAAGGATAATTCAGACAAACTACGAACTGCATCCTGTGGTATCCTGCAATTTCTCATTATTATGCAAAAAAAAAGCCTTTTATTCTCTACCAGTATCTCATCTATTTATTGTTTGGTTACTCATCTGGAAATTTTAATACTTTCTTCAGGGGCAGGGTTGGCAATAAAAAATAGATCTATATATCAAATCTTTAACATCCAGCTATCATTGTATGCCATAATACAGATGGAGTGGCTATCAGCTCTATTTACTGTGGTCTTTTTCTGCTTCTTCTCCAGGTTCATTGAAAGAATCAAAATAAGGTAATCTGTCTACCTAAAGCTATGACATGTTCCTGTGGATATTGTTTCTAGTCTGTACAAGTGATTACTTATAAACCTGACAGAAAATACTGTTTCTGTTGCTAAAACACATTTTATAATTGATGTAGATTTCTTATTTGGATATTCCTTACAGGGCTAGCTGCCATCAGGTATGGCAATACAGAAGGTATTCCTGCACTGGGCCCTATCTAATTTCCACTTGTTTTAGGGACCTATCGTCAGGAGCAAATCAAATTCTGTACATTTGTGTCACTTGTGCTGCTGATGAAAACATTTATTTCAGGGAGTATGTTATAGTTAACCACTGGTGATTCTGGTATTCTATGTATTTGTGTCACAGTACTAAATCAGGCCACCCATCTGGCAGTAAACACTGCATTAATATGAAGGTGCCTCCATGTGTGTGGTACTGTATATTTAACTATTTTAATGATTTCATTGCTTTTTTTTTTTTTTAAATTCAACTCTATAGTAACATATGTCTGTAATTTCATTAAGAAGGTGATTTTATGATGAACTTACCCTTCTCAATGCCAAAATTTTACAGTTAAAGCTTATGATAAAGGATTTCACAAAATGTTGAGATTGCCTAATTGAATTTGAAATCCCACCGCAAAATTGTTTCCGGGTTTTTTTGTGTGACGAAACTGCAACTGTGAGGCAGAATTTCATTTTTGTCAGTAAATTTTGCTGATGAAATTTACCCATATATTGTTAACCAGACGATTGGCATTCGATCAATATTTTCAGAATCTCCTTCCCCTTTCCTCTTTGTGACCAACATATGTTGGCAAGGTCCCACCGGGCCCCATTCATTTTGCAATTGTATGTTGGTAACAAAGAAGAACGCAGGAAGCCTCGGATCCAGGGGGCCCCATCTCATTCTTTTTTTCCTATGGCAGATATAGCCTCCTCACAGTGAACCACTGCAGATGAAGCAGGGATAGGGGCCCCATCATAGTTTTGCTAGGGGGCCCAGCAAATCTGAAAACATCGCCCTGAGAGCTGTACAACACCATGCCAGTAAATGGCATTCATGAAAATGTAACTTGATAAGATGTGTGTTATTGCACTGTCTGGCCTTACAGTGCCTCTTGAACTCTGTCACAAGCTTCTTTCCCTGTACAGTTCTGTAACAGGATTGGATAGAATCAACTAGTGGGTAAGGAATGGTCATGAGCAAAGAACATAATGGTCAGTGACGCTGTGTAATACTGGAAGGCTGGGAAATAAAGCAAAAACCTCATGATAGTTAGGTATATTTCCCAGCACCCACATCTAAACTAGGGATGAGACACAGATTACTGCTTTTATGTCAAGGTGTTCTCCCTTCTGGTTCAGTGTTGTTATGAGGCTTTAAATATATTTTGATGCCAGAATTTTAAGTCCAATAACGATTTAGCAACAGATTCACATAAATATGAATCCCTGTCCACTCAGCTTGAGTTAGCGCTGTATGTTACCCATAAAATAGACTTGCAAAGTGCTGATATACAATAAATTGGCTCAATGTAGTATGTGTGTCATATATGGTTGCCAATCAGTGCCACTGTCAGGGGGAAAAATGGGGTAACCCTGTATGGGGCCAGCACTTTGCAGGGACCTGGAGAGTGAGGGAAAACAAAGAAAAATTCCTGCCTCTGAGCTGAGTGTCAGTCAGCTCAAATGCATTTTTGTCTCTAATTAATTCTAAGGCATATAAAGGGGTATATTTATAAACAAGCGTTATCTTTTCGCAATTTATAAATGGCCGGAAAGTGACCATTTAAAAAGTGTCGGTAACTGAAGCGCCACCCTAATTTCTTGGTACGCCCGCCCTCACCCCCCACGGCGGGTGGTCGCATATAAATAGAAGCGGCGATAACTGTTGTGATAGGCCCGAAAAGTTAACGAGGCGCTAACTTTTCGCACCCGCTTTCCGGCCATTTATAAATCACGTTTTTTTTTTGTGAAAATAGTGGGAAAAGCAGCCACGAAAAGATAACGCTCGTTTATAAATATGCCCCATAGTATTTGTATCTATAATCACTCATTTATTTCCTCTATAAGTGGCACGCTGTGGTTTTGCTATTTTTAATGATTGTGAATCAATTATTCCACTGTTTTAATGTAAATTTAGTAAACGTTAGGTTTTAACTTTACCCTCAGTCCACCCTCACAACTTCTACTATTAGTGACACAAGGGGCATTACCCAGTGTTGTCATCCCTCCAGTTCATTAACCAGTGTTGTCAGCCCTCCAGTTCATTAGGCAGTGTTGTCAGCCCTCCAGTTTCTTAGTCTGTTACTTTTAATCTTAAAAGATAAGTAAAGGAACATGAGGTAAAGAAGCTATGTCTTGCCTCCTGTTCTTTCATTAAAGGATAGGTCCACCGCCCAAAAAAACTTTTTATATTTGGTTGGCAACCCCCAAAACCTCAACATTGTGAGGTTTATAAAAACAAAAGATGCTTCTAACAGTACTTACCCAGCCTTCTTTCCCCCTTTTCTATGCATGGAAAAGGCATGGAAGCAAGCAGAAGCGTGCCAGGGGAAAGAAGGCTATGTAAGTACTGTTAGAATCTTTGATTTTAGAAACCTTGCGTGGGAGTGTACTGTGTTCGGGCGGGAGTGTACTGTGGACACTCCCCTGCCCATTCATTGGTTTCACGCAGGGGTGTGGTGGTGATAGCGTTCTTAAGGAAGTTCTTTAACTTACTAACAAATACTTTGTTTCTTTTGGAAAGTCCTGTGAGTGCATCCTTTTAGGAACATATATATATATATATATAGATAATATAGTTCGCTTTTAGATATGATAGCACTCACGGGACTTGAGCACCACAAGCAATTTTATTGTGTTTTGTTAGCTTGACGTGTTTCCGCTTTCACAGGAGGCATCCTCAGAACATACACACCTCGTGTCTAAAGCCCTACCCCTTAAAAAACCTCCCCAATCCCAACCACCTCCGTGCTAGTAGATGCACCGCTAGTCAATGTCTAAGCGCCGCAGGGGCGTATCTCCAAGGTACTCTCTTATGTACCTAAAACATATATATACAGGTTAAGGAAGGAGTCACACACCAATGTTTTAATGCAGAGAAAAGGCTTTATATCATCTTGTGGGCAGACGTCTATCAAGATGATATAAAGCCTTTTTATCTGCATTGCAACATTGTGCACAAGTCCTGAGAGTGATACCTGTTCTTTGCTATATGAATATTTCCTGCTGGTTTGAGCACCCGGGCCACTGACATTGGAAGGAGTGCCCCCTGACTACCCTGAAGAACATACACCACTCCAAGGACTTTGTAATTCATCAATTTATTAAACACAGTGCAACATTTCAGTCTCAATCTATGACCCTTCTCAAGTATATATATATATATATATATATATACCAGGTTCTGACGACGGCTCCTGTGTGAGCGTAAACGCGTAAACCTGGTGATTAAAATTCATTTCTAAAGAGAAGACCCGTAAGTGTGTTCCTGTGTTTGGAATATGAATCTTATTGAACTGCACCCGGGCATGAATTACATTTAGTTGGAGTGCCTTCTTTGGTCCTGTATATATATACATATATATATATATATATATATATATATATATATATATATATATAAAAAGAACTTGAAATGTATATATCGGATCAGCACTTCCAGGTAAGTATAAAATTCAAAGAAGAAAATAGAGATGCACGTACTTTAAAGGGAAAGTCTGTGTCCCTTTAAATGTATAAAACAGAAGCATAGATAAAGCACTCTCTTGCAGAAGATCAGGTTTATTGTCAGGCTTATAACTGCTCTATGCCATTTCCAGTGGTTGGGTGCACTTCCACACAGTTCATCCCAGAAGTAGCATATCAATATGTTGTTCTAATGTTGTTCTTTGTATGGTTTTTACTTATCCTTACTAGACCTAATTGTTTCCTTTAATACCAAATTAAATTATCAAACTTGTCTCTATCTTTGGGGCAAGTTTATTTCACTTAATTCAGGCAACCAGTAGATCTCCAGATGTTTGAAAACCACAACCCCAAGCATTCCTTTACAAGCACTCTGTAATTAGGGAATGCTGGACATTCTAGTTTTCAAACATCTGGAGAGCTACTGGTTGCCTATACCTGATTTAATTGGTAATTGGTTTTGTTTTGTCCATTTTTATTTAACAGCACAGATAGAACTGGATGCATATTGTACAGTGTAATGGTGTCTCCTAACATGAGCTATTAAGTATTTCTTCTTGATCTTTTTACTGTAAAAGGTAAAAATCTGCTACTTTTGGTGCAGACAAAATGTTCCAAGATCTGCTTCATTTTAAAAGCTTATGTTCTAAGTTGTTTATTGTTACACTATAATTGCCCCATTATTGCATGATTTAGTTATCTGTTATTATCTGATCTCTATTTAAAATATTTACAAAAACAATCACCTTTTTTTGTTTTTGTTTTTTTTCCAGTGAAGTTCCATTCAGTTTTCTATGTCCACCAATCCATAAATCACAGTAACCAGGTCCTATTACTTTTTATTAGCATTCCCTGTATTAACTGCAAAATAAATCTGTCAGATCACCTTTCACTTTAATTCTGAAATACTGTGAGTATTCAGAAATGCAAGCCCTATAAACTCATTGGAGAAAATGAGTTGAATGCATGTGTATAATCTCTAGTAGTCAATGACATGAGGATACACCAGGAAGCAGAATTATAGTTCAATTTAACAGGAAAAAAAATGAAAATCCAAAAGGGCTTTGCAATGTGTCTTTCTATGGTGTAGCCCTGCATAGCCACACGATGATGTAATCACTACATTTAAAAATAGAATTCTATGTTAGGAAACTATTGTTCTGCACTGAGTATCTTTCTGATCTCTTGGACAAATGGTGTCTGTGAAGCCTTTATTTTATTTTGTTCCCTTCCTTTAATAGAGGATGCCAATATAACTTGCACTGTAGTGTAAACAAACTCTAAAAGGAGGGGAGATAACACAAATTTAAATTCCAAAGGAGTTTTCTGAGCTGGTTTCCTAGTCCACCAGCCAGTAATGTGTTTGTGGGAATTCAGTCTTTTTGTCTCTAAAAGAAAAAAAAAACTAAATCTACATGGTGGCCCAGTCTAGATTTGCTATTCTTTAGAATTTCTATTGAAGTCAATAAACTGGCCTGGGACCCTTCATTTAATCTACTCAATTGCATAAAGTGACAGAATTCAAATCTATTTGTTTAATGCTCTTCAATTGCTTTTCACTTTCTAACCTTCCAGTGAAACCCATATTTGGACATAGTTCGCTCTGCATTCGATTCTAGGACTTAAATATAAACAGGTTGCAATTTTAGGGAGAAGTTAAGACTTTTTTTTTTTTTACCAGTCTGCAGTGGGACAAAATGAAAGTGCTGTGGATTTATTGTGAATTCAGACAGTGAAATGTTAAGTCTATTGTATGAGCATTGCAGGGGGGGTCCCTAATCTGTCTTCCATCCAGTATAGGAAATAGATTTTAGACATGATTTTTTAGAACCTAAAAACAAAATTGACTAATTTATTTTGTTTAATCAACTTGTGCAAAACATGAAGGGAAATAAATATGATCCAAGAAAAATTCTGCAGGATCTGTGAACATGCCATTATTAAACTTTCCAATTGAAATACATTTTCAAAAAATGTCAACATGTAGATAGCAGCCTCTATGCTCTGCACCATGCATCTTTTCCAATCAATGGAATTATTTGAGTGTGTGTGTGTGTGTGTGTGTGTGTGTTGACTTTGGACATGAGCCATTAGTGAAGATTAAATAAAAACAAAGAGGTTTATTCATCATCTGTCTGAATAGTTTATTTGCTGATGGGCTTGAAATGAATGATCTAAAACACAGAATCAAGATGATTTCAATCTTCTTATTTCCCCAGTGTTATTTCTATGCAGTGGTTTTCCCTGATATATGATTTAAACAGAGTATTTCCTATGATAGGAAGGTGCATTAGGAAAGGTAGTGTTAGTGTTTAATAGGAACCCTAGAGTCTGAAGGGAAAATGAACTGAAAATGAAAATGAAAAATTTTAGTTAAACTCTGTTTAACCCTCTTGAATGAACAATAATGTCTCTACCTGTTAATGCACATTTGTTACATGTTGCCTTTTTAATGTAGATACTGTATATGTTTATAGATACTGTATATTTTTGTAGATACTGTATTATATTGATAGATACTATATATGTTTATATATACTATATATGTTTGTAGATACTGTATATGTTCATAGATACTATATTTGTTTATAGGTACTGTATATGTTTGTAGATAGTGTATATGTTTATAGAGACTGTATATGTTTTAGATAATGTATATGTTATTAGATATTGTATGTTAATAAATACTGTATATGTTTTAGATAATGTATATGTTATTAGATACTGTATATGTTTAAAGATACTGTATATGTTTGTAAAGTCTTTTCTGTCATTGTTAACCCCCGGTTATAATTTGAGAGGTGACACACAGCGCATGTTGGACTATGATACCCTGTAAGTAGGGACACAGTGCATGTTGGACTATGATACCCTGTAAGGAGGGACACACTACATGTTGGACTATGATACCCTGTAAGGAGGGACACACTGCATGTTGGACTATAATACCCTGTAAGGAGGGAGACACTGCATGTTGAACTATGATACCCTATAAGGAGGGACACAGCGCATGTTGGACTATGATACCCTATAAGGAGGGACACAGTGCATGTTGGACTATGATACCCTGTAAGGAGGGACACACTGCATGTTGAACTATGACACCCTGTAAGGAGGGACACAGCGCATGTTGGACTATGATACCCTGTAAGGAGGGACACACTGCATGTTGGACTATGATACCCTGTAAGGAGGGACACATTGCATGTTGGACTATGATACCCTGTAAGGAGGGACACACTGCATGTTGAACTATGATACCCTGTAAGGAGGGACACACTGCATGTTGGACTATGATACCCTGTAAGGAGGGACACACTGCATGTTGGACTATGATACCCTGTAAGGAGGGACACACTGCATGTTGGACTATGATACCCTGTAAGGAGGGAGACACATTGCATGTTGGACTATGATACCCTGTAAGGAGGGACACACTGCATGTTGAACTATGATACCCTGTAAGGAGGGACACACTGCATGTTGAACTATGATACCCTATAAGGAGGGACACAGTGCATGTTGGACTATGATACCCTGTAAGGAGGGACACACTGCATGTTAAACTATGATACCCTGTAAGGAGGGACACACTGCATGTTGGACTATGACACCCTGTAAGGAGGGACACACTGCATGTTGAACTATGATACCCTGTAAGGAGGGACACACTGCATGTTGAACTATGATACCCTATAAGGAGGGACACAGTGCATGTTGGACTATGACATCCTGTAAGGAGGGACACACTGCATGTTGGACTATGATACCCTGTAAGGAGGGACATGCTGCATGTTAAACTATGATACCCTGTAAGGAGGGACACAGTGCATGTTGGACTATGATACCCTGTAAGGAGGGACACACTGCATGTTAAACTATGATACCCTGTAAGGAGGGACACACTGCATGTTAAACTATGATACCCTGTAAGGAGGGACACACTGCATGTTGGACTATGACACCCTGTAAGGAGGGACACACTGCATGTTGAACTATGATACCCTGTAAGGAGGGACGCACTGCATGTTGAACTATGACACCCTGTAAGGAAGGACATGCTGCATGTTTAACTATGATACCCTGTAAGGAGGGACGCACTGCATGTTGAACTATGATACCCTGTAAGGAGGGACACACTGCATGTTGAACTATGACACCCTGTAAGGAAGGACGCACTGCATGTTGAACTATGATACCCTGTAAGGAGGGACGCACTGCATGTTGAACTATGATACCCTGTAAGGAGGGACGCACTGCATGTTGAACTATGACACCCTGTAAGGAGGGACGCACTGCATGTTGGACTATGACACCCTGTAAGGAGGGACACACTGCATGTTGGACTATGACACCCTGTAAGGAGGGACACACTGCATGTTGGACTATGACACCCTGTAAGGAGGGACCCCTCCATGTGTGGTGGTACTGTATATTAAACTATTTAATGATTTCATTGCTTTTTTTTTTTTTAAATTCAACTCTATAGTAACATATGTCTGTAATTTCATTAAGAAGGTGATTTATGATGAACTTACCCTTCTCAATGCCAAAATTTTACAGTTAAAGCTTATGATAAAGGATTTCACAAAATTGTTGAGATTGCCTAATTGAATTTGAAATCCCACCGCAAAATTGTTTCGGGTTTTTTTGTGTGACGAAAACTGCAACTGTGAGGCAGAATTCATTTTTGTCAGTAAATTTTGCTGATTAAATTTACCCCATTGTTAACCAGACGATTGGCATTCGATCAATATTTCAGAATCTCCTTCCCCTTTCTCTTTGTGACCAACATATGTTGGCAAGGTCCACCGGGCCCCATTCTTTTGCAATTGTATGTTGGTAACAAAGAAGAACGCAGGAAGCTCGGATCCAGGGGGCCCCATCTCTATTCTTTTTTCCTATGGCAGATATAGCCTCCTCACAGTGAACCTGCAGATGAAGCAGGGATAGGGGCCCATCATAGTTTTGCTTAGGGGGCCCAGCAAATCTGAAAACATCGCCCTGAGAGCTGTACAACACCATGCCCGTAAATGGCATTCATGAAAATGTAACTTGATAAGATGTGTGTTATTGCACTGTCTGGCCTTACAGTGCCTCTGAACTCTGTCACAAGCTTTCCCTGTACAGTTCTGTAACAGGATTGGATAGAATCAACTAGTGGGTAAGGAATGGTCATGAGCAAAGAACATAATGGTCAGTGACGCGTGTAGTGTGTAAACTGGAAGGCTGGGAAATAAAGCAAAAACCTCATGATAGTTAGGTATATTTCCCAGCACCCACATCTAAACTAGGGATGAGACACAGATTACTGCTTTATGTCAAGGTGTTCTCCTTCTGGTTCAGTGTTTATGAGGCTTTAAATATATTTGATGCCAGAATTTTAAGTCCAATAACGATTTAGCAACAGATTCACATAAATATGAATCCCTGTCCACTCAGCTTGAGTTAGCGCTGTATGTTACCCTAAAATAGACTTGCAAAGTGCTGATATACAATAAATTGGCTCAATGTAGATTGTGTGTCATATATTGGTTGCCATCTAGTGCCACTGTCAGGGGGAAAAATGGGGGTACCATGTATGGGGCCAGCATTTGCAGGGACCTGGAGAGTGAGGGAAACAAAGAAAAATTCCTGCCTCTGAGCTGAGTGTCAGTCGACTCAAATGATTTTGTCTCTAATTAATTCTAAGGCATATAAAGGGGTATATTTATAAACAAGCGTTATCTTTTCGCAATTTATAAATGGCCGGAAAGGACCATTTAAAAAGTGTCGGTAACTGAAGCGCCACCCTAATTTCCTGGTACGCCCGCCCTCACCCCCCACGGGGGTGGTCGCATATAAATAGAAGCGGCGATAACTGTTGTGATAGGCCCGAAAAGTTAACGAGGCGCTAACTTTTCGCACCGTTTCCGGCCATTATAAATCAGTTTTTTTTTTGTGAAAATAGGGGGAAAGCAGCCACGAAAGATAACGCTCGTTATATAATATTGCCCCATAGTATTGTATCTATAATCACTCATTTATTTCCTCTATAGTGGCACGCTGTGGTTTTGCTATTTTTAAGATTGTGAATCAATATTCCACTGTTTTAATGTAAATTTAGTAAACGTTAGGTTTTAACTTTACCCTCAGTCCACCCTCACAACTTCTACTATTAGTGACACAAGGGGCATTACCCCCGTGTTGTCATCCCTTCAGTTCATTAACCAGTGTTGTCAGCCCTCCAGTTCATTAGAGTCAGTGTTGTCAGCCTCCAGTTTCTTAGTCTGTTACTTTTAATCTTAAAAGATAAGTAAAGGAACATGAGGTAAAGAAGCTATGTCTTGCCTCCTGTTCTTTCATTAAAGGATAGGTCCACCGCCCAAAAAAACTTTATATTTGGTTGGCAACCCCCAAAACCTCAACATGTGAGGTTTATAAAACAAAAGATGCTTCTAACAGTACTTACCCAGCCTTCTTTCCCCCTTTTCTATGCATGGAAAAGGCATGGAAGCAAGCAGAAGCGTGCCAGGGGAGAAGAAGGCTATGTAAGTACTGTTAGAATCTTTGATTTTAGAAACCTTGCGTGGGAGTGTACTGTGTTCGGGGGAGTGTACGTGGACACTCCCCTGCCCATTCATTGGTTTCACGCAGGGGTTGGTGGTGATAGCGTTCTTAAGGAAGTTCTTTAACTACTAACAAATACTTTGTTTCTTTTGGAAAGTCCTGTGAGTGCATCCTTTAGGAACATATATATATATTATATAGATAATATAGTTCGCTTAGATATGATAGCACTCACGGGACTTGAGCACCACAAGCAATTTTATTGTGTTTTGTTAGCTTGACGTGTTTCCGCTTTCACAGGAGGCATCCTCAGAACATACACACCTCGTGTCTAAAGCCCTACCCCTTAAAAAAACTCCCCAATCCACACCACCTCCGTGCTAGTAGATGCACCGCTAGTCAATGTCTAAGCGCCGCAGGGGCGTATCTCCAAGGTACTCTCTTATGTACCTAAAACATATTATACAGGTTAAGGAAGGAGTCACACACCAATGTTTTAATGCAGAGAAAGGCTTTATATCATCTTGTGGGCAGACGTCTATCAAGATAATAAAGCCTTTTTATCTGCATTGCAACATTGTGCACAAGTCCTGAGAGTGATACCTGTCTTTGCTATATGAATATTTCCTGCTGGTTTGAGCAACCGGGCCACTGACACATGGAAGGAGTGCCCCCTGACTACCCTGAAGAACATACACCACTCCAAGGACTTTGTAATTCATCAATTTATTAAACACAGTGCAACATTTCAGTCTCAATTATGACCCTTCTCAAGTATATATATATATTATATATATATACCAGGTTCTGACGACGGCTCCTGTGTGAGCGTAAACGCGTAACCTGGTGATTAAAATTCATTTCTAAAGAAGACCCGTAAGTGTGTTCTTGGTTGGAATATGAATCTTATTGAACTGCACCCGGGCATGAATTACATTTAGTTGAGTGCTTCTTTGGTCCTGTATATATACATATATATATATATAATATATATATATATATAATATATATAAAAAGAACTTGAAATGTATATATCGGATCAGCACTTCCAGGTAAGTATAAAATTCAAGAAGAGAAAATAGAGATGCACGTACTTAAAGGGAAAGTCTTGGTCCCTTTATGTATAAAACAGAAGCATAGATAAAGCACTCTCTTGCAGAAGATCAGGTTTATTGTCAGGCTTATAACTGCTCTATGCCATTTCCAGTGGTTGGGTGCACTTCCACACAGTTCATCCCAGAAGTAGCAATCAATATGTTGTTTAATGTTGTTCTTTGTATGGTTTTTACTTATCCTTACTAGACCTATGTTTCCTTTAATACCAAATTAATTATCAAACTGTCTCTATCTTTGGGGCAAGTTTATTTCACTTAATTCAGGCAACCAGTAGATCTCCAGATGTTTGAAAACCACAACCCCAAGCATTCCTTTACAAGCACTCTGTAATTAGGGAATGCTGGACATTTAGTTTTCAAAACATCTGGAGAGCTACTGGTTGCCTATACCTGATTAATGGTAATTGGTTTGTTTTGTCCATTTTATTTAACAGCACAGATAGAACTGGATGCATATTGTACAGTGTAATGGTGTCTCCTAACATGAGCTATTAAGATTCTTCTTGATCTTTTTACTGTAAAAGGTAAAAATCTGCTACTTTTGGTGGAGACAAAATGTTCCAAGATCTGCTTCATTTAAAAGCTTATGTTCTAAGTTGTTTATTGTTACACTATAATTGCCCCATTATGCATGATTTAGTTATCTGTTATTATCTGATCTCTATTTAAAATATTACAAAAACAATCACCTTTTTTTGTTTTTGTTTTTTTCCAGTGAAGTTCCATTCAGTTTTCTATGTCCACCAATCCATAAATCACAGTAACCAGGTCCTATTACTTTTATTAGCATTCCCTGTTTAACTGCAAAATAAATCTGTCAGATCACCTTTCACTTAATTCTGAAACTGTGAGTATTCAGAAATGCAAGCCCTATAAACTATTGGAGAAAATGAGTTGAATGCATGTGTATAATCTCTAGTAGTCAATGACATGAGGTACACAGGAAGCAGAATTATGTTCAATTTAACAGGAAAAAAAATGAAAATCCAAAAGGGCTTTGCAATGTGTCTTCTATGGTGTAGCCCTGCATAGCCACACGATGATGTAATCACTACATTTAAAAATAGAATTCATGTTAGGAAACTATTGTTCTGCACTGAGTTCTTTCTGATCTCTTGGACAAATGGTGTCTGTGAAGCCTTTATTTTATTTGCCCTTCCTTTAATAGAGGATGCCAATATAACTTGCACTGTAGTGTAAACAAACTCTAAAAGGAGGGGGAGATAACACAAATTTAAATTCCAAAGGAGTTTTCTGAGCTGGTTTCCTAGTCCACCAGCCAGTAATGTGTTGTGGGAATTAGTCTTTTTGTCTCTAAAAGAAAAAAAAAACTAAATCTACATGGTGGCCCCGTCTAGATTTGCTATTCTTTAGAATTTCTATTGAAGTCAATAAACTGGCTGGGACCCTTCATTTAATCTAATCAATTGCATAAAGTGACAGAATTCAAATCTATTGTTTAATGCTCTTCAATTGCTTTTCACTTTCTAACCTTCCAGTGAAACCCATATTTGGACATAGTTCGCTGCATTCGATTCTAGGACTTAAATATAAACAGGTTGCAATTTTAGGGAGAGTTAAGACTTTTTTTTTTTTTACCAGTCTGCAGTGGGACAAAATGAAAGTGCTGTGGATTTATTGTGAATTCAGACAGTGAATGTTAAGTTATTGTATGAGCATTGCAGGGGGGGGTCCCTAATCTGTCTTCCATCCAGTATAGGAAATAATTTTAGACATGATTTTTTAGAACCTAAAAACAAAATGACTAATTTATTTGTTTAATCAACTTGTGCAAAACATGAAGGGAAAAAATATGATCCAGAAAAAATTCTGCAGGATCTGTGAACATGCCATTATTAAACTTTCCAATTGAATACATTTTCAAAAAATGTCAACATGTAGATAGCAGCCTCTATGCTCTGCACCATGCATCTTTCCAATCAATGGAATTATTTGAGTGTGTGTGTGTGTGTGTGTGTGTGTGTGTTGACTTTGGACATGAGCCATTAGTGAAGATTAAAAAAACAAAGAGGTTTATCATCATCTGTCTGAATAGTTTATTTGCTGATGGGCTTGAAATGATGATCTAAAACACAGAATCAAGATGATTTCAATCTTCTTATTTCCCCAGTGTTTATTTCTATGCAGTGGTGTTCCCTGATATATGATTTTAACAGAGTATTTCCTATGATAGGAAGGTGCATTAGGAAAGGTAGTGTTAGTGTTTAATAGGAACCTAGAGTCTGAAGGGAAAATGAACTGAAAATGAAAATGAAAAATTTTAGTTAAACTCTGTTTACCCTCTTGAATGAACAATAATGTCTCTACCTGTTAATGCACATTTGTTACTGTTGCCTTTTTAATGTAGATACTGTATATGTTATAAGAACTGTATATTTTTGTAGATACTGTATTATATTGATAGATACTATATATGTTTATATATACTATATATGTTTGTAGATACTGTATATGTTCATAGATACTATATTTGTTATAGGTACTGTATATGTTTGTAGATAGTGTATATGTTATAGAGACTGTATAGTTTAGATAATGTATATGTTATTAGATATTGTATGTTAATAAATACTGTATATGTTTTAGATAATGTATATGTTATTAGATACTGATAGTTTTAAAGATACTGTATATTTTGTTAAGTCTTTTCGTGTATGTTAACCCCCGGTTATAATTTGAGAGGTGACACACAGCGCATTTGGACTATGATACCCTGAAGTAGGGACACAGTGCATGTTGGACTATGATACCGTAAGGAGGGACACACTACATGTTGGACTATGATACCCTGTAAGGAGGGACACACTGCATGTTGGACTATAAACCCTGTAAGGAGGGAGACACTGCATGTTGAACTATGATACCTATAAGGAGGGACACAGCGATGTTGGACTATGATACCCTATAAGAGGGACACAGTGCATGTTGGACTATGTATCCTGTAAGGAGGGACACACTGCATGTTGAACTATGATACCCTGTAAGGAGGGACACACTGCATGTTGGACTATGACACCCTGTAAGGAGGGACACACTGCATGTTGGACTATGATACCCTGTAAGGAGGGACACACTGCATGTTGGACTATGATACCCTGTAAGGAGGGACACAATGCATGTTGAACTATGACACCCTGTAAGGAGGGACACACTGCATGTTGGACTTAATACCCGTAAAGGAGGGGACACTGCATGTTGAACTATGATACCCTATAAGGGACACAGCGCATGTTGGACTATGATACCCTATAAGGAGGGACACAGTGATGTTGGACTATGATACCCTGTAAGGAGGGACACACTGCATGTTGAACTATGACACCCTGTAAGGAGGGACACAGAGCATGTTGGACTATGATCCCTGTAAGGAGGGACACACTGCATGTTGGACTATGATACCCTGTAAGGACTCAGAGGGACAATTGCATGTTGGACTATGATACCCTGTAAGGAGGGACACACTGCATGTGAACTATGATACCCTGTAAGGAGGGACACACTGCATGTTGAACTATGATACCCTATAAGGAGGGACACAGTGCATGTTGGACATGATACCCTGTAAGGAGGGACACACTGCATGTTAAACTATGATACCCTGTAAGGAGGGACACACTGCATGTTGAACTATGACATCCTGTAAGGAGGGACACACTGCATGTTGGACTATGACACCCTGTAAGGAGGGACACACTGCATGTTGAACTATGATACCCTGTAAGGAGGGACACACTGCATGTTGAACTATGATACCCTATAAGGAGGGACACAGTGCAGTTGGACTATGACATCCGTAAGGAGGGACACACTGCATGTTGGAACTATGATACCCTGTAAGGAGGGACATGCTGCATGTTAAACTATGATACCCTGTAAGGAGGGACACAGTGCATGTTGGACTATGATACCCTGTAAGGAGGGACACACTGCATGTTAAACTATGATACCCTGTAAGGAGGGACACACTGACTGTGGACTTGACACCCTGTAAGGAGGGACACACTGCATGTTGGACTATGACACCCTGTAAGGAGGGACCCACTGCATGTTGGACTATGACACCCTGTAAGGAGGGAACACTGCATGTTGAACTATGATACCCTGTAAGGAGGGACGCACTGCATGTTGAACTAGACACCCTGTAAGGAAGGACATGCTGCTGTTTAACTATGATACCCTGTAAGGAGGGACGCACTGCATGTTGAACTGATTACACTGTAAGGAGGGACACACTGCATGTTGAACTATGACACCCTGTAAGGAAGGACGCATGCATGTTGAACTAGATACCCTGTAAGGAGGACGCACTGCATGTTGAACTATGATACCCTGTAAGGAGGGACGCACTGCATGTTGAACTATGACACCCTGTAAGGAGGGACGCACTGCATGTTGGACTATGAACACCCTGCTTAAGGACATTCCTGCCCATTCTGACGTTCCTGTGTGCCAAAAAAAATCCTGATCAGCCATGTGTTTGGCACCCCTGCATTGATATACATGCAGTCTCATTTCTAACCATCCTTTGGCAAGAAGGAACCCCTAACAATGTCGGCAGATGCCTCCACACATGCTAGATGTGAAGCAAAACTAATATCTAAGTTTACAAGGCTTTACTTTGTTATTGTTTTCAGAATTATCTTCGGGCTATTGTCAAATAATGACTGAGCTAAATCTCTAAATAATCAAATACACAAGTTTATAATGTATTTCTCTCTCTTTACATTCATTCAGCCAATGAAAAGGATAATTCAGACAAACTACGAACTGCATCTGTGGTATCCTGCAATTTCTCATTATTATGCAAAAAAAAGCCTTTATTCTCTACCAGTATCTCATCTATTTATTGTTTGGTTACTCATCTGGAAATTTTATACTTTCTTCAGGGGCAGGGTTGGCAATAAAAAATAGATCTATATATCAAATCTTTAAAATCCAGCTATCATTGTATGCCATAATACAGATGGAGTGGCTATCAGCTCTATTTACTGTGGTCTTTTTCTGCTTCTTCTCCAGGTTCATTGAAAGAATCAAAATAAGGTAATCTGTTACCTAAAGCTATGACATGTTCTGTGGATATTGTTTCTAGTCTGTACAAGTGATTACTTATAAACCTGACAGAAAATAAGTTTCTGTTGCTAAAAAACATTTATAATTGATGTAGATTTCTTATTTGGATATTCCTTACAGGGCTAGCTGCCATCAGGTATGGCAATACAAGAAGGTATTCCTGCACTGGGCCCTATCTATTTCCACTTGTTTAGGGACTATCGTCAGGAGCAAACAAATTCTGTACATTTGTGTCACTTGTGCTGCTGATGAAAACATTTTTCAGGAGTATGTTATAGTTAACCACTGGTGATTCTGGTATCTATGTATTGTGTCACAGTACTAAATCAGGACCCATCTGGCAGTAAACCTGCATTAATATGAAGGTGCCTCCATGTGTGTGGTACTGTATATTAACTATTTAATGATTTCATTGCTTTTTTTTTTTTTAAATTCAACTCTTAGTAACATATGTCTGTAATTTCATTAAGAAGGTGATTTTGATTGAACTTACCCTTCTCAATGCCAAAATTTTACAGTTAAAGCTTATGATAAAGGATTACAAATGTTGAGATTGCCTAATTGAATTTGAAATCCCACCGCACAAAATTGTTCGGGTTTTTTTTGTGTGACGAAAACTGCAACTGTGAGGCAGAATTTCATTTTTGTCAGTAAATTTTGCTGATGAAATTTACCCATATATTGTTAACCAGACGATTGGCATTCGATCAAATTTCAGAATCTCCTTCCCCTTTCCTCTTTGTGACCAACATATGTTGGCAAGGTCCACCGGGCCCATTCATTTTGCAATTGTATGTTGGTAACAAAGAAGAACGCAGGGAGCCTCGGATCCAGGGGGCCCCATCTCATTCTTTTTTCTATGGCAGATATAGCCTCCTCACAGTGAACCACTGCAGATGAAGCAGGGATAGGGGCCCCATCATAGTTTTTGCTAGGGGGCCCAGCAAATCTGAAAACATCGCCCTGAGAGCTGTACAACACCATGCCAGTAAATGGCATTCATGAAAATGTAACTTGATAAGATGTGTGTTATTGCACTGTCTGGCCTTACAGTGCCTCTTGAACTCTGTCACAAGCTTCTTTCTGTACAGTTCTGTAACAGGATTGGATAGAATCAACTAGTGGGTAAGGAATGGTCATGAGCAAAGAACATAATGGTCAGTGACGCTGTGTAATACTGGAAGGTGGGAAATAAAGAAAAACCTCATGATAGTTAGGTATATTTCCCAGCACCCAATATAACTAGGGATGAGACACAGATTACTGCTTTATGTCAAGGTGTTCTCCCTTCTGGTTCAGTGTTGTTAGAGGCTTTAAATATATTTTGATGCCAGAATTTTAAGTCCAATAACGATTTAGCAACAGATTCACATAAATATGAATCCCTGTCCATCAGCTTGAGTTAGCGCTGTATGTTACCCATAAAATAGACTTGCAAAGTGCTGATATACAATAAATTGGCTCAATGTAGTATGTGGGTCATATATGGTTGCCAATCAGTGCCACTGTCAGGGGGAAAAATGGGGTAACCCGTATGGGGCCAGCACTTTGCAGGGACCTGGAGGTGAGGGAAACAAAGAAAAATTCCTGCCTCTGAGCTGAGTGTCAGTCAGCTCAAAGCATTTGTCTCTAATTAATTCTAAGGCATATAAAGGGGTATATTTATAAAACAAGCGTTATCTTTTCGCAATTTATAAATGGCCGGAAAGTGACCATTAAAAAGTGTCGGTAACTGAAGGCCCACCCTAATTTTTGGTACGCCCGCCCTACCCCCCACGGCGGGTGGTCGCATATAAATAGAAGCGGCGATAACTGTTGTGATAGGCCCGAAAAGTTAACGAGGCGCTAACTTTTCGCACCCGTTTCCGGCCATTTATAAATCACGTTTTTTTTTTGTGAAAATAGTGGGAAAAGCAGCCACGAAAGATAACGCTCGTTTATAAATATGCCCCATAGTATTTGTATCTAAATCACTCATTTATTTCTATTAGTGGCACGCTGTGGTTTTGCTATTTTTAATGATTGTGAATCAATTTCCACTGTTTTTAATGTAAATTTAGTAAACGTTAGGTTTTAACTTTACCCTCAGTCCACCCTCACAACTTCTATTAGTGACACAAGGGGCATTACCCAGTGTTGTCCTCCCTCCAGTTCATTAACCAGTGTTGTCAGCCCTCCAGTTCATTAGGCAGTGTTGTCAGCCCTCCAGTTTCTTAGTCTGTTACTTTTAATCTTAAAAGATAAGTAAAGGAACATGAGGTAAAGAAGCTTGTCTTGCCTCCTGTTCTTTCATTAAAGGATAGGTCCACCGCCCAAAAAAACTTTTATATTTGGTTGGAACCCCAAAACCTCAAAATTGTGAGGTTTATAAAAACAAAAGATGCTTCTAACAGTACTTACCCAGCCTCTTTCCCCCTTTTCTATGCATGGAAAAGGATGGAAGCAAGCAGAAGCGTGCCAGGGGAAAGAAGGCTATGTAAGTACTGTTAGATCTTTGATTTTAGAAACCTTGCGTGGGAGTGTACTGTGTTCGGGCGGGAGTGTACTGTGGACACTCCCCTGCCCATTCATTGGTTTCACGCAGGGGTGTGGTGGTGATAGCGTTCTTAAGGAAGTTCTTTAACTACTAACAAATCTTTGTTTCTTTTGGAAAGTCCTGTGAGTGCATCCTTTTAGGAACATTTATATATATTATATAAGATAATATAGTTCGCTTTTAGATATGATAGCACTCACGGGACTTGAGCACCACAAGCAATTTTATTGTGTTTTGTTAGCTTGACGTGTTTCCGCTTTCACAGGAGGCATCCTCAGAACATACACACCTCGTGTCTAAAGCCCTACCCCTTAAAAAACCTCCCAACCCAACCACCTCCGTGCTAGTAGATGCACCGCTAGTCAATGTCTAAGCGCCGCAGGGGCGTATCTCCAAGGTATCTCTTATGTACTAAAAATATAATACAAGGTTAAGGAAGGAGTCACACACCAATGTTTTAATGCAGAGAAAAGGCTTTATATCATCTTGTGGGCAGACGTCTATCAAGATGATATAAAGCCTTTTTATCTGCATTGCAACATTGTGCACAAGTCCTGAGAGTGATACCTGTCTTTGCTATATGAATATTTCTGCTGGTTTGAGCACCCGGGCCACTGACATTGGAAGGAGTGCCCCTGACTACCTGAAGAACATACACCACTCCAAGGACTTTGTAATTCATCAATTTATTAAACACAGTGCAACATTTCAGTCTCAATCTATGACCCTTCTCAAGTATATTATATATATATATATATAACCAGGTTCTGACGACGGCTCCTGTGTGAGCGTAAACGCGTAAACCTGGTGATTAAAATTCATTTCTAAAGAGAAGACCCGTAAGTGTGTTCCTGTGTTTGGAATATGAATCTTATTGAACGCACCCGGGCATGAATACATTTAGTTGAGTGCCTTCTTTGTCCTGTATATATATACATAATTATATATATAATTATATATATAATATTATATATATATAAAAAGAACTTGAAATGTATATATCGGATCAGCACTTCCAGGTAAGTAAAATTCAAAAGAAAGAAAATAGAGATGCACGTACTTTAAGGGAAAGTCTGTGTCCCTTTAAATGTATAAAACAGAAGCATAGATAAAGCACTCTCTTGCAGAAGATCAGGTTATTGTCAGGCTTATAACTGCTCTATGCCATTTCCAGTGGTTGGGTGCACTTCCACACAGTTCATCCCAGAAGTAGCATATCAATATGTTGTTCTAATGTTGTTCTTTGTATGGTTTTTACTATCCTTACTAGACTAATTGTTTCCTTTAATACCAAATTAAATTATCAAACTTGTCTCTATCTTTGGGGCAAGTTATTACTTAATTCAGGCAACCAGTAGATCTCCAGATGTTTGAAAACCACAACCCCAAGCATTCCTTTACAAGCACTCTGTAATTAGGGAATGTGGACATCTTAGTTTCAAACATCTGGAGAGCTACTGGTTGCCTATACCTGATTAATTGGTAATTGGTTTTGTTTTGTCCATTTTTATTTAACAGCACAGATAGAACTGGATGCATATGTGACAGTGTAATGGTGTCTCCTAACATGAGCTATTAAGTATTTCTTCTTGATCTTTTACTGTAAAAGGTAAAAATCTGCTACTTTTGGTGCAGACAAAATGTTCCAAGATCTGTTCATTTTTAAAAGCTTATGTTCTAAGGTGTTTATTGTTACACATAATTGCCCCATTATTGCATGATTTAGTTATCTGTTATTATCTGATCTCTATTTAAAATATTACAAAAACAATCACACTTTTTTTGTTTTGTTTTTTTTCCAGTGAAGTTCATTCAGTTTTCTATGTCCACCAATCCATAAATCACAGTAGACCAGGTCCTATACTTTTTATTAGCATTCCCTGTATTAACTGCAAAATAAATCTGTCAGATCACCTTTCACTTTAATTCTGAAATACTGTGAGTATTCAGAAATGCAAGCCCTATAAACTCATTGGAGAAAATGAGTTGAATGCCTGTGTATAATCTCTA
The DNA here is from genome assembly GCA_019447015.1 of Hymenochirus boettgeri. Classification (NCBI taxonomy): domain Eukaryota; kingdom Metazoa; phylum Chordata; class Amphibia; order Anura; family Pipidae; genus Hymenochirus; species Hymenochirus boettgeri. The sequence continues at coordinate 179,357,183 of CM033471.1, forward strand.
GTAGTCAATGACATGAGGATACACCAGGAAGCAGAATTATAGTTCAATTTAACAGGAAAAAAAATGAAAATCCAAAGGGCTTTGCCATGTGTCTTTCTATGGTGTAGCCTGCATAGCCACACGTGATGTAATCACTACATTAAAATAGAATTATTGTTAGGAAACTATTTGTCTGCACTGAGTATCTTTCTGATCTCTGGACAAATGGTGTCTGTGAAGCCTTTATTTTTTTGTTCTTCCTTAATAGAGGATGCCAATATAACTTGCACTGTAGTGTAACAAACTCAAAAGAGGGGGAGATAACACAAATTTTTAATTCCAAAGGAGTTTTCTGAGCTGGTTTCCTAGTCCACCGACAGTAATGTGTTTGTGGGAATTCAGTCTTTTGTCTCTAAAAGAAAAAAACTAATCTACATGGTGGCCCAGTCTAGATTTGCTATTCTTTAGAATTTCTATTGAAGTCAATAAACTGGCCTGGGAACCTTCATTAATCTACTCAATTGCATAAAGTGACAGAATTCAAATCTATTTGTTTAATGCTCTTCAATTGCTTTCACTTTCTAACCTTCCAGTGAAACCCATATTTGGACATAGTTCGCTCTGCATTCGATTCTAGGACTTAAATATAAACAGGTTGCAATTTTAGGAGAAAGTTAAGACTTTTTTTTTTTTTACCAGTCTGACGTGGGACAAAATGAAAGTGCTGTGGATTTATTGTGAATTCAGACAGTGAAATGTTAAGTCTATTGTATGAGCATTGCAGGGGGGTCCCTAATCTGTCTTCCATCCAGGATAGGAAATAGATTTTAGACATGATTTTTAGAACCTAAAACAAAATTGACTAATTTATTTTGTTTAATCAACTTGTGCAAAACATGAAGGGAAATAAAATGATCCAAGAAAAATTCGCAGGATCTGGGAACATGCCATTATTAAACTTTCCAATTGAAATACATTTTCAAAAAATGTCAACATGTAGATAGCAGCCTCTATGCTCTGCACCATGCATCTTTTCCAATCAATGGAATTATTTGAGTGTGTGTGTGTGTGTGTGTGTGTGTGTTGACTTTGGACATGAGCCATTAGTGAAGATTAAATAAAAACAAAGAGGTTTATTCATCATCTGTCTGAATAGTTATTTGCTGATGGGCTTGAAATGAATGATCTAAAACACAGAATCAAGATGATTCAATCTTCTTATTTCCCCAGTGTTATTTCTATGCAGTGGTTTTCCCTGATATATGATTTAAACAGAGTATTTCCTTGATAGGAAGGTGCATAGGAAAGGTAGTTTAGTGTTTAATAGGAACCCTAGAGTCTGAAGGGAAAATGAACTGAAAATGAAAATGAAAAATTTTAGTTAAACTCTGTTTAACCCTCTTGAATGAACAATAATGTCTCTACCTGTTAATGACATTTGTTCATGTTGCTTTTTAATGTAGATACTGTATATGTTTATAGATACTGTATATTTTTGTAGTACTGTATTATATTGATAGATACTATATATGTTTTATATATATATATATGTTTGAGATCTGTATATGTTCATAGATACTATATTTGTTTATAGGTACTGTATATGTTTGTAGATAGTGTATAGTTTATAGAGACTGTATATGTTTTAGATAATGTATAGTTATTAGATATTGTATGTATAAATACTGTATGTTTTAGATAATGTATATGTTATTAGATACTGTATATGTTTAAAGATACTGTATATGTTTGTAAAGTCTTTTCTGTCATTGTTAACCCCCGGTATAATTTGAGAGGTGACACACAGCGCATTGTTGACTATGATACCCTGTAAGTAGGGACACAGTGCATGTTGGACTATGATACCCTGTAAGGAGGGACACACTACATGTTGGACTATGATACCCTGTAAGGAGGGACACACTGCATGTTGGACTATAATACCGTAAGGAGGGAGAACTGATGTTGAACTATGATACCCTATAAGGAGGGACACAGCGCAGTTGGACTATGATACCCTATAAGGAGGGACACAGTGCATGTTTGAGACTATGATACCCTGTAAGGAGGGACACACTGCATGTTGAACTATGATACCCTGTAAGGAGGGACACACTGCATGTTGGAATATGACACCCTGTAAGGAGGACACACTGCATGTTGGTATGATACCCTTAGGAGGGACACACTGCATGTTGACTATGATACCCTGTAAGGAGGGACACACTGCATGTTGAACTATGAACACCTGTAAGGAGGGACACACTGCATGTTGGACTATAATACCCTGTAAGGAGGGAGACACTGCATGTTGAACTATGATACCCTATAAGGAGGGACACAGCGCATGTTGGACTATGATACCCTATAAGGAGGGACACAGTGCATGTTGGACTATGATACCCTGTAAGGAGGGACACATGCATGTTGAACTATGACACTGTAAGGAGGGACACGCGATGTTGGACTATGATACCCTGTAAGGAGGGACACACTGCATGTTGGACTATGATACCCTGTAAGGACTCAGGAGGGACACATTGCATGTTGGACTATGATACCCTGTAAGGAGGGACACACTGGATGTTGAACTATGATACCCTGTAAGGAGGGACACACTGCATGTTGAACTATGATACCCTATAAGGAGGGACACAGTGCATGTTGGACTATGTACCCTGTAAGGAGGGACACACTGCATGTTAAACTATGATACCGTAAGGAGGGACACAATGCATGTGAACTATGACATCCTGTAAGGAGGGACACACTGCATGTTGGACTATGACACCCTTAAGGAGGGACACACTGCATGTTGAATATGAACCCTGTAAGGAGGGACACACTGCATGTTGAACTATATACCCTATAAGGAGGGACACAGTGCATGGTGGACTATGAATCCTGTAAGGAGGGACACACTGCATGTTGGACTATGATACCCTGTAAGGAGGGACATGCTGCATGTTAAACTATGATACCCTGTAAGGAGGGAACACAGTGCATGTTGGACTATGATACCCTGTAGGAGGGACACACTGCATGTTAAACTATGATACTGTAAGGAGGGACACACTGCATGTTGGACTATGACACCCTGTAAGGAGGGACACACTGCATGTTGGACTATGACACCCTGTAAGGAGGGACACACTGCATGTTGGACTATGACACCCTGTAAGGAGGGAAACACTGCATTGTGAACTATGATACCCTGTAAGGAGGGACGCACTGCATGTTGAACTATGACACCCTGTAAGGAAGGACATGCTGCATGTTTTTACTATGATACCCGTAAGGAGGGAGCCACTGCATGTTGAACTATGATACCTGTAAGGAGGGACACACTGCATGTTGAACTATGACACCCTGTAAGGAAGGACGCACTGCATGTTGACTATGATACCCTGTAAGGAGGGACGCACTGCATGTGAAACTATGATACCCTGTAAGGAGGGACGCACTGCATGTTGACTAGACACCCTGTAAGGAGGGACGCACTGCATGTTGGACTAGACACCCGTAAGGAGGGACACACTGCATGTTGGACTTGACACCCTGTAAGGAGGGACACACTGCAGTTGGACTATGACACCTGTAAGGAGGACACATGCATGTGGACTATGACACCCTGTAAGGAGGGACGCACTGCATGTTGGACTATGACACCCTGTAAGGAGGGACGCACTGCATGTTGGATATGACATCCTGAAGGAGGGACACACTGCATGTTGGACTTTGTACCAGTAGAAGTTCCAACTTCTTTACCTGGTCATATTGATATAATCCTTAAGATTGATGGATGAGGTGGTTTGAGTGCATGTAACCAGCTTTCGGTTATGCATTATAATAGGATTTGTGGTTATGGTTTGTACAAAATAAAAAAATGAAAAAACGTTTTTAGTTTATATTATTTCTCATCAACGCAGTGGGTAACCCAACACACATGTCCACAGCAAAGTGTGCACAGCAAAGTAGAGCTGTACAAGAAAGATGCTATTGAATTAAAGTAGAATTTGGGAGCTTGGTGCTGGTGCAAAGTGCTCCCAGATAAAGGAATGTAATGAATCAATTATGAATAATTATTGTAATTAACCACTTAATGTTATAAGAGAAACATCAAGATCTCCGCAGGAAAAGTAGGGGACTGTTCAGTGTAAACCACCTACCATAAAGCAGGTAAGGAGAGCGCTAGACCAGGGGATGTGAGATATATATACTATATTACATGGAATTAGATTTACATATATTTCACAATTCCAACTGCCACTGGGAGCTCTAATATCCTGCTATAGTCAGTAAAGATTAAACAATATCTTCAACAATTTCTTTATCAATAAATATTTTTTGATATAAATATGTATTTGTAGATAAGGATTTATTATATAAAGGGTTTATTTGTAGATGAACATTTTATTTGTATATAAATATGTATTTGTAGATAAGGATTATTATATAAAAGGGTTTATTTGTAGATGAACATTTTATTGTATTAAATATTGTATGGTAGATAAGGATTTATTTATATAAAAGGGTTTATTTGTAGATGAACATAAGGGTTTTTATGACAAATAATTTATTTGTATATAAGTTATTTATTTTCTTTATATAATGATTCATTTGTATATAAGGATTTTTTTTGGATATAATAATGAATTTGTATATAAGGAATTTTTTGATATAATAATTTGTAAATAAGGATTTTTTATGATATAATAATGAATTTGTAGATAAGGATTTTGATATAATAATTAATTTGTATATAAAGATTTTTTTGGATATAATAATTAATTTATATACAAGGATTTTTTTTTAATATAATAATTTGTATATAAGGATTTTTTTGTATATAACGATTTATTTGTATATAAGGATTTTTTTTTACATATGATTTATTTGTATATAGGGATTTATTTGTGTATATAAGTAATTATTTGTATATAAGGGTTTATTTGTATATAAGGGTTTATTTGTGTATATAAGTAATTATTTGTATATAAGGGTTTATTTGTGTATATATAAGTAATTATTTGTATATAAGGGTTTGTGTATATTAGTAATTATTTGTATAAAGGGTTTATTTGTTGTGTATTATGTAATTTTATTTGTATATAAGGGTTTATGTGTTATATAAGTAATATTATTATTAGGGTTTATTTGTGTGATATAAGTAAAAATAACAAAAAAAAAAAAAAAAAAAATTTATTTGTATATAAGGGTTTATTTGTGTATATTAGTAATTATTTGTATATAAGGATTTATTTGTGTATATTAGTAATTATTTGTATATAATGGTTTATTTGTGTATATAAGTAATTATTTGTATATAGGGGTTTAATTGTGTATATAAGTAATTATTTGGATATAAGGGTTTATTTGTGTATATACGTAATTATTTGGATATAATGGTTTATTTGTGTATATAAGTAATTATTTGGATATAATGGTTTATTTGTGTATATAAGTAATTAGAATTATAAAGGATATAATTATTATCTGTAATAAATCTACTTAGATTATAAGGGTATTTGCTGTGGACAGTAATATATATAAACCCAGGTGTCAGGGGCTGTAAGTAATGAATGGGACCATGTTCCAGTTTCTTATTTTATCACTGCAATATTATGAATGAAATAAAAATTCACAACTTGAATTTCTTGGAGGCTTTTCTGTTTTACAAATAGCTGTATATTTATCCGTATCCTATTTTCTTTTTAAAATAAAACTTAATGTGCAAATTTACCCACCTATCACAGAATCCTCCAATAAATGAAGACAAACAGTAGAAAGATTTTTTTTTTTCCATTTTAATGAGAAAATAATATTTTGACATCTATAATGATAATTTAACGCAGTCGCCCTTTTAACTTGGCCTTTAACCGCACATGCTGTGAATGGGAACACCAACACTAGAAATGCCATGCTGCTTCCTGTACAATAAGCAATAGGAAGGGTCATCACTTTACAGGGTCAATAACTTAGTAAAGAACACAGCAAACGGTGCTTGATTCTTTTTTTTTTTTTTTTTTTTACCAGTTTTCAGCAAATAATCTAAATTATTATTGGAAAACATGTTAAAAGTGCATTAGAATTCTTATAATTACTATTCACAATGTATACCCACCCCTATTCACATTAACATTCTAGGGTCCCTAGACAGAAGGAGGTGTTCCCATGTTGGAACCTTTCATTCCAGTTTTATAATTGTCCTGTTCTCCTTGATAATAATAAATACCTCTATATTGTCTATATGGGCTGGTCCAGGGGGTCAATGGAGCTTTGGGCACTGAAACTATAACCACTGACCATTGGAAGGTTTGGGACAGACAGAAATCTGGAAATCTGCTCTCACTATGTACACAATTGGTATATATATATATATATATATATATATATATATATATATATATAGATATATAGATATAGATATATAGAATAGTGGAGCACAGATGGGACAACACAAAATACATTCTGTGTACAGAATCACAAGGATACTTTTTATCTTGAATTATTTTGCTAAGAATGTATATATATATATATCTATATCTATAGATATAGATATATATATCATGTATATCATTGAGCTGGTCAAACTCAGAATAGTCACAGAATAGTGGAATAGTGGGGCACAGCTGGGACAACACAAAATACATTCTGTGCACAAAAATCACAAAGATACAAAACAAGAAACTGACTGTTCTGTGTCTGGAATTAAAGTATTGTCATTAGCAAAGAGAGGAAATGTAAAATCTAGGGTAAATAATATATCTATAGATACATTGATATATAGACACATAGATATAGGAGATGTGTTGGCATGGAGGGAGAATTACGGTTAAGTAATTGGCAGGTTATATCAGATTCCAGATTTTCCCTAGACATGGCGATGTGTTAAGTTCATTCATTGGCAGTTTGAACTGGGTTCCCTCTAACAGTTAATATTAGGAACGATCCATTTGTTCAGTATAAAGTGCCCCTGTGTGAAATAATCGGCCAGAAGTTTGGATGTCCAGGTGGTAGGATAACGCGACAAGTTAACCTGCTGCCTGGAGTGACAGTTTTCTCGTTTCTTAAACCGGACAGAACTGCAATGTCCCCAGCAGCCGGTCAGTGTACAGCCACAGACAGGAGGGCAGTAGGGGGGTTGATTAGAGTGTCACTGGGGGTAGCAGGGCTGCTTTGGCTTGTTGCTGTTTGTGGGGAGGTTGGACTCAGTGATGGAGAAGAGTTCGACAGGATGGCCGGTATATGTGTTGGCAGTGCTGGGAGAGATGCAGGAGTTGGTTTTATAGGTACTGGAATGGCTGGTAAAGTTTGTCCCCCATGACAAATGGGTTTGATGGGTACTCCATAGGCACTCACACTGTAATCACTGTTGCCCATTGAAATGGGGGTGGTGGTGTCCAGCATGCTGGAGCTGTACATGTGAGGCCAGCCAGTGCCAATGGGACTTCCAACAGTAGTCAGCTGGTTATGGAGAGGGTAGGCAGCTGTCATTGGCTGCATGGTGGAAAAGGCAAGTCCTCCTGGCATTTTGTATTCTCTGGCAATAATGTTCTCAATGGCAAAGGGATGTTTAAAGCTGGAAGTCTGAGATACCCCGAGATTGTAAGTGGACATCTGGGGCAAATGGGTACCAGAAGCAGCTAAAGCGCTGAGCCTAAGCTTGGCTTGTTGCTGGAGGTACTGAGCAGCATCAGAGGGTTTAGTAGGAGCCAAATGGTCAGATTTCATCACCTTGAACCTCTTCCTGCGTCTCAGGAAACTGCCATTCTCAAACATGTCCCCACAACTGGGGTGAAGGGCCCAGAAACTGCCCTTCCCAGGCTGGTCTGGTCTCCTGGGGATTTTGATAAAGCAGTCATTAAAGGATAAGTTGTGTCTCAGGGAGTTCTGCCACCTCTGGGTGTTCTCTCTGTAGTAGGGGAACCTGTCCATGATGAACTTGTAGATCTCACTGAGTGGCAGCATCTTCTCCTGGGAGCTCTGGATGGCCATGGCTGTGAGGGAGATGTAAGAATAGGGGGGCTTCTGGTCGCTGTAAGTGTTTCTCCCAGGTCTAGGCATCTTCACAGAACAGAGAAGGGACCTGCACAGCACAGAAGGGACTTATTAGGTTCAGGTAGACAGTATTATAACAAGGAGGGTCAGTAATATCAAGATATAATAATGCACTAGCATCCATTGGGGGATATAACATCCATTGGATATAGACTTTATTGTTATAGCTAAGAATAAATGTAGCAAACAGCTGAAAGTTATAGGAAAGTCTGGAAATCACATTATCTTACCTTAAAGTTCCTAGAAGTTAGAGCTCAACATCCAGGATGCAGCTCAATGGACATAACCCACAGCAGCTCCTTGGTCTATGGAAATGCGGCACCTTCTCTGGTCTGCTCCAGTCACAGACTCTGACTTCACTCCAACATCTACAGTGAGATCCTGTCCTGGCTAGTGGCTGGGGGAAGCAGGGGAAGGTTTCCTTTTCAGCAGGGTGGGAGATAAGCTAAGTAGTTGTCTCCATGTCCTTCCTCAAGTCAACTGATAGTTTTATGTGGTGACATGAGCAGAAAAGACCCCTGTAGAGGAGCTTCATTAATGTGCCACTTCTTTGCTATCATATGACAATCGCCTTGGGAGGAGGAGGGAGGGAGCAGAGGGGAGAGGAGGGGGAGGAGGGGGGTGGGTGGTGGAAGGCATAATCTGGTTTCATTTACACCTATTTACATGGACACCTTGGGCCAATAGAAATCATTTCCATTTGAAGACAAGGCAAAGGGTGAAAAGGCTCAGCAACCGGAATTGAAGTGTGATGGCACCCAGTAACTGTGTGAAGGTATGCACTAACCTTTCTGTGGGCTTGGCAGGGAGCTTAGTCTGCAATTCACACTTACAAATGGAGCTACTGAGCAGTGGGATGTTTGACATGGAAATTGCTTGGCTGTGGGATTCTGTTTGTTCTATATTGTTATCTGATTTGTATTGTTAGTAACTTAAGGCAGTGCTTTTACTTTTTTACAAGAGAGGGGGAGGGGAGGGGTGGTTGGGTTAAAGTTACCCTGAATGGACTAAGTTAAGGACATCAGCCAAGCTAACTAAAAATTCACTATAGGAGGTATAAAGAAATATTACCTAGATAGATAGATAGATAGATAGATAGATAGATAGATAGATATATATAGATGGTAAGATAGATAGATAAATAGATAGATAGATAGATAGATAGATAGATAGATAGATAGATAGATAGATAGATAGATAGATAGATAGATAGATAGATAGATAGACAGATATAGATGGTAAGATAGATAGATAAATAGATAGATAGATAGATATAGATGGTAAGATAGATAGATAAATAGATAGATTAGATAGATAGATAGATAGATAGATAGATAGATAGATGATGATAGATAGATAGATAGATAGATAGATAGATAGATAGATAGATAGATAGATAGATAGATAGATAGATAGATAGATAGATAGATAGATAGATAGATAGATAGATAGATAGATAGATAGACAGACAGATAGATAGATATAGATGGTAAGATAGATAGATAAATAGATAGATAGATAGATTAGATAGATAGATAGATAGATATAGATGGTAAGATAGATAGATAGATAGATAGATAGATAGATAGATAGATAGATAGATAGATAGATATAGATGGTGAGATAGATAGATTAGTAGATATATAGATCGGTCGATTGATTGTCGTTCTAGATAGATTAGATAATATGGATAGAGAGATGGTAAGATAGATAGATAGATAGATAGATAGATAGATAGATAGGTAGGTAGGTAGGTAGAAAGATAGATAGATAGATAGATAGATAGATAGATAGATAGATAGATAGATAGATAGATAGATAGATAGATAGATAGATAATTAGATATGTAGATCGGTCTATTGATTGTCGTTCTATATGTCTATCTACCTATCTATCAATTATTACTGGTAGACCCACAAATCTCCTCACACATACTGCATACGATGTGAATACATGTAAAATCAAATAAAAATCTATCTATCTATCTATCTATCTATCTATCTATCTATCTATCTATCTATCTATCTATCTATCTATCATCTATCTTTCTATCTATATCTATCTATCTATCTATTTATCTATCGTCTGTCTTTCTGTCTGTCTGTCTACCTATCATTATATCTATCTATTATCTATCTATCTATCTATCTATATCTATCTATCATCTGTCTGTTTGTCTGTCTGATCTATCTATCTATCTATCTATCTATCTATCTATCTATCTATCTATTATCTATATATCTATACTATCATCTATCTATCTATCTGTCGTCTGTCTGTTCTGTCTGTCTATCATCTATCTATCTATCTATCTATCATCTAACATCTATCTATCTATCTTATTTAAATATCTATATTATGATAAATATTGATACATGTGTGTTCTAATTTTCTGTCCCCCCCCCACTCTCCTCCTTATTTATTTTAGAATTTGTAGTGACAACTGACAAACCCTATTACTAGTCATATCTGCAGATCACCTATTAGCATAAATAGTTGCAAATTACCTAAATAAAATTGTTTGTAAAGTAAATGAATTATACACGTGTCTTTGATTGTCTTTTGTTGGATTTAGCTAAATAACATTTACAGAGGATACTGTTCATGGGGATTGTATTTGTTTAGGGATTTAAAGCAAAGTATTTCCACTCTAATCAGTAATAGAAGGAGAGAGGAAGAGCATACTGTATTACACCAAAGCTCCATCTATATCAAGTTTAACAGGTGAGCAAATGCATTAGGAAAACCCCAGCACAGTGCAATGACTGAAGTTCTGATGGTATGGCAGTCCATATAAGCCATTCAGTCTATATATGAATTATACAGCAATCTTTATATTCTGATGGTATGGTGACCCATATAAGCCACTTAATCTATGTGTGTGTAAGCCACACAATCTATGTATGAATAATAATGTAGGAGGCTGTATATTCTGATGGCATGAACCACACAATCTATAGGGTACAATACAGTAATCTGTATTCTGATGGTATGGAGCACAATACAATCTATAAATGAATAATATAATAGACTATATATTCTGATGTTATGAAGTTGGAGATATGTATCATTGAATAAGGGGGTTTCGGTGGTATCCCCAGGAATATTATTATAACCCCATCTGGTTAAATAGCAACCCAATAAACTTCAGGTACAATTAACCATTTTACTGGCTTGTCAGGACAGGACAACGTATCCAACTGTATCCTCAATGTAAGTTCCTCCACTGTGCCAAGACAGGTGCTGGAGAAGGTTTCTTTATTACCCTACTAGGGGGGGGGGGGCTGATGGTGGAATGAAGCAAGAATTTTACTGTCTAAAAAACAGCCATACATTGTAAGTGTCACGCTGGTCATTACAGTCAGATGTGCTAGGATCTGTTCTGCAGACTGTATTACCTGCAGGTTCATGGAATTATCTGTCTGGTACAGGGCATCTCTGTTGTTTAGCAGGAGGGCAATATAATAAATTATTTCTATAAATTGTACTCATAATATATAGAGATCTAGATGTGAAATGTGTCACTTTCTATGGAACATAAATCCATAGAGACATCAGTGAAGCCCAGAGGTTTCTATACATGAACTAAACAAGTGATGGGTTGAGACAGTCCCAACATTAATGACAGCCCCATTGCTTGGTCAGTAAATCACCAAATCGTTACTTAAACACGGGAATTTGGAGATTAAAACATTTCATTAATATTGAAATAGCTGCTGGGAATAGATGATGTTGCTCAATTCATTGTCACGTTTTCCAATATTAACAAGAAGCTCTTGAGGACTCCTATATTGTGACCTTCTAATTTCAGGTAAAAAATAAAATAAGATATTAAAATAAGAGTCTAATTCCACACAGTGTGTTTCATTAACCCATTGTGCCAGGGATCATTCTGACATTCTTTGCACATAGAGTAGACAAATCATGGTGTATTTCTAGGTTTTTCAATAATGAAGGATTATTAATCTCTCATTGCAGTTGGATTATGAAATTACATGGTGACTGTTAGTTTAATTTTATATTTTATTGTGTGGCTATTGATTGTTGCTGTATTTTTGCTTAACTTATAAAATTCTATTTGTATTAAATCTTACACAAATTTAATTTTAATTTTTTTATTTAGTTAGCCAATAAAAGGTATCACAGCTCTACTTCCCTTCTCTACTATCTATTTGTATTGAATCTTCCATCAGGTGGATACAGTGTGGGATATGACACATTGTTATCTATTTGTATTAAATCCTTACCATCAGGTGGATACAGTGTGGGATATGGTACATTGTTATCTATTTGTATTAAATCCTTACCATCAGGTGGATACAGTGTGGACATGGTACATTGTTATTTGTATTAAATCCTACCATCAGGTGGATACAGTGTGGGGGCATGGTACATTGTTATCTATTTGTATTGAATCCTTACCATCAGGTGGGATACCGTGTGGGACATATACATTGTTATCTATTTGTATTAAAACCTTACCATCAGGTGGATACAGTGTGGGACATGATACATTGTTATCTATTTGTATTAAATCCTTACCATCAAGTGGATACAGTGTGGTACATGATACATTGTTATCTATTTGTATTGAATCCTTACCATCAGGTGGATACAGTGTGGGGCATGGTAACTTGTACACTATTTGTATTGAATCCTTACCATCAGGTGGATACAGTGTGGGACATGATACATTGTGTATCTATTTGTATTGAATCCTTACCATCAAGTGAATACAGTATGGGACATTATACATTGTTATCTTTGTATTGAATCCTTACCATCAGGGGATAGAGTGTGGGACACGGTACATTGTTATCTATTTGTATTGAATCCTTACCATCAGGTGGATACAGTGTGGGGCATGGTAACTTGTTATCTATTTGTATTGAATCCTTACCATCAGGTGGGTACAGTGTGGGACATGGTAACTTGTTACCTATTTGTATTGAATCCTTACCATCGGTGGATACAGTGTGGGGCATGGTAACTTGTTACCTATTGTATTGAATCCTTACCATCAGGTGGATACAGTGTGGGATCTGAACATTTATCTATTTGTATTGAATCCTTACCATCAGGTGATACAGTGTGGGGCATGGTAACTTGTTACTATTTGTATTGAATCCTTACATCAGGTGGATACAGTGGTGGGATCTGATACATTGTTATCTATTTGTATTGAATCCTTACCATCAGGTGGAACAGTGTGGGGCATGGTAACTTGTTACCTGTGTGATTGAATCCTTACCATCAGGTGGATACAGTGTGGGATATGGTACATTGTTATATTTGTATAAATCCTTACCATCAGGTGGATACAGTGTGGGACATGGTACATTGTTATCTATTGTATTGAATCCTTACCATCAGGTGGATACAGTGTGGGACATTATACATTGTTATCTATTTGTATTAAATCCTTACCATCAGGTGGATACAGTGTGGGACATGATACATGTTATCTATTGTATTGAATCCTTACCATCAGGTGAATACAGTGTGGGACATGATACATTGTTATCTATTTGTATTGAATCCTTACCATCAGGTGGATACAGTGTGGGACATGGTAACTTGGTACTATTTGTATTGAATCCTTACCATCAGGTGGATACAGTGTGGGGCATGATACATTGTTATCTATTTGTATTGAATCCTTACCATCAGGTGGATACAGTATGGGACATTATACATTGTTATCTATTTGGATGAATCCTTACCATCAGGTGGATACAGTATGGGACATTAACATTGTTATCTATTTGTATTGAATCCTTACCATCAGGTGGATACAGTGTGGGACATGGTACATTGTTATCATTTTGATTGAATCCTTACCATCAGGTGGATACAGTGTGGGACATGGTACATTGTTATCTATTTGTATTAAATCCTTACCATCAGGTGGATACAGTGTGGGACATGGTAACTTGTTACCTATTTGTATGAATCCTTACCATCAGGGGATACAGTGTGGGGCATGGTAACTTGTTACCATTTGTATTGAATCTTACCATCAGGTGGATACAGTGTGGGATCTGATACATTGTTAATATTGTATTGAATCTTACCATCAGGTGGATACAGTGTGGGGCATGGTACATTGTTTATCTATTTGTATTGAATCCTTACCATCAGGTGCATACAGTGTGGGGCATGGTACATTGTTATCTATTTGTATTGAATCCTTACCATCGGTGGATACAGTGGGGATATGGTACATTGTATCTATTTGTATGAATCCTTACCATCGGGGGGATACAGTGTGGGGCATCATTGTTATCTATTGTATTGAATCCTTACCATCAGGTGGATACAGTGTGGGGCATGGTACATTGTTATCTATTTGTATTGAATCCTTACCATCAGGTGGAACAGTGTGGGATATGATACATTGTTGCAAGTTGCTGTGTATAGGGAAAGCTGACAATTAGTTGCAGTTTTTCTTGTGTGTTTTGTTGTACATGTGAACCTTCATTGAAATTCCTTTATATTGTGGAAGTTGGTTTTATTGAAATCAGTTTATTTTACTAATTCGTTTTAAACAAATGAATTTATTGTGGCTAGATTCCATTTTCTTCTATTAAAATTCGATTCAGCCGTTCACATTTGTGCCGTATGTACGAAATCGCCTTGCCCGGTGTTCCCCCAAACAAACGATTGTAATGAATACGCAAAGTTTAGCACCAGTCGCTAATTAGCCTGCCATCGCAATCTGCAGTGCTAACAAAATGTGGTTCTTTTTTCCTTTTGCAGTGGTTAATCACTGTATAACATGGGGGAAACATCTTATATTTGGGATTTAAAGTGAAATTTCCATTGTAAATAAAGGGCAAGTCAATAAAAGTTTTTTTAGAGACTTATTTAAATAAGAAGCTTGGGCAGTGTTTGGGAATAAAATCCACATAAGTCAATTCTATCAATGTGCAAAGCAAATGGGCATCTATGTCCAGCCAGGGCTATTCAGCCTTTATGATCGGCAAGGCTCAGCTTTCTGCATGAAAGAATCCCAATGGTCCCAGCCCCCAATAGGACCCCACACATTTACAGATTGGTAATAATATGCTAATTTCGTCCCATAAATCCACAATTGTTTCAGTGGCATGAAGACTGATCAGATGGCCAAGGGAAAGCCAGAAATAATAGTGACTAACACAATATTGGTTTTTATTCCTTATGGTTCCAATGCAGGTGTGTGTGTGTGTGTGTGGGTGTAGGGACCAGGATCAGTCTCACAATACAGAAAAGGACAACCCCCCCCCCCCCCCAAATGACCAGTGCTAATTTACACTATAGAGAGAGAGGAGAAAGTTAAAGCAGCTTCGTATAAGAATCTCCCAGGCTTGGAACAATGCGAGATGAAACCCCACATCTCTCCAACTGAAAGTCAGTGCAGGCATTTCTACTAAGTCCTAGATTCTATTTGATGAACTTACTGGCCATCCTTCGTTTGCCTAATGGACAGAATTTCATTTGAAACTTTCTTTATGCAGCTGCAGGTTCTGAGTTTACCAAAGTGATTTTCCTGCCTATGGGAACCAGGAGACAATGGATGAGCTCTTTGTCCACATCTGTCCTGTCTTTACCAAATGGACCACATTGCTGTCAGGTTCTGCTATTCATTCTCCCTAATGACACAAGTACTGAGCACAATCTGCTGTCCTGCTAGGGCTAATTAGCTGCCTTGTTCACGTGTGTACCAAGCACTGTGTGATATTAGATTATTGTACAAGTTTTGTAATATATGGAATGTATTGTTACAACTTTATTCTGTGGTATGGAAAGTCTTGAATTTTCATTTGTGAACAATCCAATGCAAATAATTTAATCCACACATCTGCCATTAAAAAAAAAAAAGCAACAGAGAATTATATATATGTATTGATTAGTATATGATGGTCCTGCAATTTTTCTATTCATTTACATTAGACCTGTCCTGAAGAACTTACAATTTGAGAACCTTATCTGTTGTGGTTGTGGGTAAAACCAGGGAGATCATCCATGGGTTTTAACCCAGCGGTGAAAGACATGAGTTCAACAACAGAGACACCAGGTGGCTATTGCTCTGGGTAAATATCACATTGCGACTGTGGGTAAATCCCGAAAGGGGATTTACTCACAGTGGGATTTTAACGATAGCTATTTGCTGGCATTAAATTCCAGCACTAAAAGTAGCGCAAACGCAATATTGAATTGCAAGCGTCGGTTTGGCAGGTGTCTTTTGCGTAGCCCATGCATCCGGCACTAATATGAGTTATAGTCACGCTAACCGGTAGCGAACTGTTAGTGCGACTTTAACTCCATAAATATGCCCAGCACATCTGGGTTAATCGGCCCCATGCATGCTTTTAATAGTCACTAGGCTATGGCAGGGAGATCATTTTTTCCTTTTTTGCCTAAAGAATAAATGATTGTCAAATGCTTCTCCTATACAGGTTTATACACATTCCAATGTATTGATGATATAATTGACCACAAGGAGATGCACAGTAAAGTGTGTGAAATGTGCAGTCACAATATAGTCAGTTTTATGTTACATGCACTGTAATGCACTGCCATGCGATTTCACACGCTATTGAGCAAAATGCTAGCGTAACATGTGAGAAAATTCCAGTGGACGACCTAAAGGTCATACACAGTGTGATCGTGAAGGCTGACCCGCCGGGTGGATTATTGAGTCTCCATCAAATGGCCATTTTGGGCTCCAAAGTGACATACGTGGCACAATTGTCGGCCGTACATACACATCGTGTGTCACAGGTCGGTCCCCAGATTGCCAGTGGTATGAGCCTTTAGCATGACTTATTCTGGGCATACTCTGATTAAATTTAAGGTTACTTCTGACGAACGTCTAATTGTCTTTAAAGGGCATGTCACCCCCAACACCAACAAAGACTATGCTGCAGGAAATCCCCCAAACCTAGACTTGCTTGGTTGAAATGGCTACAATCACCTCCTAAATGTACCTGTAAATCTGTAAGAAAAAAAAAACATATGTTCTTGGAACACCTTGGTGCCCCCTCAAACAATATCCGGTAAGGTGTAAACTTTCCCTTTCATTATAGTGTTATTTGTTAGTACATTGATGAAATAACACTTACATACTTCACTTTAAATGAGATAAGCACCATACAAAAATTATCACCTGTAAGCATTAATGTGTTTATATTCCATCTATTTACTTTGTTTTCATTTAGGATAGGTACACACAAGGGGATCATTCAGTTGACCTGATTGACTAGAAGCTATTACAGTTTGGCCAGCTGAGTCGAATTATCACCAGCCCAGCCCAAAATAGCTGCAGTCGATATTTCGGCTAAATTATTCAGACATGTCTGATTGAACTTTTGTTTGATTTGGACGAAGGGTTGGCTGACATCGGTCAATCACAGCCGAAATAGCACACCAATATTTGAGCAAATCAATTGAATAATTGAATATAGGTTGATTGACCTAAAATATCCCCTGTGTAGCTAGCCTGTTTTTCCTTCCTAGGGGATATTTATAAAGAAACGATAAATGCGCAAAAAAATTAACGCCGCACATCGCGGCCACGAAAATAGCGCTATCGCCGTATTTATAACGGCGAGCGCTATTCCCGCGATAATCGCGGCCGCGATGTGCTGCGGTAATTTTAAAATCCCTTCCCGACGCGCTCCTAAGGGGCGGGGCATACGCCCACCCACACCCCCCCCGCGGCGGCGACCCCGCCGCCGCTTCCCAGCAGCCCCTCCCAACCCGTTTCCCGCTCGCGGCAATCTCGGAACGGAGGCTAGGAGGGGCTGCCGGGAAGGGGCCGCAGCAGGTGGTCGCGACCACCCGCCGCGACACCCCTCCCCGGCAACCCCTCCAAGCCCCCCGCCCCGGCCGCTCCCGGGGAGGGGAAGGGAGGGAGCCGCTGGGGGGGTGGAGGCTCCCTCCAGGGGCCTGAGAAGGGCCTTTTGGGGCTTAGGGGGTCCCGCAGCTCGAACTGGGACCCCCCCTCCCCGGCCCTTATAAGGGCCCTTGCGGCACTGACAAGTGGCTTTGGCGGGGGGTCCCGCAGCTCAAACCGGGACCCCAGTGCGGCTCTTAAAAGAGCCCTTGGGCGGCGTCTTCTTTCTTCCAGTCCCGGCGACACCAGCTCCGTGAGGCCGCCGACCCCCGAGAGGTACCCCTGCGGCCGCCAGGGGTTACCCCCGGCGGGCGCCGGCGACTCAACGAGGCCGATGTTGCCGGCGTCTTGATCCGACGCGACGTCTTCGGGCTGGCGACACCAAACCCACTCAGGTTGCCGATGCCAGGCAGACTCACTGCGGCCGCCAGTGAGCCTGCTGGCACCGCCGGCCTCAGCGGAGCCGTGTTGCCAGCCGCTTCTTTCTTCTTTCTCAGCCATCTACTGCGATGGCATCTGAGTTCCGCGGTGGAAAGCTCCTCTATATAGGTTTGCAGAAACCATAATCCGTTTTGATTGGTCAATTTTTTAATACTTGCTTTATATTAACCAATCAGATTTCTGGAAAGTTCCCTCCCAACCCGTTCCGAGATTGCCGCGAGCGGGGAACGGGTTGGGAGGGGCTGCTGGGAATCGGCGGCGGGGGTGGTCGCCGCCGCCGCGGGGGGTGTGGGCGGGTGGGGGCGTGTCTCCTGGGGCAGCGACCACCCGCAGCGGGTTGCCTGCCCATCCCCGCCGCGGGAGGTTAGTATCGCGCCGCGGGAGGTTAGTATCGGCTGACTTCGCCACCTTCAAGGTGGCGAAGTAAAACAGCCGATACTAGCCGAGCGAAACCAGGACCGCCGCTTTATAAATCGAAACGGCGGTAACAGGTAAGTATCGCCGCGAAAGGTTAACGCTTCGTTAACTTTTCGCGGCCGTTTTCGGATTTTATAAATGCGGTAAACGCGATTTATGCGTTAATGTCCGCGAAAACGGCCGCGAAAAGTTAACGAACCTTATAAATATGCCCCCTAGTCACCTGTTCACACTGAGTAATTGTATGCTTCTTCATTCCTTGATATGGTTAAATTCTGCCTTTTCCAAGTTTTGGTTTGGTAGATAGACTGGTATTTATTCTGCATATCTGGGGATATATATATTTATATATTTGTAAAAAATTGTAAGATAGATAGATAGATAGATAGATAGATAGATAGATAGATAGATAGATAGATAGATAGATAGACAGATAGATAGATATGTAGATAGATAGATAGATAGATAGATGATAGAAGAAGATAGATAGATAGATAGATAGATAGATAGATAGATAGATAGATAGATAGATAGACAGATATAGATGGTAAGATAGATAGATAAATAGATAGATAGATAGATATAGATGGTAAGATAGATAGATAAATAGATAGATTAGATAGATAGATAGATAGATAGATAGATAGATAGATAGATAGATAGATAGATAATTAGATATGTAGATCGGTCTATTGATTGTCGTTCTATATGTCTATCTACCTATCTATCAATTATTACTGGTAGACCCACAAATCTCCTCACACATACTGCATACGATGTGAATACATGTAAAATCACATGAAATCTATCTATCTATCTATCTATCTATCTATCTGTCTGTCTTTCTGTCTGTCTGTCTACCTATCATCTATCTATCTATCTATCTATCTATCTATCTATCTATCTATCTATCGGGGAAGCGGGCACACTTTGTTACATGTTGCCTTTTTAATGTATACTGTATATGTTTATAGATACTGTATTTTTGTGAGATACTGTATATATTGATAATACTATATTTTTATATACTAATATAGTTTTGTAGATACTGTATATGTTCATAGATACTATATTTGTTTATAGGTACTGTATATTTGTAGATAGTGTATATGTTTATAGAGACTGTATATGTTTTAGATAATGTATATGTTATAGATATTGTAGTTAATAAATACTGTATATGTTTTAGATAATGTATATGTTATTAGATACTGTATATGTTTAAAACAGACTGTATATGTTTGTTAAAGTCTTTTCTGTCATTGTAACCCCCGGTTATAATTTGAGAGGTGACACACAAGCGCATGTTGGACTATGATACCCTGTAAGTAGGGACACAGTGCATGTTGGACTATGATACCCTGTAAGGAGGGACACATACATGTTGGACTATGATACCCTGTAAGGAGGGACACACTGCATGTGTGGACTATAATACCCTGTAAGGAGGGAACACTGCATGTTGAACTATGATACCCTATAAGGAGGGACACAGCGCATGTTGGACTATATACCCTATAAGGAGGGACACAGTGCATGTTGGACTATGATACCCTGTAAGGAGGGACCACTGCATGTTGAACTATGATCCCTGTAAGGAGGGACACACTGCATGTTGACTATGACACCCTGTAAGGAGGGACAACACTGCATGTTGGACTATGATCCCTGTAAGGAGGGACACACTGCTGTTGGACTATGATACCCTGTAAGGAGGACACACTGCATGTTGAACTATGACACCCTGTAAGGAGGGACACATGCATGTTGGACTATAATACCCTGTAAGGAGGGAGACACTGCATGTTGAACTATGATACCCTATAAGGAGGGCACAGCGCATGTTGGACTATGATACCCTATAAGGAGGACACAGTGCATGTTGGACTATGATACCCTGTAAGGAGGGACACACTGCATGTTGAACTATGACACCCTGTAAGGAGGGACACACGCATGTTGGACTATGATACCCGTAAGGATGGACACATGCATGTTGGACTATGATACCCTGTAAGGACTCAGGAGGGACACTTGCATGTGGACTATGATACCCTGTAAGGAGGGACACACTGCATGTTGAACTATGATACCCTGTGAGGGACACCTGCATGTTAACTATGATACCCTTAAGGAGGGACACAGTGCATGTGGACTATAACCCTGTAGGAGGAACACTGCATGTTAAACTATGATACCCTGTAAGGAGGGACACACTGCATGTTGACTATGACATCCTGTAAGGAGGGACCACTGCATGTTGGACTATGACACCCCTGTAAGGAGGGACACACTGCATGTTGAACTATGATACCCTGTAGGAGGGACACTGCTTTTGAACTATGAACCCTATAAAGAGGGACACACTGCATGTTGGACTATGACATCCTTAGGAGGGACACACTGCATTGGACTATACAGAAACCCTGTAGGAGACAGCTGCATGTTAACTATGACCCTGTAAGGAGGACACAGTGCATGTTGGCTATTTACCCTGTTAAGGAGGGACACACTGCATGTTAAACATGATACCCTGTAAGGAGGGACACACTGCATGTTGGACTATGACACCCTGTAAGGAGGGACACCTGCATGTTGGACTATGACACCCTGTAAGGAGGGACACACTGCATGTTGGACTATGACACCCTGTAAGGAGGGACACACTGCATGTTGAACTATGATACCCTGTAAGGAGGGACGCACTGCATGTTGAACTATGACACCCGTAAGGAAGACATGCTGCATGTTTAACTATGATACCCTGTAAGGAGGGACGCACTGCATGTTAACTATGATACCCTGTAAGGAGGGACACCTGCATGTTGAACATGACACCCTGTAAGGAAGACGCACTGAGTTGAACTATGATACCCTGTAAGGAGGGACGCACTGCATGTTAACTATGATACCCTGTAAGGAGGGACGCACTGCATGTTGAACTATGACACCCTGTAAGGAGGGACGCACTGCATGTTGGACTATGACACCGTAAGGAGGGACACACTGCATGTTGGACTATGACACCCTGTAAGGAGGGACACACTGCATGTTGGACTATGACACCCTGTAAGGAGGGACACACTGCATGTTGACTATGACACCCTGAAGGAGGGACGCACTCATGTGGACTATGACACCCTGTAAGGAGGGACGCACTGCATGTTGGACTATGACATCCTGTAAGGAGGGACACACTGCATGTTGGACTTTGATACCCAGTAGAAGTTCCAAACTCTTCATTACCGGTCATATGATATAATCCTTAAGATTGATGGATGAGGTGGTTTGAGTGCAATGTAACCAGCTTTCGGTATGCATTATAATAGGATTTGTGGGTTATGGTTTGTACAAAATAAAAAAATGAAATAACGTTTTAGTTTATATTATTTCTCACACCTGCAGTGGGTAACCCAACACACATGTCCACAGCAAAGTGTGCACAGCAAAGTAGAGCTGTACAAGAAAGATCTATTGAATTCAAATGTAAAGGGGAGCTTGGTGCTGGGGCAAAGTGCTCCCATAAAGGAATGTAATGAATCAATTATGAATTAATATTGTAATTAACCACTTAATGTTATAGAGAAACATCAGATCTCCCAGCAGGAAAAGTAGGGGACTGTTCAGTGTAACCACCTACATAAGCAGGTAAGGAGAGCGCTAGACCAGGGGGATGTGAGATAATAACTATATTACATGGATATAGTATTTACATCATATTTCCCAATTCCAACTGCCACTGGGAGCTCTAATATCCTGCTATAGTCAGTAAGATTAAACAATATCTTCAAACAATTTCTTTATCAATAAATATTTTTGTAATAAATATGTATTGAATAAGATTATTTATAAAAAGGGTTTATTGTAGATGAACATTTTTTGTATATAAATATGTTTTGAGTAAGGTTTTTTTATAAGGGTTTATTTGTGGAACTTTTTTTGTCTATATATGTATTTGTAGATAAGGTTTATTATATAAAAGGGTTTATTTGTAGATGAACATAAGGGTTTTATGACAAATAATTTATTTGGTATAAAGTTATTTATTTCTTTATATATGATTATTGTATAATAAGATTTTTTTGGTTATCTTTTGTATTGGAATTTTTTGTAATAATTTGTAAATAGGATTTTTTAGCATATTGATGTGGATAATTTTTAGATATAATTTTGTATTAGTTTTTTTGGTTTATTTTTTTGGATTTTTTTTTTTTTTGTTAAGGATTTTTGTTTAAGTTTTTGTATATAAAGGATTTTTTTTTAATAGATTTAATTGTAATAGGATTTTATTTGATGTTTAGTATTATTGTATATGGTTTATTTGTATATAGGGTTTTTTGTGTATTGTATTATTTGTATATGGGGGTTTTTTTGTGTGATATAGTATTATTTGTATAAGGGTTTTAGTGTGTATTAGTAATTCTTGTACTTGGTTTTTTGTGTGTATATATTTTTTATTAAGGGTTTTTTGTGTATATTTTTTTTGTTGTCAGGGTTTCTGTGTTTGATTTTTGTCTGGGTTTTTTGTGTTTTTGTTTTTTGTTAGGGTTTTATTGTGATTATTAGTTTTTTGTGGTCGGGTGTTTATTTGTGGTTTGTTTTCTTTGTTTGGGTTTTTGTGTTTTCGTTTTTTGTATTGTTTTTTGTGTGTTATATAGTTTCTTGTTTGTTTTTGTGTTTGTTTTTGTTTGGGTTTTTGTGTTGTTTTTGTTGGGTTTATTTGTGTTTCGTTTTTTTTGTGTGGTTTTTGTGTCTCTCGTATTTTTGGTCCCTGTTTTACTTTTGTGTTCTCGTCCGGTTTAGGTTTATTTCTCTGTTTATCTTGTTATCGGGTTTTGCTTGGCCGTATATACCCGGTGTCAGGGCTGTAGTAATGAATGGGCCGTTCCAGTTTCTTATTTTATCACTGCACTTTTGTGTTTCACACTTGAATTTCTTGGGGCTTTTCTGTTTACTAGCTGAGCTTTATCCGTATCTTTTTTTCTTTTTAAATCTTTGTGCAAATTTACCCCCTATCACAGAATCCTCCTAAATGACAGTGAGATTTTTTTTTTTTTCCATTTTTGAGATTTTTGCACTTATGATAATTTACGCCGTCGCCCTTTTAACTTGGCCTTTAACCGCACATGCTGTGAATGGGGAACACCAACACTAGAATGCCATGCTGCTTCTGCGCAATAAGCAATAGGAAGGGTCATCACTTTACAGGGTCAATAACTTAGTAAGAACACGCAAACGGTGCTTGATTCTTTTTTTTTTTTTTTTTTTACCAGTTTTCAGCAAATAATCTAAATTATTATTGGAAAACATGTTAAAAGTGCATTAGAATTCTTATAATTACTATTCACAATGTATACCCACCCCTTCACATTAACATTCTAGGGTCCCTAGACAGAAGGGGTGTTCCCTGTGGAACCTTTCTTCCAGTTTTATAATTTCCTGTTCTCCTGATAATAATAAATACCTCTATATTGTCTATTGGGCTGGTGTCCAGGGGTCAATGGAGCTTTGGGCACTGAAACTATAACCACTGACCATTGGAAGGTTTGGGACAGACAGAAATCTGGAAATCGCTCTCACACTATGTACACAAGTGTAATATATTCTATATATTTATATATATATATATAAGATATAGATATTATAGATATAGATATATAGAATAGTGGAGCACAGCTGGGACAAACACAAAATACATTCTGTGTACAGAACACAAGGATACTTTTTATCTTGAATTATTTTGCTAAATGTATATATAATATATCTTATTCTATAGATATAGATATATATATCATGTATATCATTGAGCTGGCAAACTCAGAATAGTCACAGAATAGTGGAATAGTGGGCACAGCTGGGACAACACAATACATTCTGTGCACAAAAATCACAAAGATACAAAACAGAAACTAACTGTTCTGTGTCTGGAATTAAAGTATTGTCATAGCAAAGAGAGGAAATGTAAAATCTAGGGTAAATAATATATCTATAGATACATTGATATATAGACACATAGATATAGGAGATGTGTTGGCATGGGGGAGAATTACGGTTAAGTAATTGGCAGGTTATATCAGATTCCAGATTTTTAGACATGGCGATGTGTTAAGTTCATTCTTGGCAGTTTGAACGGGTTCCCTCTAACAGTATATATTAGGAACGATCCATTTTTCAGTATAAAGTGCCCCTGTGTGAAATAATCGGCCAGAAGTTTGATGTCCGGTGGTAGGATAACGCGACAAGTTAACCGCTGCCTGGAGTGACAGTTTTCTCGTTTTCTTAAACCGGACAGAACTGCAATGTCCCCAGCAGCCGGTCACGTGTACAGCCACAGACAGGAGGGCAGTAGGGGGTTGATTAGAGTGTCACTGGGGGTAGCAGGGCTGCTTGGCTTGTTGCTGTTTGTGGGGAGGTTGGACTCAGTGATGGAGAAGAGTTCGACAGGATGGCCGGTATATGTGTTGGCATGCTGGGAGAGATGCGGAGTTGGTTTTATAGTACTGGAATGGCTGGTAAAGTTTGTCCCCCATGACAAATGGGTTTGATGGGTACTCCATAGGCACTCACACTGTAATCACGTTGCCCATTGAAATGGGGGTGGTGGTGTCCAGCATGCTGGAGCTGTACATGGAGGCCAGCCTGCCAATGACTTCCAACAGTAGTCAGCTGGTTAGGAGAGGGTAGGCAGCTGTCATTGGCTGCATGGTGAAAAGGCAAGTCCTCCTGGCATTTTGTATTCTCTGGCAATAATGTCTCAATGGCAAGGGATGTTTAAAGCTGGAAGTCTGAGATACCCCGAGATTGTAAGTGGACATCTGGGGCAAATGGGTACCAGAAGCAGCTAAAGCGCTGAGCCTAAGCTTGGCTTGTTGCTGGAGGTACTGAGCAGCATCAGAGGGTTTAGTAGGAGCCAAATGGTCAGATTTCATCACCTTGAACCTCTTCCTGCGTCTCAGGAAACTGCCATTCTCAAACATGTCCCCACAACTGGGGTGAAGGGCCCAGAAACTGCCCTCCCAGGCTGGTCTGGTCTCCTGGGGATTTGATAAAGCAGTCATTAAAGGATAAGTTGTGTCTCAGGGAGTTCTGCACCTCTGGGTGTTCTCTCTGTGTAGGGGAACCGTCCATGATGAACTTGTAGATCTCACTGAGTGGCAGCATCTTTCCTGGGAGCTCTGGATGGCCATGGCTGTGAGGGAGATGTAAGAATAGGGGGGCTTCTGGTCGCTGTAAGTGTTTCTCCCAGGTCTAGGCATCTTCACAGAACAGAGAAGGGACCTGCACAGCACAGAAGGGAGACTTATTAGGTTCAGGTAGACAGTATTATAACAAGGAGGGTCAGTAATATCAAGATATAATAATGCACTAGCATCCATGGCGGGGATATAACATCCATTGGATATAGACTTTATTGTATAGCTAAGAATAAATGTAGCAAACGCTGAAAGTTATAGGAAAGTCTGGAAATCACATTATCTTACCTTAAAGTTCCTAGAGGTTAGAGCTCAACATCCAGGATGCAGCTCAATGGACATAACCCACAGCAGCTCCTTGGTCTATGGAAATCGGCACCTCTCTGGTCTGCTCCAGTCACAGACTCTGACTCACACTCCAACATCTACAGGAGTATCCTGTCCTGGCTATGGGCTGGGGGAAGCAGGGGAAGGTTTCCTTTTCAGCAGGGTGGGAGATAAGCTAAGTAGTTGTCTCCATGTCCTTCCTCAAGTCAACTGATAGTTTTTGTGGTGACATGAGCAGAAAAGACCCCTGTAGAGGAGCTTCATTAATGTGCCACTTCTTTGCTATCATATGACAATCGCCTTGAGGAGGAGGGAGGGCAAGGGGAGAGGAGGGGGGGAGGAGGGGGGGGTGGTGGAAGGCTAATCTGGTTTCATTTACACCTATTTACATGGACACCTTGGGCCAATAGAAATCATTTCCATTGAAGACAAGGCAAAGGGTGAAAAGGCTGCACACCGGAATTGAAGTGTGATGGCACCCAGTAACTGTGTGAAGGTATGCACTAACCTTTCTGTGGGCTTGGCAGGGATTAGTCTGCAATTCACACTTACAAATGGAGCTACTGAGCAGTGGGATGTTTGACATGGAAATGCTTGGCTGTGGGATTCTGTTTGTTCTATATTGTTATCTGATTTGTATTGTTAGTAACTTAAGGCAGTGCTTTTACTTTTTTACAAGAGAGGGGGAGGGGAGGGTGGTTGGGTTAAAGTTACCCTGAATGGACTAAGTTAGGACATCAGCCAAGCTAACTAAAAATTCACTATAGGAGGTATAAAGAAAATATTACCTAGATAGATAGATAGATAGATAGCATAGATAGATAGATAGATAGATAGATAGATAGAGTAAGACATAGATAGTCCTCGTCGCTCGCCGCTCGCTGCCTCGCTCCTCGCTTCCTCCTCGCTCGCTCGCTCGCTCCTCGCCCCTCGCTCGCTCCCGCCCTGCGTACTATCGCGCCTCCCCTTCATCGTCGCTTGCCGTCGGTCGATACGCCTCTGCGCTATGCTCGGTCTGTCGTGATTAGATACGTAGTTGGCTCGTGTGCTCGCTATCGCTGGTCGCTCGTAGCTCCCTGTCGTGATGATTCGCAAAGACCCCCCTGTCGTGCTCGCTATCTCGCTCGTAGATAGATAGATAGATAGATAGATAGATAGATAGATAGATAGATAGATAGATAGATAAAGATAGATAGATAGATAGATAATAGATAGATGTAAGATAGATAGATAGATAGATAGATAGATAGATAGAGATAGATAGATAGTAGATAGATAGTAGATGGTAGTATAGATGATAGATAGATAATAGGTAGATAGATAGATAGATAGATAGATAGATAGATAGATAGATAGTAGATAGATAGATGATGATGATAGATAGATTAGTAGATATATAGATCGGTCGATGATTGTCGTTCTAGATAGATAGATAATTATATAGAGATTAAAATATAGATAGATATAGATAGATAGATAGATAGATAGGTAGGTAGGTAGGTAGAAAGATAGATAGATAGATAGAAATAGATAGTAGATAGATAGATAGATAGATAGATGGATAATATAGATAGATAGATAATTAGATATGTAGATCGGTCTATTGATTGTCGTTCTATATGTCTATCTACCTATCTATCAATTATTACTGGTAGACCCAACAAATCTCCTCACACATACTGCATACGATGTGAATACATGTAAAATCAAATAAAATCTATCTATTCTATCTATCTATCTATCTATCTTATCTATCTATCTATCTATCTTATCATATCTATCTATCACTATCTTTCGTATCTATATCTATCTATCTATCTATTCTATCTCTATCGTCTGTCTTTCTGTCTGTCTGTCTACCTATCATCTGCACTGCATGTGGACTATGACACCCTGTAAGGAGGGACGCACTGCATGTTGGACTATGACATCCTGTAAGGAGGGACCACACTGCATGTTGGACCTTTGATACCCAGTAGAAGTTCCAAACTCTTATTACCTGGTCATATTGATATAATCCTTAAGATTGATGGATGAGGTGGTTTGAGTGCATGTAACCAGCTTTCGGTTATGCATTATAATAGGATTTGTGGGTTATGGTTTGTACAAAATAAAAAAAAATGAAATAACGTTTTTGTTTATATTATTTCTCATCAACATGCAGTGGGTAACCCAACACACATGTCCACAGCAAAGTGTGCACAGCAAAGTAGAGCTGTACAAGAAAGATGCATTGAATTCAAATGTAGAATTTGGGAGCTTGGTGCTGGTGCAAAGTGCTCCCAGTAAAGGAATGTAATGAATCAATTATGAATTAATTATTGTAATTAAACACTTAATGTTAATAAAGAGAAACATCAAGATCTCCAGCAGGAAAAGTAGGGGACTGTTCAGTGTAACCACCTACAATAAAGCAGGTAAGGAGAGCGCTAGACCAGGGGATGTGAGATATATATACTATATTACATGGATATTGATTTACATATATTTCCTACATTCCAACTGCACTGGGAGCTCTAATATCTGCTATAGTCAGTAAAGCATAAACAATATCTTCAAACAATTTCTTTATCAATAATATTTTTTGTATATAAATATGTATTTGTAGATAAGGATTTATTTATATAAAGGGTTTATTTGTAGATGAACATTTTATTTGTATATAAATATGTATTTGTAGATAAGGATTTATTATATAAAAGGGTTTATTGTAGATGAACATTTTATTTGATATAATATGTATTTGTAGATAAGGATTTATTTATATAAAAGGGTTTATTTGTAGATGAACATAAGGGTTTTTATGACAAATAATTATTGTATATAAGTTATTTATTTTCTTATATAATGATTCATTTGTATATAAGGATTTTTTTTGGATATATAATGAATTTGTATATAAGGAATTTTTTGATATAATAATTTGTAATAAGGATTTTTTATGATATAATAATGAATTTGTAGATAAGGATTTGATATAATAATAATTTGTATATAAAGATTTTTTTTGGATTATAATTAATTTTATACAAGGATTTTTTTTTAAATAATAATTTGTATATAGGATTTTTTTTTATATAACGATTTATTTGTATATAGGATTTTTTTTTACATATGATTTATTTGTATATAGGGATTTATTTGGTATATAAGTAATTATTTGTATATAAGGTTTATTTGTATATAAGGGTTTATTTGGTATATAAGTAATTATTTGTATATAAGGGTTTATTTGTGTATATAAGTATTATTTGTATATAAGGGTTGTTGTGATATTAGTAATTATTTGTATAAAGGGTTATTGTGTGTATTAGTAATTATTGTATATAAGGGTTTATTTGTGTATATAAGTAATTATTTGTATGTAAGGGTTTATTTGTGTATATAAGTAATTATTTGTATAAGGGTTTATTGTGTATTAGTATTTTGTATAAAAGGGTTTATTGTGATATAAGAATTATTTGTATGTAAGGGTTTATTTGTGTATATAAGTAATTATTTGTAATAGGGTTATTGTGTATATTAGTAATTATTTGATATAAGGATTTATTGTGTATTAGTAATTATTTGTATATAATGGTTATTTGTGTATATAAGTAATTATTTGTATATAGGGGTTTAATTGTGTATATAAGTAATATTTGGATATAAGGGTTTATTTGTTATATACGTAATTATTGGATATAATGTTATTGTGTTATAAGTAATTATTTGGATATAATGGTTATTGGTATATAAGTAATTAGAATTATAAAGGATATAATTATTCTGTAATAAATCTACTTAGATTATAAGGGTATTTGTGGACAGTAATATATATAAACCCAGGTGTCAGGGGCTGTAAGTAATGAATGGGACCATGTTCCAGTTTCTTATTTTATCACTGCATATTATGAATGAAATAAAAATTCACAACTTGAATTTCTTGGAGGCTTTTCTGTTTTACACAATAGCTGTATATTTATCCGTATCCTATTTTCTTTTTAAATAAAACTTAATGTGCAAATTTACCCACCTATCACAGAATCCTCCAATAAATGAAGACAAACAGTAGAAAGATTTTTTTTTTTCATTTTAATGAGGAAATAATTTTTGACATCTATAATGATAATTTAACGCAGTCGCCCTTTTAACTTGGCCTTTAACCGCACATGCTGTGAATGGGAACACCAACACTAGAAATGCCATGCTGCTTCCTGTACAATAAGCATAGGAAGGGTCATCACTTTCAGGGTCAATAACTTAGTAAAGACACAGCAAACGGTGCTTGATTCTTTTTTTTTTTTTTTTTTACCAGTTTTCAGCAAATATCTAAATTATTATTGGAAAACATGTTAAGTGCATTAGAATTCTTATAATTCTATTCACAATGTATACCCACCCCTATTCACATTAACATTCTAGGGTCCCTAGACAGAAGGGGTGTTCCATGTTGGAACCTTTCATTCCAGTTTTATAATTGTCCTGTTCTCCTTGATAATAATAAATACCTCTATATTGTCTATATGGGCTGGTCCAGGGGGTCAATGGAGCTTTGGGCACTGAAACTATAACCACTGACCATTGGAAGGTTTGGGACAGACAGAAATCTGGAAATCTGTCTCACTATGTACACAATTGGTATATATATATATATATATTATATATATATATATATATAGATAAGTATATAGATATAGATATATAGAATAGTGGAGCACAGCTGGGACAACAAAAAATACTGTAGTACTGTTGTATTTACAGATCCAAGGATACTTTTATCTTGAATATTTTGCTAAGAAGTATATATATATATATCTATATCTATAGATATAGAAATATATCATGTATATCATTGAGCTGGTAAACTCAGAATAGTCACAGAATAGTGGAATAGTGGGGCACAGCTGGGACAACACAAAATACATTCTGTGCACAAAAATCACAAAGATACAAACAAGAAACTGACTGTTTGTGTCTGGAATTAAAGTATTGTCATTAGCAAAGAGAGGAAATGTAAAATCTAGGGTAAATAATATATCTATAGATACATTGATATATAGACACATAGATATAGGAGATGTGTTGGCATGGAGGGAGAATTACGGTTAAGTAATTGGCAGGTTATATCAGATTCCAGATTTTCCCTAGACATGGCGATGTGTTAAGTTCATTCATTGGCAGTTTGAATGGGTTCCCTCTAACAGTTAATATTAGGAAGCCATTTGTTCAGTATAAAGTGCCCCTGTGTGAAATAATCGGCCAGAAGTTTGGATGTCAGGTGGTAGGATAACGCGACAAGTTAACCTGCTGCCTGGAGTGACAGTTTTCTCGTCTTCAAACCGGACAGAACTGCAATGTCCCCAGCAGCCGGTCAGTGTACAGCCACAGACAGGAGGGCAGTAGGGGGGTGATTAGAGTGTCACGGGGGTCGAGGGCTGCTTTGGCTTGTTGCTGTTTGTGGGGAGGTTGGATCAGTGATGGAGAAGAGTTCGACAGGATGGCCGGGTATAGTGTTGGCAGTGCTGGGAGAGATGCAGGAGTTGGTTTTAAGGTACTGGAATGGCTGGAAAGTTTGTCCCCATGACAAATGGGTTTGATGGGTACTCCATAGGCAATCACACTGTAATCATGTTGCCATTGAAATGGGGGTGGTGGTGTCCAGCATGCTGGAGCTGTACATGGAGGCCAGCAGTGCCAATGGGACATTCCAACAGTAGTCAGCTGGTTATGGAGAGGGTAGGCAGCTGTCATTGGCTGCATGGTGGAAAAGGCAGTCCTCCTGGCATTTTGTATTCTCTGGCAATAATGTTCTCAATGGCAAAGGGATGTTTAAAGCTGGAAGTCTGAGATACCCCGAGATTGTAAGTGGACATCTGGGGCAAATGGGTACCAGAAGCAGCTAAAGCGCTGAGCCTAAGCTGGCTTGTTGTGGAGGTACTGAGCAGATCAGAGGGTTTAGTAGGAGCCAAATGGTCAGATTTCATCACCTTGAACCTCTTCCTGCGTCTCAGGAAACTGCCATTCTCAAACATGTCCCCACAACTGGGGTGAAGGGCCCAGAAAAATGCCTCCCAGGCTGGTCTGGTCTCCTGGGGATTTGATAAAGAGTCATTAAAGGATAAGTTGTGTCTCAGGGAGTTCTGCACTCTGGGTGTTTCTCTCTGTAGTAGGGGAACCTGTCCATGATGAACTTGTAGATCTCACTGAGTGGCAGCATCTCTCGGGAGCTCTGGAGGCCATGGCTGTGAGGGAGATGTAAGAATAGGGGGGTTCTGGTCGCTGTAAGTGTTTCTCCCAGGTCTAGGCATCTTCACAGAACAGAGAAGGGACCTGCACAGCACAGAAGGGACTTATTAGGTTCAGGTAGACAGTATTATAACAAGGAGGGTCAGTAATATCAAGATATAATAATGCACTAGCATCCATTGGGGGATATAACATCCATGGATATAGACTTTATTGATAGCTAAGAATAAATGTAGCAAACAGCTGAAAGTTATAGGAAAGTCTGGAAATCACATTATCTTACCTTAAAGTTCCTAGAAGTTAGAGCTCAACATCCAGGATGCAGCTCAATGGACATAACCCACAGCAGCTCCTGGTCTATGGAAATGCGGCACTTTCTGGTTGCTCCAGTCACAGACTCTGACTTCACTCCAACACTTACAGTGAGATCCTGTCCTGGCTAGTGGCTGGGGGAAGCAGGGGAAGGTTTCCTTTTCAGCAGGGTGGGAGATAAGCTAAGTAGTTGTCTCCATGTCCTTCCTCAAGTCAACTGATAGTTTTATGTGGTGACATGAGCAGAAAAGAACCCTGTAGAGGAGCTTCATTAATGTGCCACTTCTTTGCTATCATATGACAATCGCGCTTGGGAGGAGGAGGGAGGAGCAGAGGGGAGAGGAGGGGGAGGAGGGGGGGGTGGGTGGTGGAAGGCCTAAATCTGGTTTCATTTACACTAT